>CM021248.1:20389482-20566378 GCA_010577795.1 Isatis tinctoria | reverse complement strand
ATATATATTGTACTAATTCCAGATATGCCCTAATGGGTCAAAAAATAGTCAATATACCCTCCTTCAAATCAATATACCCTCCCCCATAAATTCTCTCAATCTTACCCTCTACATTATATAATATAATATTCAAATACAACAAAAACTAAAATCAATTAAATTTAATATCCTAACTAATTAAAAAAAGCCAACTGGGACCCACTATCATCTCTCTTTCTCTCTCTCACGTCCCTTTCTTCTTCTTCCTCACCTCTCCTCCACCATTAACATTGAAGAAAAGCTTCAAAGAAATAGGATATAGATGACGTTAAATCTTAAACCGTTTTCATTTTTATGATTCAATTTTCAAGCTTTATCTATTGTGCTCACCAATATTTCTTGTTTCTTCACAATTTGTAGATTTGTTTCTTCACAATTTGTAGATTATAATATCAACTTTTTATTCTCTTTTTTTAGTGATTTAGATAGCAAATTCGTTGGGTAAGTGTGGGTTAACCTTAAAATGTTAACGAAAAGGCCATATTGGGTGAATGAGCATAAATTATAGCGATAAAGACGTAAAACCTTATTTTCTGGGTACTACTGCGACTAAAGGTACTATTATGCATAAAGAAAACAACTACGACAACTAGTTTAACTAAAAATTATTGTATAACTAAGACAAATGGTGTGACTAAATCTACTATTTTTGTTCTTTTCAGGGAGCAATGAGTACAAGTCGTTGCACAATCATATATTTCGATCATGGGGGGTATTCAAAGGAAGGTGATGACATGAAATGGATTTCAACAGAAGATAAAATTCACTCTTTAGCGATGAATACATCTTTGGAGGGCGAATTATAGTGTGTGGTTGAGAGAATTTGCAGAAAGCTTATGATGGATGAAGCTACAATGCAGTTGAAAATTAGTTACTTTCCTTTGGTCTTGAATCTGAAGCGTCCAGCTTACATATGGAATGATGAAGATGTGTTTTGTTATCTATTCCAAGTAAATAAAGATCAATGTAGAAGTCTTCTACATGTAGAGTTCAACGAAGATGTTAATCAAAGTCAGAAGCGTGTGGAAGCTTCAACAGAATATCACGAAACTTATGGTGATGAGGAGCTGGTTTCAAGTGGTAGAGAAGGTAATGATTGTATGATTAGCTTACACAGGGGAACCATCGGAATACCATGAGATGCATGACCATGGTACAGATGGCGCTGAAGGATATGAACAAGTGTATGAATATAGTGAAGTAAGACCTACTGCAAGAGATGAGCATGCTCATCTTGGATGGGATGATGGTATAGATATGGTTATAGGCCAAGAATTTGGAAGTAAGGAGGCAGTGCAAACGCTAGTTCAGAGAGCTTCACATCAGAATTGTTTTGAGTATAATACAATTAAGTCGGATACTAAGCGGTATGTGATAAAATGTTGTGGAGCAAAAGATGGTTGCAAGTGGTCAGCTCGAGTTGCGAAGCATAAGAATTCTGATCGTTTCATGATTAGTACTTACAACAAGTTGCATACATGTTCTCGAGTTACTACAATCATTTTATAGCTTATTTTGTATTATGAGGTATCAGGTACCACTGGTGTAATTGTGTAATCAGAACTCATATTCGCGTAGTTTTTAGTTTGGTACGACTAGGATAACTGGTTTAAATTTGTATTGTGTGGACGTCTGCGTACTACTAGGTTGACTATGTTTTTATGAGACGACTGGACCAACTGTGGAACAACTATGTGTTTTGCTTGGGAATTGCCAAATGTGATTTTAATTATATTAGGCCACGTATTTAATACATGCACTTAGTAATACTGTCTATTAGAAGCTATTTAGTACTGTTTATTTGATGAAACCTTTAAATTTCACAAATTTGAAATTTTTTTTACAAAACATGTCTTTTAAACCAAAGTAACCTTATACTTATAAGGTGAATGGCACAATATGTTCCCAACTGTGAGTGTTTTCGTGCAAATTAAGTATTTTCGACGTTTTATTGTATGAGAATATGTGAAATACATCTTAGACCTCTAAAATCATCAGTACTACTACTAAAAGTAGATTTTAAATCGGTACTACTAAGAAAAACCTTAAAAGTGCCAAAATACAACTATGTGGTAGGTAGTATTACTAAAAACTTGGGTACTACTATGGCCAAACTTAAATTTTTTTTTTTACGAAATAAAGGAGTTACAGAACGGCATTTGTTGACGGTGTTACGTTTTTTAATTAATAAATATGATGATTTTTGGTTTTAATCATAGTTGTACCCCAAACAAATCTTTGAAAGATCAATAATACTAAGGAAAGTTAAAAAAAAAAAATTCTTTCCTAGATCGACAACTAAAGACACCAATTTTCAACCAATATAGGTTCTCACCTGTGTTCGGAAACTCGCTAGGCGCTAGTCGGGCGGCCGATCCGAACCTAGCGAGTTAACAAAAAATCGGGGATTAATCGGTGAGTACTCGGGACTAGTTTTATATAATTTTATATATATTAAATATTTTTATTCATAAAACATTAAAATTTAGAAAATTTATACGTATATTTTTTTAACTAATGTATAATCTGGATAAAATTAAGATGGGAACAAGATGTAAAGTTGTAAACTATAATTATATTAATAACTCCACCAAATAGTTATAGATATATTTTATATACTTCAAATGATATCCCATTTTCTTATATAAAATAATAAGAAAAAGAAAATGGAGTATAAAAAAATGGTTGTCGTAAAGTTGTTCTTTTTTTTTCAATTCTCTGACTATTACACCATCCTAACTTCCGTCGTCGTAAACTCCGTCGTAAAAGAAAAGAGAACTGGGTTTGTGGACGGAAGGTAAGAATAATAAAGAAGAAAAATTGGTTATTGTCTATCAGATCTCAATGATATTATTATTTGGATTTTCCAGTTCTCCGACTATTATATCACTGTAACCTCCATTGCATAAGAGAAAGTGACTGTGTTCGTTTGAAAGAGCCGCCATGGAAACAATAGATGAAGAGTATACATACTCCATTTGGATTGATGGCAGCTTTAAAATTGTGTTATTTTTGGCAGACGCATCTTCTCATCTTTACTCCCAGTGTAAAGCACTAAAGCTTATCAGATCTAGAAGGCCAAGCAATCCCACTCACAAGTTCTCTTGCCCATCAATACATACAGGTCCACAATTCATACATACAGGTCCACAATTCTGCTTTAGCTTTGCATCCATACATACAGGTTCACAATTCTGCAAAAACAAATTCAACCAAATCCCAATCTTTCTCAGATGTCATGAATCAAACGTGATTGCTCTGTTTCATAAACCTCCCCAAGTAGTCTTTGGTCGTGGGAAGCGTATCGAAAAGCCTGAAAGCGTTCTCCGAGCTTCTTCGATATGCTTTCCAGACTCTGATTCTGCTGTCTTGATGCACTGTGAACAATTTTCTTCCCACTCTGAATAAAACCTTCTCGGATATGTATATGTGTCCGAATTTCGTGAAGATCTTGAGATCTGGCTGCTTCCAGACGATGATGACTTTCCCCTGAGACGCACTCAGCAAGAACTCGCCACAGAGCGCCAACGAAGAAACAGAGGCAACGTTAGCGGAGAAGACGGCGAGCGACTTCTACGACGCCGATGATCGGCGGAGGGAGAGTGCTGAGGACGAAGCTTCTTAAAGAGGCGGATGGGCTGAGCGGGAATCGTTGGAATTGGTTTTGTTGCTTGTGGTTGTGGAGGAAGAAGAATCTAACATTGCAAAACCAGAGGAAGAAAGGGGAGAACGACAAAGAAGAAGAAAGGGGAAAATATTTTTGTTAGATTATAAAAAAAAAATATGGGTATGATCCGATTGTATTCGGGTTTGGGTGGATAATCCGATTATTCGATTGGTTGGATCGTAATTTGTTAGATTTATTAAACCCTCTACCGTCTTTTCCTAGGTTTTGGTTTAAAACAAAAATCATAAAAAAAACAATTTGTATAGCTGGGACATATTTGATTTTTCGTGAAATGAGAAGGGCATAACTGATTATGGTCCAATTAAACGCTTCTTCTTCTGTGTCCTTCTTCCTTTGTCCCTCGTTCCTTTGTCAATAATTCCTTCTTCCTCTGTCTGAAAACACAATCGACTTGGGGAAGCGCTCAAGCTGTTCGACGTAATGCTCGAGAGAAGCTGCGTCTCGTATACTACTCTGTAAAAGGTTATGCTCAAAACGATCGGTGGAGCGAAGCGATGGATCTTTTCAGAGAGATGAGAAATTAGCCACTATTATATCCGCATGTTCACATTTGGGTGGGATTTGGGATTGCAGAATGTTGCAGAGTTTGGCGATTAGGTTGAATCTTGACGATAGAGTCTTTGTTTCGACGAATTTGCTGCATATGTACTGTTTTCAGAGGGGCGTAGGAGGACGGTGAAGTTCGGCATAGCTCACCCATGGAAGCCGCGATCGTAAATCAAGGCTCACGAACTTTGAAGCTTCTGATCTCAATCATGGAGTTTTCTTCTTTTTCGGTGGAGAAGAGTTTCGAAATCAGGTTGCTATCAAAGAGGGTAACATATTCAAGGATTGAATCAAGGATCATGTGAAACAAATCAAGAGAACAAGATCTCAAGAAGATTCACATGCAAAGATCACAGAGGAGAGAGAGAGAGAGCGAAGAAAGAAAAAAGCATGGAAGCACTGCATCACCAGCTCCGGTAACGGAATCGGAAACGACAGCGTTCGGAATCGCAGGGATTCATGATGGAATCACGATTCCAGAATAACTCAATAAAGAAATGCAAGGAAGCAATGATTCTGGTTTGGGAGCGCACGAGTTAATGACTCGGAATTGGCCAAAGCACATGTCAAATACTCAAACCTGTGTATGCTGCTGGTGGTTTAACACTGAATATAATTAAAGGAATTATGTGAATCGTAGTTTTAATCATTTTGGTGACGGACTGCAATTTACAGATTAAAGTTCAAAAAAAAAACTAACATAGTGAGTTACGACGGAGAAGAAGCGATTATGTTTTTTCTTAATAATACAAATTGTTTTGTGTTTTTCCTTTCTTAATAATATATTAATAATTTTTACTATATAGAAGATAACATATATATCTTACAAAAATATCTCAAATTTCAGTTTAGGTTTTACCTATACATATCCTAATATATATATTAGTTTACTCACTTAAATTTTTCAGTTTAAGCATGTTTTCAATTGACTTATATTTGACTATTTGTACTAATAGTTCTAGTTGTACTATTTTCAAATGATGTAGTTACAAAAAATAATTTAAATTACATTTGTAAATATGTTTACATGAAATGCGTTATACTTTTAAGGTTTGTTTATCAAACTTCACCATACCAACATGACCACTGAAAAAAAGTGTTTTCACAAATTTTTTGTCTGAGATTATGTTAAATGTAGTTTATATACTAATTGGTTAAAGTACAACTGAATAATTTAATTTAAAATGTGGTACAACTGATTAAAACTAAAAAATGCAAGAAGTATAACTCTTCAAAAAATGGTACAACTCATAACTAGTACAACTAGAACAAGAAAAGGCGGCGCTAAAGTCGGCGCACGTGACTAGAAAGTGGTCGCACGTGGCGTTTCGAGTGGTACAACTGGTAATAGTTGAACATGTGGTAATAGTAGTACTACTAGTATTTGTATAGTTGTTTTCTAGTTTTAGTTGTACTACTATTACTAGTTGTATGATTTTCAAATTATGAAATTGGCTAAAATGATTTAAATTACATTTGTAAACATTGTTCCATACTAAATAGGGCATTGAAACATCTGAATTTTACAGAAAATAGATAAGAAAATCTGATTTTTTGGAATTGGTTACATGATCATCATATGTTTACATGAAATGCCTTATACTTCTAAGGTTTGTTTTTAAAACTTCACATGTCAAAATCCCAAAATAAGAAGATGTTATATATAATAAGATACTAGTAGTTCTAGTTATCTTACTATTAACATTCTAGTAGTTCTACTTGTCTTAATAGTGCCAGTCCAAGTAGTTTTAGTGTTCTACTATTACCAACTTAAGTAGTTCTTTATACTAATACGAGTAGTTCTACTTTTCCATACTATTACTAACTCCAGTAGTTCTACTTGTGTAGTTGTTGTGATAGTTTTAGTTGTACCATTTGAAAAAATGAAGATGCATTAAATGATTAAAATTACATTTATAAACATGTTTCCATACAAAATATGACATTAAAACATCTGAAATTTACCCCAAATAGATAACAGCAGTTAAATTTTGGAATTGGTTTCATGAACATCATATGTTTGTATGAAATGTCTTATACTTTTAAGGTTTCTATCTGTACTATTTCTAATTATTAACTTTTAGAAATAGTCCCAAAAACAATAAAACAGAAGTTTCGCAAATAAATATATAAGTTTTGGTTGTACTACTATTACTACTATTTCTAGTTGTACTACTATTACTACTCCAACAATAACTACTAGGACAACTAGAGTTCTAGTTGTACTGATTTTACTAGTAGTACGAGTAGTATTAGAACAACTAGCACAAATACGAAGTAGTAATCCTAGTTGTACCAATATTACTAATATTACTACTAAATTATTACAACTAGAGAAAATAGGAATTGTGGGACTCTTGGTTGTTATAGTTGTAAGATCTTGCCGCTTCTACGAAATTTTAGGCTCGCGAACCAAATTTGGTTTCCACATAGTCATTTCTTATAATAGCATTTTAAAAATGCTATCATATGTGTCGTAATATTATTAATAGTAGTTATGAAAATCGTGCTATCGTAATGTGCTATCAATACTCATATTTCTAGTAGTGCATGTGACGTTCGAATGATACAATTAGTACTACTTGGTCAAGTGGTAATAGTGGTACAACTTGTACAATTACGACAAAACAAACCTGCGAAGAGGGCATGTTCTCTGATGGAGTAGAGAATGAGGACACTGTTCACAAAAACCACGCCTGTCTTTTCTTGTCATTTTGGGCTGTCCACAGAAGCAAGAAGCAACATATGCACAGATTTCAGCTTCTGAGTTCTTTGGCTTGAACTATGAGTGCTCAAGAAACCAATTCTTGTCATCGGTTTTCAAATTTATATTTTAAACAGCCTTGGAAATGCCATTAATGGCATTTTGCGCCGACATTGAAGCTCTTTTTGTAGTCTTCGGGTGGAAAGATAAATATTTCGGGTCGTATTGGCTTAACATCCTGAAAACAAGTAAAAATATCTATTTAAAATTGTTCAATAAAAAAAGATAACTTGAATCGATTTTATGGGGTTGGAATCAGTTTTATTTTAGTTCCTTTTATTTTGATTTTTTGAATTAGATAGAGTAGGTTTAGTTGTAAATATTATATACTAACGAGGACCGAATTGTCTTTTCATTAACTTTTTATTAATAAAAAAAAGAAAAAATAAATTAAAACAACACCAAATCTTTTGAGATTAAACAAAGAATGATATAACTTGAGATTAAACAAAGAATGATACAACTGATTAAAATTAAAAAACTCCAAGAGTATAACTCCTTAGAAAAAATACAATTCCAATTTTAAAAAATTGATAACCCGCATACTATTTTATATATTTAGATTTTAAGATTAAAATTTGATTATCGGAAATTAAAATCTAAATCTTTGAGATTAAAACCCGCATATTATGAAATATTTGAAATATAAATTTATTTTTCTCTTTATCGATACATATATGATCGACTCACTCAACATATTTTATGATCATACAAATTATGAAAGAGCTAAGTTCTTTATATAGAATTATAAATATTTGCAAGTTTTTTTAAAAAGTAATAATTTTTCTTAATCTATCCATTTTACCGATTATATTTCTTTTTTTTTAGGTTGAAAGACGAAAATAATTTCTTTTTCAATAAGATGTTAGAAATCTATATTTCCTTTAGTTATTTTAAAAATTAACCTAACAATGAATATTTTCGTATATTTTCCATTTTAATTCAAAGATTTCATTATGTCTATTTCTTTTAGCTTTTTATACTTAATTGCATAATAAATATGTTTCTATATCTTTTTCTTTTTGCTATAGAATCATAATTTCATTTTTTCTACAATTTTTTCGCTTGAAAACTTTATTTTGAAATATAATTAAAAATTTTCACTATTTGACACATGTCAAAATGTTAAAATAAGAAGATGTTAAATGACACGATCTAGTTAAGTAGCAACTTTAAAACTCAACTTTATATAATAAGATACTAGTAGTTCTATTTATCTTACTATTAACGTTCGAGTAATTCTACTTGTCCTAATAGTGACAGTCCAAGTAGTTTTAATTGTTCTACTATTACAAACTCAAGTAGTTCTACTTATCCTAATACGAGTAGTTCTACTTGTACTTACTAAGTCTAGTAGTTCTACTTATCCTAATACAAGTAGTTATACTTGTACTTACTAAGTCTAGTAGTTCTACTTGTCCTAATATTACCAACTCGGGTAATTGTAGTAAGAAAACCGTTTGGTTTAAAAATATTTTTGGTTTTTGGTTTGGTTTACTAAAATCGGATAGGTTTTTTTTTGTAAATATGATGAATAGTAAAGAACAACCAAGATATTTCATGCATTTTGATTTAAAGAGAAAAAGAAAAAGAAAATCTAATACCTGAACACCATATTAGATTTCTAGGAGGGTTGGAACACCAGATCAGATTTTGATTCTCAAAAATGTTTATCCCAATCTAACCTCTAAAGCCCCCAAAACATCGGATCAAAATCTGTTTTAGTGTTAATGAAGGATGTTGAAATCACTATGGTGTTAATGAATTCTACATGGTGTTAATGAGTGGTGAATTATTGTTTTACCCTTATTGAATACATCAACCGAAAATTGAAATCAATGAAATCAACCACCCCAACAACCGAAATCAATTCGTGAACCAACCCATCCACCAACCCAGCTCTCTCTCTCTTGTTTCCTCGTTTCGGACATTCTCTCTCTCTCTCTCTCTTGTTTCCTCGTTTCGGACATTCTCTCTCTTTCTCTCCTTGTTTCCTCGTTTCGGACAGCCTCGTTGGCGAAAAGCTTCTTCTCTTTGTCTCTCTTTCGACATTAAATCGAACGCTTCTTCCTCGTTTCAGACAGAACCAGTTCTTCGTCCTTGTTCGTCCTGGGTAAATATCGTTCTTCATCTTTCTCCGCTTCAATTGAATATTCCTCTCTCTCTTTTAGGAAAATGGTTCTTTATTCATTAGGGATCCATTTTTGGGCGATTAAACTTGTTTTCGAAGTGCTATAGCGTGTTAAATCGATAATCTTCACATTGTATAGCTTGAATTATGAAATCGATGTTGACAGTGATGAAGATGCAACATGTACAACTAGAAAAACGAAACAACTGGTACAAATAAGTTTTTCAGACAACTAGTATAATTGGTATTATTGGAAGTATGTACAACTAGAATTATTAGTACAACCAACTGGTACAAATGGTACAAATAAGTATTTCAGACAACTAGTACAATTGGTATTATTGGTAGTATGTACAACTAGAATTATTAGTACAACTATATGTGCGAACAACTAGCATAACTCGTACGACTAGTATGTAATGCAATTTGTGTAAATGGTACAACTAGTATTACTGATACTATTAAAGTGTGATAATGATGTTTATTGTTTGTTTTCAGGGGACAATGGATAGTGTTCGTGGCACGGTCATACATTTTGATTCTGGGGGATATTATTCAGATGGAGTGGTATGGAATCCTAAAGATGATAGGACTTTAACTATTGTGATGAAAGGAACTCTCGAGGATGTGTCTTACTCTCGGCTGGTTGATAGAATATGTAGGAAGCTTATGGTAGATGCAGCTACGGCGAAGCTTAGAATGAGTTACATTCCATTGATCATGAATCCTAAAAGTCCATCATATATCTTGGATGATGAAGATGTGTTAGGATATCTGTTGGATGTAAATCAAGATTAGTGTAGGAATCTTTTGCATGTGGAAGTCGGTGTAGTTGTCTCAGAAAAGCAGAGTAATCAGTATCTTAGTACGAATGAGGAGATTCTTAGTGATGGTAGAGATAATGATGATGATAGTTTTGCAGCTGATGATGCTAGAGTAGATGTTGAGGGTAGTGTTGCACATGGTGAGTTAGCCATTATTCGTCAGAGTTCAAATGTGGATAACTATTTCCAGTTTAACTCCGGTGATGTTGACATACCACATATTGAAGGAGGGGTGGCTGTGAATGATGAAAGGGAAGATGGTCTGAATCTAACCATAGGTCAGGAATTTAGAAGTAAAGAGGAAGTCAAACAGCTAGTGGAAAGAGCTATGCATACACATTGTTTTCAGACTCGTTTGGTCGAATCTAGACCTAGGGTATATGTGCTGAAATGTCAGGGAGATGGTTGCAAATGGAATTTAAGAGTTTCTAAGCCCAAGAACTCTAATATATTCTTGGTTGCAACATACCATAAGATGCATACATGCTCTCGGTTGGATACAGTAACAGGCAAAAGTAAAAGGAAAGGAACACGAGGCATGGTTGCATCTTTGCTGCATGGTGATTACCCGGGTTCACTCAAAACTCCAAGTGCAAAAGAACTCGTAGGCTTGGTTCAAAGAAGAATTGGTGTTAAAGTTTCATATTCTACAGCTTGGAGAGGGAAAAAGAAAGCTTCTGATGATGTGCGTGGTAGCCCAGATGATAGTTTCTATATGCTTCCTGCCTACTTGCACATGTTAGAGAGGATGAATCCCGGTACAGTGACAAAAGTGGAAGTGGATGGGAAAAACGGTTTAAGTATCTTTTCATCGCTGTGGGAGCTTGCATTGAAGGGTTTAGGTCCATGAGAAAAGTCATCATTATTGATGGAACTCACCTAAAAAATGTCTATGGTGGTGTGCTTGTAATTGCTTGTGCCCAAGATCCAGATAGACACCATTATCCCCTTGCTTTTGGGGTGGTCGATGCTGAGAAAGATGATAGTTGGAGGTGGTTTTTGAACATGTTGAAAACACAAATTCCGGATGATCCAGAGCTTGTTTTTGTTTCTGATAGACATCAAAGCATCATAAAGACTGTACACGAGGTTTATCCAAGATCTGCACATGGATATTGCATATATCATTTGTCTCAGAATGTTAAAGAAAAAGTATATGGCGTTAGGAAAGACAGATGTGCTGAGAGGTTCAGAGAATGCGCTCAAATTTACGAAAAGCATGAGTTCGCTCGATATGCTGATTTTTGCAACACTTATGAAGCTGCTAGAGTGTATCTAAAAGACAGTGTTCACCTGAGCAGATGGGCAAGAAGCCATTTTCCTGGAAAGAGGTACAACATTGACACAACTAATTGTGTTGAATCAATGAACAATGTTCTGTTAGAGGCAAGGAAGTTGTCGCTACTACCAATGATTGATGAGATTTTGGGAAAGATTATTGAGTGGTTCAACAAGTATCGAAACGAAGCTGCAAAAGTACCCCATACTCAACTACTGGTGCCGCGTGTGCAACGTGATTTGGACAACATGTGTGAAGCAGCAAAAAAGTTACATGTCGTTGAGCTGAATAGCTTTCAGCAAGAGTACAAAGTGGTGCTGTTGATGAGAGTGGATGTCTCGTTGATTTGATAAAGAAAAGTTGCGGCTGTAACCATTTCGACATCGACAGATACCCATGTGTGCATGTCATAGCTGTTATCGACTGGATCACGAAACACAGAGACGTGGAGATTGATTTACGTGACTATTGCTCCAAATATTACTGGATGGAGCAGTGGGTGCTGGCGTATCACAGGACTATTTATCCAGTACCTCATCATTTGACTTGGGAGGTTTCACCGGAGATTCTAGAAGAGATTGTCTTACCTAAACATTATGTGCCAAAGAAAGGTAGACCACAAGTCACAAGATTCCCATCCGCTGGAGAATTTCGTAAGAAAAAGAAGAAGCCACAACGCTCTTGGTTTGAACAATCCGGTGGAGGTGAGAGCTCGGGATAGTTCTAGTTGTGCTTTATCTACCTTTGTAAGACTTATTTGTGCTTTGTCTACCTTGTAAGACTTATTTATCTATCTTTGTAAGACTTATTTGTGTACCTTTGTAAGACTCATTTGTGGTTTTAAGACTTATTTTTAGGTACAACAGGTTCAACAGGTTCAACTAAGTACAAACATGTCTCGTTCACCTTAATACGTTTGGTACAACTAGGACTACAAGAACTATTAGAATAACTGGTATATTTGGTAAAACTAGAACTTGTGGTACTACTGTTACATGTGTAGTTGTGTGTGATAGTTCTAGTTGTACCAATTGAAAAAATGAAGATGCTTAAGTTGATTAAAATTACATTTATAAACATGTTTCCATACCAAATATGGCATTAAAACATCTCAACTTTAGATCAAATAGATAAAACAAGTTGAATTTTTGGAATTGGTTTCATGAACATCATATGTTTGCATGGAATGCCTTATACTTTTAAGGTTTCTTTATAAAACTTCATCTTACTAACATGATTTTTTTTTAAAAGTCTTTTTAAAATTTTTATGGTCTGAGATTATGTAAAATGTAGTTTATATACGAAATGTTGTAAGAACTACTGAAAATATAAAATTAAAGTGTGGTACAACTGATTAAAACTAAAAAATGCCCAAAGTACAACTCTTTACAAAATGGTACAAGTGGAAAACTGGTACTACTAGAAGAGGAAAAGGCGGCGCATGCGTGGTAAAAGTCGGCGCACGTGCTTTTTTAGTTGTACTAGTTTCTCTAGGAGTACCAATATTTCCAGTTGTTCCGATATTGCTAGTAGTACCAATAGTTCTAGTTGTACCAATTGAAAAAATGAAGATGCTTAAGATGATTAAAATTACATTAATAAACATGTTTTCATACCAAATATGGCATTAAAACATCTCAACTTTAGCCCAAATAGATAAAACAAGTTGAATTTTTGGAATTGGTTTCATGAACATATGTTTGCATGGAATGCCTTATACTTTTAAGGTTTCTTTATAAAACTTCATCTTACTAACATGATTTTTTTTTAAAAAAGTCTTTTTAAAAATTTTATGGTCTGAGATCATGTAAAATGTAGTTTATATACGAAATGTTGTAAGAACTACTTAAAATATAAAATTAAAGTGTGGTACAACTGATTAAAACTAAAAAATGCCCAAAGTACAACTCTTTACAAAATGGTACAAGTGGAAAACTGGTACTACTAGAAGAGGAAAAGGCGGCGCATGCGTGGTAAAAGTCGGCGCACGTGCTTTTTAGTTATACTAGTTTCTCTAGTAGTACCAATATTTCTAGTTGTTCCGATATTTATAGTAGTACCAATAGTTCGAGTTGTTTCACTATTTCTTGTTGTACCATTATTTCTAGTTGTTCCATTATTTCTAGTTGTTCCATTATTTCTAGTTGTACCCTTTCAAATTATTAACTTAAATAAAACATGTAAATAAAAACACATTATATTGTACCATTTTAGTTCCGAAAACAATAAAAAACATAAGTTTCGCAAATAAATACATAAGTTTTGAAACATAAGTTATCAAATTAAAAACAAGTTTTGAAAATAAACAAGTTATCACTTAGGAACATAAGGAGAATTCAAAGCATATGAAGCCTTCTTAATCCTCTTTGGCCTAGGAGATCTGGCCTTCTTAATCCATCTGTGGCCTAGGAGATCTGGCCTAGGAGTTTTCGGCTGAGGAGTTTGCTGACCTTGCAAAAAAAAACAAAGACATAAAGTTTATGTCTAAAAATGCCACTATAAAATGTATGTGTAAACAAAGCCTCTTGAGTCTCTTGTGTACCTAACTGAACATCGGAAATCTTCTCCTTTTCTTGCTGACTATCCGTAGGTGGAGCTTCTGTAGTCTCTGGAGTCACAGGGTGCTGAGTTGATTGACTCTCTTGAGGTTGAGTCTCTTGAGTATCCGGTGGAGAAGATGGAGGTTGAGTCTCTTGAGTATCCGGTGGAGAAGATGGAGGTTGAGTCTCCGGTTGACTAGGCGCCCCAAACAAAGCCTCTGCAACCTCTTGAGTTGATTGACTTGGTTGTGTTGGCGCAGCTGCAATACCATATCATCAAAAATAGCCACGTTTATTGACCAAAAAGTAGGAAAAATCTAACCAATTACCAAAAATAGAATCTGCACTCGCTTTCTCCATTGCAAGATCAACCTCCTTCATTTCTTCATCCTTAGAAATCGCTTCAACAATTGTATTAGCAACTGACTTCGCTGCCTCTGCTAACATCACGTCGACCTCTTTTGACTTCAAGAGAAACAACTCAGATTCTCCGCATGCAGCCACCTTCTCCTTTGCAAGCGGTGTATAAGAGGCCTTATATCGCTCCCTCAAGACTTTCTTCTCCTCTGTTTTTTTCGCCTCCTCTGCTTTCTTCGCAGCCTCTGTCTCCTCCGCAACCACCTTCTCTGCTGCCTCTTTCTCGGCAGCTTGCTTCTCAGCCGCAGCCTTCTCTTCCGCTGCCCTCTTCTCAGCTGCCTTCTTCTCAGCAGCTTGCTTCTCAGCCGCAGCTTCTTCTCTCAGTAGCCACCTTCTCTGCTGCCCTCCTTCTCTGCAGCCTCTTTCTCGGCAGCTTGCTTCTCAGCCGCAGCTGCCCTCTTCTCTGCTGCCTTCTTCTCAGCTGCTTCTTTCTTCTTCATGTGATACAACTCATTCAAGGATGCTTTCGTCTTGGCAGCCTCCTCGGCTGCTTGCTTCACGGAAGCCTCCTTCGCGGCAGCCGAACCTACACCAGACAACACTAAAAGTTAAAGTTAACCTCCCGAGTAGTTCTAGTTCTCCTAACAGTACCAATTCTAGTAGTTCCAGTTGTCCTAATATTACCATTCTAGTAGTTCCAGTTGTTCTAATATTACCAACACAACACTTAAAGTTCAGATTTACCTTCTGATGTTCCTGCTTAAAGTTCAGATTTACCTTCTGATGTTCCTGCCTGCTGCTGCTCCTCGGCATGCTGCTTCTGGGCTGATCCTTCTCGGCCTGCTCCTCGGCCTGGTGGTTCTCACCTACACCATAAAAAAAATTCATCAGTAATAGTACAGGACTAGTAGTTCTACTTGTTCTACTATTCCTTTAAAAAATGTCTTACGGGTTTCAAAATAAGCATCTGGCTGATAATCCTCATGATAATCCATAAATTGTCTTTGATTCAACTCCTTCTCCACAACTACCAGCCTTTCTTTCATTTGCTGAACCTGCTCCTTAATCGATTGAAGACTTCTTCCATTGGCTTCATCATCAACTCCATCATCCTCTTGATCTCTTCTTTCAACCCGCCTCTTTCCTCCCTACGCGTTGGCTCAACTCGCCCTTCTGCTTCTTCTGCTTCTTCTGCTTCTTCTGCTTCTTCTGCTTCTTCTCCGTGTTCTACTTGGACTGGTTCCTCTTCTACATCCCTCCTATGGAGATCCTCCCACAATATCTTGGTTTTGTCCCACAATATTGCCTTGTTCCATCCGTCGACGATAGGGTCACACATGTCATTGTCGTCGGTAAGGTCCACGTCGTCGAAAGTGTCTTCCGGCAAAACCTTGGACAGGAGTATCGTCTCTCCTCTAGTTGGAACCAAAACACTCGTGATTTCCTGAAAAAAAAAACTTCAATAACTAATACAAGTTCTACAAACTAGAATAAGAACATTAATACATACAGTTGTATCTTTAAGCTTCTCATAGATGTCCTCCAGACTAAAGCCAGTTGTGCCAGACTTCTTGAACTGTCTTTTGCACATTTTTGGACACTCATCACTGAAGTTTCCATCCCCTGGTTTTCGATACGCAGCATCCAAAGCAGGGATAGATTCGAACGCCAAAATCTGCACATAGAGTTGAACCAATTAAAAAGTATTGTACCAAAATATGAATTATAATAATAGCAAAAAACGAATTATATTTTACCTCCAGTGGGATGATCAACCGGGAAATACATAGCTACTGCCCTCTCGTATCGATCCATCATAATTGTCCTCCACTGTCTTGATCTGGTTGAGGGTATCTTCAAATGTTAAACGTCCCCATGGGAACGTTTCACACACGTGAAGATCATCAACAATTTTCAGAATGAATTTGTCTATTGGTCCATTATGCTTCTTTCTCTCCCATATAACTGTTGCTAGGAAGTACAAGACTAACATCTTCAGGCGATTACTACTACCATCATATGACATCTTCCGTAAGGCATCTAGCACTACTTCTGCATTTACTTCTTTGTTCTTGACTTTCTCCTCCCCAAACATTTGGTTCGCCCAACGAATATTCCCCAAATTCTCCCTATCTGCTGGGTATTGATGGCAGAACAACCCGTGAGGAGGGCATGTTCCCTGATTGAGTATCGAATGGGGACACCATTCACAACAAACCACACTTGTTTTCTCTTCTCAATTTTAGCTCTCCGCAACAGCAACATGTGCACAGCTTTCAGCTTCCGAGTTGTCTGGCTATTCATATGAATGATGTGTCTGAACTGCGGGTGCTGAAGAAACCAACTCCTCTCCCGAGGTTCCAAACCCAACTTTTTTAAAGAGATCTTGGAATTGCCATTGATGGCATTTTGCGGCAACGGTGACGTTCTTTGTGTAGTCCTCCGGTGAATAGACAAATCCTAAAGGTTGCATTGGCTCAACAACATCCTGAAAACAAGTAAATGAAATAATTTATAACTTGTAAAAATACGAGTAGTTGTACTACTAGTACTGGTAATATTGCAACAAGTAACACAAGTACGAAGCAGTTGTCCTAGTTGTAGTACTGGTCTCGAGTAGTACTAGTAGTAATAAAACAAGTAACACAAGTACGAAGTAGTTCTACTCATTGTGCAATTCTTAGTTGTTCTAGATGTCCTACCTTTCCTAGTTGTCCTAGTTGTTAAGTTGTTCTAATTATCCTGCAATTCTTGCTTGTCCGAGTTGTCATGCGGTTCCTAGTTGTTCTAATCAAATTATCTCATAAGCAATATCAAATCCAAGAAATCATAACAAATCACCATCACTCATCTACTAATTATGCCAAAACCTATTTATTAGTACAAATGCAACTTCAATAAACCGAAACAACTAGTACAACTTCAACTTCAATGAACCGCAGGACAACTAGTATAAGTAGTATAAATAACCAATTCATTAAACCCAAACTTACCATTGACGACGTGGAGGAACTCGCCGGAGCCGGATTATGCTGAGGAGACGTCTGTCTCGGGTTCGTAATTAGAAACCCTTGTTCATGTGTACCCGTTCGACGAGATTGTTGAGGAGACTTAAATTCCGGTGAGGGCACACGACGCCGAGAAGAGGAAGAACATCCCTCTGCTACATGCGGCGGAGGAGACAGATCTGCGGCCGCTGAAGGGGGCCTAGGGTTTGTCGGTTCCGGGCTTGTCTTCTTCCGCTTAGGGTGGCGTTGCGGTGTCGCAGCTTTCCGTTTCCTGGGCTTTGACCCAGTTACTCTAGAAGTCTCCGCCGCCGCCGAAACTTCTTTCCCCGGATGATTCTTCACAGGACGATTCTTCACATGACGTTTCTCTTTCTTCGCTCTCGATTGCGGAAGAGTAGATTTCCCACCGCCTCTAGTTTTTGGGGCCATTGTTCACAGAATATCGAAGAGAGAAAAGATTGTGGAAGAGAAGATTTGGTTTTGAATTTTGAAACGAAATCGGAGAGGAAGAGGAAAGAGAGAGGAGTTGGGATATCCAAGGAGTTGTCGCGTGAAACGAGAAAGAGAGAGAACAACTGGGAAAAGAAGAAGATTGAAAGAAGAAGCGGAACCGTTTGGGTTAAAAAAAAATCGTAGCGGTTTACAAATCGGTTTGGACCGTCAATTTTAATCTATTAAATCGGGTAGGTTTTTTTGTGAATATGATGAATAGTAAAGGCCAACAAAGATATTTCATCCGTTTTGATTTAAAAAGAACACCAAAACAAATTTTGGTTTCATCCCCGATACTAAAAGAGATTTTGATCCCAAAACATCACACGCGGCGAGAAATCCAAATGGCAAACAGACCACCACCGATACTAATCGTCATCTTCCTCGTCTCAATCGCCGGCGCGCAAATCGCCAACGCGGAGGATCCCGTCCCTGCAACATGGCCACACCAATTCCACGCGCTACTGTTCATGAACTACTCCGGCGACCTCTCGATGATTGACCTTTGGTACGACTGGCCCAATGGTCGTAACTTCAACATCATCCAGGAGCAGCTCGGTGGCATCACCTACGACCTCGAGTGGAACAACGGAACCTCTTTCATTTATTCGCTCGACGAATCAAGAAAGTGCCGCTCCCCTCAGCTCGAGGTCTGTAATTTTCTCTGTCACAGATCTGAGAATACCTTTTTGCCTGTAGAGATTCTAGGCGCAAAGGCTAATAGAGTTCGTTAATTCTTGTCGTTCTTGGTTTATGTGAGTTTTTTTCATGGATAAATGAGAGTAAAAAAAAAAAAACAGAGATTGCTCCAATTTATAGCAACAAGTAGCCTGAGATGATGGAATTGGCCAAGTTATTGTGATTGTGTTTCTCAATTTGAATGCGAAATTGAAATCCTTTAGGTCCTAACGAAACTAGAGAGTTTGATTTCGGTAATAGTTAAGTTCACTTAAAGTGGTCCTTTTATGAACCTGTAATAGCTAAATAGGCTTTTGGACTTTGATGTGACATAAGGTTGGGATCCTGCGACCAAACTGGCTAGATGGAGCCAAGTACCTAGGCCAACGAAATGTGAGTGGGTTTCACTGCAATGTATGGGAGAAAGTGGACTTTATATGGTACTATGAAGATGTTAAAACCAAGAGACCAGTGCAATGGATCTTCTATACAGGTATGATCGATACCAATCTGTTCTAGTTATGGTTTGTTTTTGTTCTAGCAAATTTTCATCTCAAGCTGTTGTTGCAGGGAGGGAGGCTCATGTGATGACATTCGAGGTTGGTGCGGTTCTAGAGGATGTGAAATGGCAAGCGCCGGTTTATTGTTTCAACGGAGAGAAGAAGGGTTTGTCTACAGATGGTGGAGCTTTAGGAGAATTCAGAGGATACAAAGAGAAGGCTGCTTTGTAATGTTAATTAACAAAGAGCTTTCTTTTTGTCTAGGATCAAGAGGAGAAGGGTAAATAAATGAGATTATGGTCACTTATTAACCTTGTAATAATCTCTGTAGACCGGTGTACTTTATATGTTTTTATTTGAAAAATAAATAAAAATTACGAAAGACTTATGAATCAACGTTGACTTCAGCGTCGTTAGCTGGGCATAAAGAACTGGAACCGAAGAACCGGAACCGAAGAACCGAAAAATTTTGGTTCGGTTCCGGTTCCACCCAAAGTACATATTGGATCTTGAGTTGAGAAAGTTTCGCGGAACCGGTTATTACCCGAAATGAAGAACCGAAAAACCGAAAATATATAACTATATAAGCATATTAATATATAAGTTCATCAAACTTGAAGAACTATGTGGTTTTCATTTTAGTTTTTGAATTTTTATTGTGGTTTTCTCTGGATTTTTGTTGTTGGACTTAAATTAATTTGGGTTTTTAATTTTTGTTTCGGGTAATTTTAGTTAATTTCGGGTATAAAATAGTATTCCGGGTACAAAATGTTATATCGGGTATATATATTACACGGAACCGTATAAAAACCGAAAATTTCGGGTACTTTATGGATCCTCAAATTATGGAACCGAACCGAACCGGAACCGACAGGAACCGAATCAGACCCGAACCGAAAAATATAAGTACCTATTGGAACCTAAATTATAGGAACCAAAATATCCGAAACCGAACCGAATACCCGAATGCCCAGGCTTAGTTAGCTGTGCGGTGATTCGCAAGTCCAGGTTTTACAAAGGAGCAGATCATAGCCACTTGTTGTTGGAAGCAACGAGAAGTCAGTTGAGAGCTATTATCGAGAACAGATCACGTATACTTCTGCTGCACGCAAACTCTGGATATGGACATTACCTTACGGGAGGTTCTGCACGACCCAACAGTAATGAATATGATCATAGATACTAAAGCAGCAAAAGAGGTGATGAAAGCTCTCAACGATTTCTTCACCATGTTTGATAAAGATCCATATCGGGCATGTTACCGACAAAAACACGTGGATTTTGCTCAGGGACGGGCCTGAGTCCAGGCCCATCAAACATGAGCTTGGGGTCATTACTGTTTTCGGGCCAAAATTTCAAATAAGTCACTTAGTTCAAATGGTTTAACCTCAAGTGTGTATGTAAACACAACCTGTGATCAACCTAGGACAGTAACATTTCTTTTTTTAAATCTGGATGATGTTAAAGAAAGGAAATTGTTTTGGGAAAAAAAAAGAACACATCAAAATTTCTAAATTTTAGTAAATCTAATCTTGTAAAAAAAGAAAATATTAAAATATATATTAGTTATCAAAGCCAACCAAAAAAAGATACAAAATTAAAAACATAATTTCTCATTAGTGTTTTAACTTCACAATTCAAACAAGTTTAATGAAAAAACTATGGTTAAAGAGCTTGAGTATACAAGTTTGATGGATGAGTTTGCAAGTAGAAATGCAAAAAGATTCATATTTCAGGAATAATATATTAATATGCCTAATATCGTTTAATATTAATACATTTTTAAGTTAAAAGTTTTTACCAAAAAAGATTAAAGGGCCAAATTTTTTTTTCAACTTCTAGTCTGATAAATCTCAGGACCGGCTCTGAGTTTGCTCATGAACGAGTGGCAATCCAAACACTTCTCATTACGGATGAGCTGTTCAAGAGTTCTGACGTGAAAACAAGGACATACTCGGTTTATAAGGCAAACAGGTGAAACAAAGGCTTAGGGCTTCCATTTTATAGTGGAATCCATTTTATATAAAAAAATAAGTTATAAATATATATATATTGTACTAATTCTAAAGGTATGAATAAACTTTGGGAGTTTAGTTTGATTTTTAAAAATGATACTTTAGTCAATTATGGATTTGAGGTGATTTGTTTCAAAATCATAAATCCACTGTTATTCAAACATGGATTTCAAAAACCATTTAAAAATTCAGTGTTATTGAACTTTTGATTTTAAAATGTATACTAAAATCTATTGTTATTTGAAATATTTTAACTAATGAATTTTAGGAGATTTTTTTGGATTTGAAAGTGTTTTGGTGGAATTTCTTAGTTAAAATATTAAAATCTAAATTATATGGTTCTAGATGGGTTTTAATTAAAATCATTGTAACTTCCCTAGTTCACCCAAAATCATCTCAAAACTCATTAAAAATCAAATCTTCTCAAATCTTTTCAAATATAAGATTGACTACATCCCCTAAAAGGTATCATGTTTGAACTTAGGTGCTGTTATTCAATACATGATTTAAAATCAACTCTATTGATTTTATAATCCATTGTAGCCCTGGGCGTTCGGGTTCGGATCGGGTTTTTCGGATTTTCGGATTTAGTCTTATAGAACCCATTCGGGTTTTAGAAATTTTCGGGTCGGGTATGGTTAGTAATTTTTCGGGTTCGGATCTATTTTGTAATACCATACAATACCCATTTAATATCCAAACTCAATTCGGATTCGGATAGTACCACTTCGGGTCCGGATACCCATTTTAAAAATAACATGTTTTAACTAAAAACACATAAAATTAAACTATAAAACTAATGAAATATTCTAAAATATTATAAAAATATGTCCGAACTCATCTATCTTAAACATAACAATAAAAATAAGTCATAAAACTGAATTTTCAAAATATTTGAAAGTAATCAAATTATACAAACTATGTAAAAATGGTTATTGTCGGATTTTTCGGGATACTCGTTCGGGTTTCCGTTCGGTTCGGGTATTATCCGTAACCCAAAATACCTAGTTCTAAGTCCCATTTGGTAATATTTTAAAATCCGGATCGGATCGGGTTCGGGTATTTTGAATCGGATTCGAGTTTGGGTTCGAATTTCGGTTAAAAATGCCCAGGCCTAATCCATTGTTATCCAATGACTGATTTTAAATTCTTTATTAATTTTTTTTGATATTGGTTATTGTATTTTAGATATATGTATTAAAAGATTCTAAAATCTAGTGTTATTGGTTTTTGTATTTACAATCGTATCATTAATAGAGTTCAAAATCTATTGTTACTCAATTAAAGATTTGGATATAAGAATTGAATTCTTGTGTTATTCATATTTGAAAAACTCTTACAATTCATTTGATTTGAAAAGTTTGAATGGATTTAAATCTAATTTCATGTATAAATTATAGTTTTCAAAAATCTAACCATTTATCCTCATATTTTGAAATTCTTTACTATTAATAAACAATTTTCCTCTTCCAAAAAAATGTCATGGTTAATTTTTTTTTTTTAAAACATCTTGTTGAAATACAAATGGTTGAAATACATATTTCTCTCAAGAAAAATTTACTTCCAAATTGATCAAACCCAGATTTACTCTTTTGAAATGCTTGATTTTAGAAAAAAAAAATGGAGGATTGCTATCAGAACATAGAAGTTGCTAATCGCATATTATTCACTATTTCGATATCTATCGCCACAACTAAAAGAAGTTTTTCAATAAAAAAAATTATTTGTGGTCTACCTTGTCAAAAGAGAGATTAAATGAGTTTGCTTTATTGTCAACTAGGGATCGGCCCGCGCATTTCTTTTATAATATTTTACCTTCTTGTTGGATTAGTATTTTTTCTGATTTTTCATTGTTTTAAGTTGAGCTACGTTAGAAGGAGCAGCTTTGGAGGACGTTTGATTAGTGTGGGAGGATTTGATTTTGATTATATATTGTTTTTACACTTCCGGGAAAGAATAAACATAGTATTTTTAACAAATCTTATGTATGAGGGATTTCGAACTATATAAGCTACTCTTTTGTGAAACTCCTATGTATTTTCGTAGTTAAAAGTGCAATAGAAGTAATGTGAAAAACCTGAAGATTAATATTGTCATTATATTAAGTTATGGTTAAAATTTATCGCAATTTTATATTTCATAACTGTAACTTGTACACTTGAAAGAGTACTGCATCTACATACTGGACAATTTAGCCTCTGGTACAGCCAATTGGCAAGACATAGATGGTGGAATAGGTGATTACATTGTAGTTTGTTGATATCGTTTCTTCTCGCAAGTGTTTGTAAACATATTAAGCTCGAAGATAGTCATTGGCTCAATCTTCTCCTTCGAAGGAGACACTGTCTCGCATGCTCCCTGACTTGGCAAGCTGGAAGGGAAAGGAAAGCCAAGAGATCGAACATATCAGGGAGATTAAGAGCTAATGATATCTCAAATTCACAGTTTCGAATTCATATAAGTCGTAGTATGAGACATACTTGAGGACGACTTCTTTTCCTGTGGATGTCTCATCATCAAAGTAAAGATGTGTGGCAGAAGTAGCATTCAGATATAGGCGACCTGAGGAAGGCGAGGGGGTCAAATTAGGAGTATGTTCGTGTCAGCCAAAAAGGGTTTCAGTTCCATTTGAAAAAAGTATGCATGATTTGTACAAATTTCAAAGACACTAAAAAGCTTACCCCCAACGATCTTAGGATTCACGCTGGTGGCAATCATAATTGTGGGCTCCTTCCCATAACTGTCTAATTTCGCATGAAACGCAAGTGCCATATTGTCAAACAAACCAACACAGACGTTTTCACCACTGCAAATAAAGGATGCTCAGAACTCAAATGGGGGTAGACACTAAGAGTATTCATTCAAACATAACATAGATTATATATTCATAAGTACTATGAAGACGCAAAGTTTGAATCACATGCTGAGCCCCCTGTATGTGGTCCATGATAGTGCTCCTGATCGCATTCACCTCACCCATGATATCTGTACAAAAGTGACAAACTTACTTTAGCAAATGGTAACAACAAACCAACAATAAAACGCATTAGTCGAGATACATACCAGGAAGTTGTTTCCCAGTGTTGGCCAGTTCAAGTATCTGACTATGGGGAATGAATTTAAAAAACCTCCTTAGGTATTGGCCTAAGAGACGCCGGACTCTGCTCAAGAGAAGTGCCATCATTGAATCGAATAGAGTGGGGAGCATCACAAAAACGAAAATTTGGGCTACTGCGTACGATGTCAAACCCACTCAACGTGTACACAGATCCTTCACAAAGACGATCTCGGAACCTCAGTTGATGGTTCGCACTAACAGATCCTTGCGTAAGCATCGACTGTTGGAAGAGGCATGTAAACGTTTACACAGTGATAAGTAGATAAAATCGCAAAACAATTTTATGGGAAAGAAGTGCTTACCTTCTCATCGACAAAGAGCATTTCGATACTCATGAGTTCACCTCCTTTCCTAACATTGCTGGCTTCCCAAAATCACAGCAACCGTACCTCGGCAATGTTGGAGCACCGTCCTGCTTTCAATTCTGAGAGAAGAACCTGAGAATTGGCCATTTCAAAAAGTGGATATCCGAACAGATTTTGCTTCTAATTTTTCTCAAAATCGTGGGGGAGGATTTATTTATAGCTGAAACTCAAGTAACTTACTGTAGGAATTCAATTACCCGAAATCAATGTAGAAGAGTGGGTTAAACACGTCTGAAGGGAGAGTGATGGCTATGCAGTTGATGCGTCATAACGTGGGCAGAAGATCTTCATCACCTATGTAACTCAGTTCCGACGGAATACGAAACACACACAGAATGGAGAAAGAGAATGATGGTATCAAAGGGCCGACAATGGTGAAGCCCAACTCCATGAAATCGAATAACCAATGCAACAAATGTAAGCCCAATTGACCAATTCGTTGCAAATGAATTTCAAATAAAATTGCAGAGGCCCAAAACTAAAAAATGGAAGGTAGGACAACTGTCATTCTTCCCCCAAAGGAGAAAAAAAAGCCAACTTTATTGTATAAGATTGAGACTATAATGGTTGAAAAGCTTGACTATCCGAGTTTAATAACTGATTTTGCATGAAAAAATGCAAAAAGAGTTATATTTCAAATTTTTTTTTTACTTTTTGTTTATACACAGTTTATGGAGTTGAATTATTTTATGAAACTTTAACATATTTTTACTATATTGTTATCATTGTATGCTCTTTAATAAAAATGCACAATTTTTGAACTTGCTTAGGACATTCCAAAATGTTGCACCGACACTGGTTATGTTGTAGAGAAATCCTTTTCTAGATTGAAGACAGCTTTTGAAAAATTTAAACCAAAACTTAAAGGATTGAAACCGACTTATGAGATGGATACCCTACATTGGATAAAGAATGGTTATAAAGAAAAGTTTCCTGATATAATTGGTCGTTATGTTGAAAGGGAAAGATCTCCTGCATTTCCTGATGATAAGAGCCTGGAAAGCCTTGGTGTTTTTTTGGTCTACAAGAACATCTAGTTGGGAGTGGTAGTGCGACCATGTGTCATTGTCGCCTGCATATTGAATTATTCAAGGTATTTGGAGGCATATTTAGTATAGAATTAATTAGAATGGGATTGGATAAGAAGAAGTGAGGAAGAAATAAGAAGTGGTATTGGATGAAGACAGTGAGCCTTTTGAAATCTTTGTCTATGTGTCATTGTCGCCTGCATATTGAATTATTCAAGGTATGTGGAGGCGTATTTAGTATAAAATTAATTAGAATGGGATCGGATAAGAAGAAGTGAGGAAGAAATAAGAAGTGGTATTGGATGAAGACAGTGAGCCTCTTGAAATCCTTGTCTATGTGTGCACTCGTCCGGCCTCAAATGCTATATTGAAGAAGACCATAAACCTCTTGCTTGAGGTACTGCTTCTGTTTCAGACAGGAGTGGCAAAGATTTCGCGGAAATATCTGATGCTATGATTGGAATATTACCTATCCTCTGCAACTTCATGCGGAATCCCGAGTACACTTGACTCTCTGCCTGACCACTGTAGATCTAATTCTCAGATATTTCTTGACGCCAGAGGAGACGTGGTTTCCTATTATACATAGTCATCTCCTACAATGATACAATTTTCCCAAGGAATTGCACCTGAAGGTCGGTTAAGGATGGATATGGACTGAGAAGGTTACTAACGCTTCACAGAACTAAGCTGGATTGATTGGTCTCACAAGGGTTGCGGAATTTCCCTTGATATGCCTAACTTCAACTATCCTAGGATATGACTCACCTAGACAATAGAAGAAGGGTGTTGATCGGATATGACTCACCAAACAACAAGATTTGTTCAAGAAGAACATATGAGAATCTCTTTCAAAGGGAGTTTTCGTAAACGAAAAGATGATAGAAAATAACTTGATGTTTCTCAAATGAGTTTTCGAAATACATATAGCAAAGATGATGTTTGAGTTTTCTTGAAAATAAAGAAAAGAATTAAATGAAAAAGATAGTTGAGTAATCGGTTGAGATTAGACTCTTGAGTTTCGAAACTGCTTGTGTTTTGTGAAGTTGATTCGTCCTTAGGAAGGGCTTCCTTAGTCATTGTTCTGACTTCCTGAAAAGCCGATTTGGGAAGGCCTTCCTGAGTTCGAGCATGCTCCTCCTGAATTCGGCATTTGGGAAGGCACTCCTGAATCTTCTTGAATCCTTACTAAAGTCACGAGTTGCACTTCTTCGTTCTCACGGTTGGTTTGGTCCTGGGTTTTTCTGAGCAACTGGTTCAGGGCTTGAGCAAGCTGTTTGGTCCTGGCCCTGGTCATAGCTCCAGCTGGTACATGCAATGCATCCACGGCTACAAGCTCCTCTTTCTCCTCCATTTCCGGTTCAAGTCCTTCCTCAGCTACGAGCTCAGCTTCATGTTCCTTCCTTGTCTGATTCAGCTCAGTGATGCTATCCATGATTGTATCATACAAGAAGTATGTTGATTTTGTGGAGTCGGTGAATTAGGAGGAGAGACTTTTGTATTTTCTTCGCTGCATGTTTCAGGAGAACAATTGGCAAAGCATACAGGAATTGCAGCTCTTCTTAGGTTCCTTTTACCTGATCTAGATGACATTGAGATGTAATAACATACTAAGATTTAACCGGAATTTGCGCTGATTTTTTTTATATATAAATATTCTAATATATATATATATATATATATCTAATTTGGTTTTTGTGTTGTTGTTTTGATTTGGATTTTAAACAATAATACAAAATAGATAACCCAAATGAATTTTTGTTAAACATTAAACTCAGACCCATATATAATGGGATTTAGCGAATTTTTTTAAATAGGCTTTATAGTCACCGGTTGATTTAGTTATCAGTTCAATTAAGTGAATATTTTTTGTCGTCGGTTTGATTCATTTGTCGGTTCAATTTAAATGAGTATTTTCTGTCAATTTTATCCAATATTATATTTATTGAGAAAAACTTTTGATATATTAATTCAGTGTTATGATTTAAGAATTGTAAATTAATAAACTTTTCAAGCATTTATATAAATGTAACTCTCATCCCCTATATATTAATCGAGAAGACGGAGAGAGAAAATTCATACACGTGTCTCACTCATAGTAACTTAAGAAGAAGTTAACCAATGAAATAGTTACATTCAGACACGTCAACAAAAAATTAATATACTTTTTAATATATGGAAATATATATATTCCATTAGATTTTTTCTCCCTTTTTATGGTATCATTAAATTCAAACATTTAGAAGCATATAATTAAGAGATTTAATGGCTTATATGATACTTAAATTTTAGAAATTATATAAATGCAAATTTTTATCCCACATGGACTACAAAATAAAAGGGATGACATGCATATTGCTTATAAATAATTAAATTTACTCAGAATTTTGAATTACGTATATGAAGTATTTAATAAACGCAGAAATTTGTAAGTTTTTATTTGATTTAATCAAGTTTTATTTGAATTATGTTATTAAATTGAATTCAAAAATATGTATATACTTTTGTTTGATAAAAATTTAAATATTAGAAACTTCCTAAATTGTGAAAATATTAGAATTATTTTAAATTTATCAAAACTATAATATTATAAATATTTTTATGTTAATAAAGTTTACGTTATGCTTGATGATATATTGCTATTGTTTATTAGATTAAATATTCTACTGAATATTATATTTATAGATAGTATATTAGCCATAAAAACTTTGACTACTATGATACTATGATAACAGTTTATCTAACAAATAAATATAAAATTATAAATCATGTATTTTACCGCACAAGGTGCGGGGTATCATCTAGTATAATATATAGGAGAAGATTGTCGGTTTTGGTAAAAAAAAAAAACAATAAGTTTCATATTCAACTTTAAAAAATTAATCCAAAAAAGAAACTATTAGTGCCTGATTTTAATATAATTTTAAAGAATATATGAAAACGTACCAACAAATAATGCAACTGGATTCTTTTTTCGTTAATTTTTTGAATTTTGTTTTTATTTATTTTCTCAAAGTTTTCGTTATCAAAATGCAAATAAGTAAAGTATAGAATCCAGAAAAATTTACCCAAAAAAGAAGAAAAAGAATCCCGAAAAAAAGGAGATATATCTTCTTCCCGTTTTCTTCTTTCATTTGAAACAAATCAGATCACTAAAAAAAGGAAACAACCTAAAGACCTCTTCTTCTGTCTCTATACAAACAGCAAAGCGTAAGAGAAATCAATTAAACTCGTTTTGCGTTCCCTTCGAATATTTTTCTGTCTCTCTCTCACGGAAACAATGAAGACAGAAACATGGAGTGATGACGAAAAGAAACTGATCTCATCATTCAGCAAGATCACTATGGGTCAAACCATCGAAACGGCCATAGAGTTCTTAGAGGCGACAAATTGGAACCTTGAGGAAGCCATTAATCTCTTTCTCATCCACAGACAAAATCAACACTATTGGAGTGGTGATCTTGTAGAAGAAGAAGAACAACAACAACAACACATAATCCTTCCTCCTTTACCTTCGTTTAGGGACTCGGAAGCAGAACCGTCCGATTCGACGACATTTTACTCTTTGTCTCGGCGGCCTCTAGTTGTGCTTTTCGAAGGTTCGTTCGAAGGCGCGAGATCGTTTTCTTCTAGAGAGAATCTATGGTTGCTAGTGAATCTTCGAACCACGACCGAGTTTGCTTCTCAGAACCAAGATTTATGGTCAAACGATGCCTTTCCTCTAGCCATCGAGTCTAGCTTCATCTTATTGCAGGTCTATGATGATACAACCGAAGGACAACAAATCTCAGCTTTCTACAAGGTCGAGTCTGCTCCATCTGTGGTGCTCTTGATAGATCCCATCACTGGTCAGAAGATGCGTTCTTGGAGCGGCGAGATTGAAGCTCAGAGTTTTGTGGAGGATTTGATGAAATACATCGAATATGGTCCTCATGAACATGTTGCTTCTCTGACAAACAACAAACGCATAAAAACAGAGAAGATTTGTTTTGAAAGCAGCCATACAAATGATGATGTAGACCTGTCTACTTTGTGGGATGACGATTTTGAAGAGTGTTCAGAAGGAAATTTTTTGATATTCCCGGAGAATCATTCATCAGGAAACGATATTGTGGTTCCTTCTTTAGGTGAAGAATATGAAAGAGAGGAGACTTGTTTAGAGTTTCCAGTTTTGACAGAAGAGCCAAAAGAAGACTGCGACCGAAGCCTTGTGTGCACTGTCTGCATTCGGTTTCCAGATGGGAGAAGAAACGAGAGGAAGTTTCTCAAGAGCGAACCAGTTCAGCTTCTCTGGTCTTTCTGTTATTCTCACATGGAGGCATCCGAGAGAAAGGCCTTTAAGTTGGTACAAGCGATTCCTGGTGCTTCCAAGACTCTGGACTATGGAGCTAACGCCACTTTTGACCAATCTGGGATCGCTAACTCTATCATCTCCGTTACTTGAGATTGTCTTTTTTTTTTTTAATATGTGTAGTTTTTCATTCCTGTATGGGTCCAATAGTCTTTAATCTTTAAATTTCATTACTTTCTTATTGCACTAACAAACTTCAACATCGTGAAGGTTATATAGAAATCAACATCGTGAAGGTTATATAGAATATGAATCAACAGACTTATGTCGTCTATGCCATTGGTTAAGCTTGGAGAAGTATGAAACAGAAACCATCGTACCTCACTCTTCATTTTAAAAAACTTATATAAAAAAAACAATCACTCTTCCACAAATGCCTTAAGATTCAAATCCGACGGTCCACCTTCCGCCGCCGCATCAAGGATAAGCATCTTCCACCTCGCCGCATTCCTTCTCATCTCCTCCGCGTCTTCTCCGCCTCCCATAACCTTCTCCAGACACCGTCTCATATCATCTCCATCCACGTGTCCTTCCTCTCCTTCCTTCACCCTCACTCCGATCCGCCATGTATCCTCCACAAGCTTCGCCGTCGTGCACTGATCCGCGAACTGCGGAAACGCCACCACCGGAACGCCGCTCTCTAAGCTTTCCAGAGTCGAGTTCCAACCGCAATGAGTCACAAAACACCCCACCGACGGATGCGCCAGCACCGCCGTCTGAGAACACCATCCCACCACCAAGCCTCGATCATCTCCTCTGATCAAATCAAGAAACCGACTCTTCTTCTCTTCTTGGTCGTTTTCCTTCACCACCCACAAGAACGGTCTTTCCGTGGCCAACACGCCGCTAGTGAGCGACTCCATGTGTTTCTCCCACAAACCATCGGCGTGTGAGCCTAAGGATACGTAAATCACGGACTTCTCTGCCTTCGAATCTAACCATTTGATGTAATCATCGTCTGAAGACCGGAAAAGATCGGCTTTACCGGTTGAAGAATCGTCGGAGCTAACCAACGGTCCGACCGGAATCATTCTGAGTTTCTCGACGGAGGTTAACGCGTCTGGCTCCAGCTCGGAGAAAGTGTTCACCAAGATTTTAGGGTTCGATTCTGACTCAAGAGCTTCGATGTGTTCTCTGAGAGTTACGAGAGCTGACGGTAACGCCTTCGACGGCTGAAGAAACGACGGTAGGTCTCCGGTGGAGAACGGTGGCAGATTCGGTAACTTAATCGGGTCCTTGTCGAAGACATGTTTGTGAGAGCTGGTGAAGTAGTAGTAGTAGATGTCGAGTACAGTGGCGGGCTCAATCCAGAGAAGCGTAGTGGGGAGGTGAAACTCACGCGCCACTGTAGAAACCCAAGGGACGAGTACAGAGTAGATAACGCCGGTGATCATAGGCTCTGTGGCGGCGTCTCCGTCGAGGTTGGCTCTGATGATGTCCCTCAGGGCGTTTGAGCCACAACGTTTGGACTCAGACATGTAGTTTTTCTGGTCATCGAAGGACTTGAGACCGTCGTCGAATCCATCGGAGAACCAGGCGTAGGATAAACCTTCTGCGGAAGGTGGCTCGCCCATTCGACGGTGAGCTGAGATGGCGGTGGCGTATGTGACGGTTGCGCCGTGGTGGATGAGGCGGTTGGCTAGTTTTAGCGCCGGGTTTATGTGACCTTGCGCCGGAAAAGTTACAAGCAAGTAGTGAGGACGACGGCAACCATTAACGGAGTTGGTCATTTTTAGTGTATTGAGGATGTTGAGGTTTGAACTGAAGAAGGAACACACTAAAGCTATTTATAGATAGCTAAAAAAATTCACAGAAGTGATCTGTTGTTAATCACGATTATGTTGGTCCTAATTGAGTTCGTACTATGTTTAAGTTTGTATTACTTAAGAGTCGTGATGTTTTAGTTTAAGGTGTGTCTTGTATTGTCTAAAAGTCACAAAGAGACGTACATTGTAACCATGATGTAGATAACAAGTTTCAGATTCAATCAAATCAGTTTCAGTTATTACTCTGTTTTCTCTCGAGGAAACAGAACAAGTTTGTGTTCTTTGTAAGGAAGAAGCTTTTGCTTCTAACGGATTAAGGATGAAGACGGTGACTAACTGATTTACCATGTCTGGGACAAGACCGGTGGGTGAGAAAAGTCTTTTGTGACGACCGATGAGTAAAGAGAGCGAACCCACGCGACAAGTAAAAAGAAGCTAAAGAACATCTCAACCTCCACACCCACCAACCAGACTGTTGTGTAATAAGAACAGACCTAATTATTCAAAGGGAAGATTACTTTGAATACCAAACTTATATGAGTACTTGTGTTAAGTTAAACCATGTTGTAGTTGTAAATTTGTGAAATCTCCAAAAACTGAAGCTAAAGCAGTCGTTTCGAAACAAATTTTGTTTGGTTTTTAGTTCACATGGCAATTAATAAATGAGAAAATTGCTTCTAAACATACTTTTACCTTTTTCACTTTCAAAATATGGACTTTCCATGCTAGACATACTTTTTGTTCATTCTATCGGTTTTCTTAATTTTTTTCTGCCTATTATGCCCCTAAAAGTAACCATCTCTTGCTATTCACATCATTTCCAATCGCCGAATACTTTTTCATTTTTTAAGATGTGGTGGATATCTATCATTAACAAACCTAACCATTCGATCACTATTTGCAAAATTGAGTCTTTAATCCGACGGCCCAGATTCATCCTCCATTGTATACCGAACCTCTACTTTTTGCACTTCTCTCCTCAACCGATGTAAGTCATATGCCGCGACTTTAAACCTTTTCACGACTCTTTCTCTTCCTTTTTAAAACTTTAAACCTTTACACATTTATCGTAATTTTTCGCAGGCTCTCATTGCTGAATATCTTTAATGTTCGACCACACACATTTCATCTGTGTTCCATACCCAATCTTCTTAGGTGTACATCCACGCTTCTTCTAACTCAATCATCATCATCACCAACATCCCCTCATACACACCTTCTGTAATTCACATCATTATACAATGTACATCCACATTCATGGATACTTGGATTCCACGTATAAAATTCAGAATTGGAGACTGAAATTAAAGTTAAGACTTACTGTAACCTCTTGTAACAATAACATTTCAGAACATGACACTAATGTGACAAATTGACAAGACAAAAAACACTATTTCGGTGTCCATAAGCACGGCTTCATCATCTTCAGATTGTCGATCCTGTAATTCACCTCAAGTATACATGGATGAACATCCACACTGAGACTTTTACGTACATCCACATCCACACTTATGGGTATTCAGCTGTATACGTATCATACAACAATGTTCGTCCACTACCGTCCGCACATGCTAATTTCATCCATGTTCCAATCCCAGTTTTCTTTAAATGTACGTCCACGAACCTGCATTTCCTCCATTCTATCAATTTCCAGATCCAAACTAATCTCAATGAACACTAATAGAAAGATTTTGATCTGCTTTGTTTTGATTACTACGAGCATATCCATTGCATTATCCGAACTGGATTCTAGAATCTAAATGTGTGGGTAGTGCGCATTAATTTTGGATGAACAAAGATAGTGTTGTGGCGGTAAGGGGGATAAACGTGGATGAGAGAAGAGAGTGAACAATATTCGGTTGAAGACATGTCGTGCATGGAGTACGTGTTTGTATGTCTAGATAGATGGATATGTCCGTGTATAACAAAGATAGGTGGAGTGTATGACATCCAGTGGATGTACACATATTAGAAACGTATAGCTGGTATCTACGAACCGTGGATGAACAAAGATAGTATGCGCGCAATGGTTGGATACTCATTGATAAGGAAAGAGATTGAACAAATCTTCGTAACACGCATTTGTAAGTGATTGCACGTGATAGACGGTTACGTGACTTAAGTGACTCTTGTCATTTTTTAATTTTTTTAACTCTCTCTCTCTCTCTGATGTGAATAGTTGTAAAGGTCAGAAAAGATAACTATGACACAATGATACAGAACGTCAATCAACAAATCATGTATGGACCAGGGGCATTTTCGGAAAATTGGGGTGACAAAGTGCACCTTACAAGCAAAGTCACTTATTTTGCCACAGAAACATCAAAAGTCCTCTATTAAGCAACATTCTATTAATAAATACTAGAAGTTTGGTCTTGGTTTATTTTATATCCAAAGTAGATTTGTCTGAAGTATATCTCTAACAATTATTTTAGTATTACTCAAACAATTTTTTAATTAATAAACTATAACCGCCTTAATCTAGTAGATTAAATGATTAATATTAAAAAAAAAAAAAGAGAAGTTGTGGCCGAAAGCAAATCGAGATCGGAATTTAATTATTAAAAGATCGTAGAGAATATCTTAATTTTGGAGTTTACCTTTTATTTATAAATGTATTAAGTAGAACTGCTAACTGGCATGCGGGGTGGTGTTCCTTTGGTTATATGTTTATTTTCTTCATGTCGTTTCAATAAACGCAATCCATAATATTTAATAGTTATTTGTTGTTTTATGTATTATTATATATGTAAGTTACCAAAATTCTCCATTGAACATAATATTTGTGAATAGCCAATCATAATATTAAATAAAAATTTTAAAAGAGTATGTTTATGGTTTTTAAGAAAATAAGGCATTGCCAAAATTTTATTCCTTGTTTTTGTCTTCCGCTCGGCGATACTCTTTTGGTTCGATTGTGGTCACTGTGTGAAGTGTATTTAATCAGTTAAAAACATGTATGTTTTATGTTTCTTGCGTTTAAATATATATTTTTTAATTTAATAACTCTTTACTTTCTTTTGCGTTTCTGCATCCATTGGTTACGCGTCATTCAACTATGTTGATAGCTCCTTATCTTATTCGTAATTTATAGGTGAGAATTTATAGTAATGGACGATAATTTTTTAATGGGCAATTCTCAAAAATACCACACTTTCATATTTTTGTGACAAAAATACCATACCAAGGTGAAAATGACAAAAATGACATTTTTTTAAAAGAAAAAAAAAGATTATTATACATTTATTTTCATATGTTTCTTTCCAATCCTTAAACATAAACCCTAAAACCCAAAATCTAAACCCTAATTAATGACTTTTGAACCCAAATTTATTAGTTTAACTATCTTTAAACCATTAAATAAATGTTATTTTTGTCATTTTCACCTTGGTGTGGTATTTTTGTCACAAAAACATGAAAGTGTGGTATTTGAGGGTATTTCTCTTTTTTAATTTGTAATAAGTAAATATTATTAAACACTTTTTCGTGAGCATTGTGAGAAATTTAAGAGACGAAAACTAATTAATCAGACCTATAGCTACGATATTTTATAAATCTTATTAATAGTCATATTCCAAATATGACTATTAGGACTTGAATAAGTTCTCCATTCTCAGGTGGAACTTGAGGAGAGACTGCAACTCCATTTTCAATATGATTAACAAAAAAAGCTATGTTGATCAAATTGAAATTACACACCTTTTAAAAATATTAGAGAGTGGCCTATCACTTTTTAGGCGAGCCAGAAACATTTCAGAGTTCGTCCTCAAATCACTTTTAACTCCCTAAGCGAGCAAGAAGAAAGTAATTAGTAAGATTTTGAAGGCAATAACAATGTTTGATGTAAACAATCTGAGGTAGAGAGCGGAGGTAATAGAAAGTTTACTTCTTCTGTTATCGATCTCAATTTCTAGAGAGTTAAAAATAATAATTTGGCAGCACCTTTCGGGTGTTTATATCAATAACAGTGGTGATTTGAAGCCGAAACATTGCCTAGGTATTCAGTATTCACATCCGTGCCAAGGGTAACAAAGAAAAAATGTTTTTAGTTCAAGGGAAGACAAAAAGATGCCAAACGCCCTTTTGCTAACTCTTATGATAATGTTATTACAACTGAGCATACGCTTTGATTAAATTTCAAATAGAACATCCGAACATGCATGTTTTCAGTTATATATGTCATATCTATTGAATATGATGAACTCGAGAAAAGATCTTTAAAAGTGACTTAAACTGATATGAGAATTTTATGTTATCTTAAGATTTGTAAACTACAGATCCTTTAATATTAGCAGAAGTCTTTGTTGGTCTGATAGTTTATAAAATTTCAAGTTTGAGTATTGAGTTATGGTTTTGGAATACATCCTGAACTACTCATTGAAGGCAGAAAAATAGATCATATAACCTGGAAGATCCTTTTGTCATGATGATAACGGTAACATTGACAGAATTGAATAATGGGTTTTCAAAGAATTGTGATTGTAATTTTTTTTGGGCCATAAATATTTAGAGGTTTTAGATTTGTCAGAGGTAATACATGACATATGTCGAATTCATTTCATTAGTCACGGTAAAATCTTGGCTTTATAATTTATGGATCTGCAAGGCGCGGAGGCGCGGTCGTATTTGTATTTCAATATCTAAATTCGAATTTTTTTAATTCTATTAAACATTTAGGTGGTTAAATCGTATTTGTAATAATTAATTACATATATTTATTTTTTAATATTTACTGTTATATTTTTAGAGGCCTCTTTCTTATGTCACTAACTCCTTCTCTATTTAATTTGTTCTGATTCACTTTCTCCATAGAAGTAGTTTCTATTTTTCAATAATAAAACTCAATATTTGGCTATATTAATCTAATGGATAGTGGACGCTTACCTATCTATTTAAACGTAGCTCTTCTTGCTTCTATAATCATTTAAATTTTCATATAAACGACATTTTGAGGATGTACTTACCTTATATTTCTTTGTGCTCTTCTTGCATTAATGATTAACCGTCGCAAATGCCTCCCCTGTCTTTGCTTTTATGCAGTGAGAAGGATATGTCCATTGAATTTTGTAAATAAAAAAGGCTCAAATATCTAATTAACACGGACAAGTATTTGGTTAGCTTCGTTTGTCCTGTTTTAGTTTGTTATTTTTTTTGTTCACTCCGACTATGTTAATGTATTTTTTACTTTTATTTCTTTTTTATTTATTTTTTAATTCTGGTTTTAATGTTGATTTTGTGTTACTTTTACTGTTTCTAATCCTCCGAGATATAGAGCAAAGCTTGTTTTTTGTATTGTAAGATTGTTAACCTCTTAAATTAGTCACATGAGATATTCTACATGAGTGGTAGTCCGAGGCTGACCCCTACAGCTATTGAGAAATTTAGATTACACAGAACAGATATCACACTTTCGACAGAAGAAATTAGGGTTATAGGACCACAATGGAGACTGTATACAGTGGATGAAGCAAGCAACATTTCGTATCAAAATGTATTTAATCTTGTCAAGTTTAGACCAATGTGTCAGTCTGTCCGAAGGCAAACTGAATGAAAAGTGTATTCTAGAATAGAATTCAGTGTTGTAATAAAGAATCGAAGTACTATATCAGTCAACATTGTTGTTGCAAATCCAGTAAAAGAAGAAGATACTCGAACATTATATGAATACCAACAGAAATATCTTTAAAACACTTGCATCTTCACTTTAAATTTTATCGATACGCTGATAAGGAGTTAACTCTTGCCACATAACTGATACACTCAATGTGGCATAACTATATCCTCGAGACTATACATCTCTGCACTAACAGTTCTTAACAACGCAACATAATCTTTCTTTACTACCTAAAGAATCGTGGGTAATGTAAAGTTTCTTTGTTTCTTTAATGGAATCAACCGACATTGTTGACGAAAAGCTTAAAGCTGGACTCTAGTGAATCACTGTCAAATCCAATATTATACGTAAAAAGATGTTCAAAGTTTTGTGTACCTTCAGTGTTCGTTGCTCTATTTATTCTTCTCTTCAGTAGAATCCTGTTTTTTAATTCCACTTAATCCAAGGTCAGTCATATGCTGCTTTGCCATGAAGCTCCTGCATAATTAATCGGCTTCATGATCTAACTCCATCTAAACATTTTCTGATATGACTATGTTGAGTTTCATACCTTGTAAATATAGGGATCAAGTCTTCCGCCTGTGGCAAACCTCTTCCCTTCCCCGATCTTGAACAACCTGCATCAGGATATCAATTTCATAAGGTAGCGATTGTTTGATCAGGTACTACAAGTGTATATGTATCTTCTATTGACTCCAGCATTCATAAGAAGCTTGGAAGTATATTGCTTATATAAGGAATGTAGCCAAATGCATAGATTAAAATGTTTAAAACGTGTGTTTGTATGATGTATAATGCAGCATGAGAGGGAAGTAGAGTATACATACTCAGAGCTTTGCTGGTATCTGGTGTATCGCCGAGAACCTGACGGATTTGAACTTCAGAAAAAGAGGCCGAGGAAAGAAACCCCAAGATGTCTTTTGCTCTACGGCGTATAGAACTCGACCTGCTACTTTCTTTCGTCTTCTTCTTCACTTCTACTCTTATCTTCTCATAACTTTTCTGATTTCTGAGTTTGGTTCTGCTTCCAATGCTTAAAACCTGAACTGAACCAGTTGACAAGCATGACGACTCATCTTTCGAATCAACATAGCATGTGGAGAGATTACACACACAATTCACAATCAAATGTGTTGGCTGAAAACTGAAAGATCCCCATATGACCTGAGAACGGGGTTTTCTTGCCGTCTGCGTAAACCAGAAAATGAAAATATGTATTAGCTCCGTCACTTTTCACACCTAAGCCCACATTTTTGTGTCTTCTTACTTAAAATCAGAGCATAACAATCGAATAGTCGACATGAAATTGAAATACCCCTTGTTAATACATGTTGAAACAAACCAAGCATTCAGCAGATAGTTATCCATACCAACCCACAATCATATCCCTTGTCCAATAATGTGTATATTTATGAAAAATATTATTAAGTCAAGCAAAGACCTGAACAACTTGGTGTTGCGGCTAACTGTAGCAGTGTCTTGAATCTTGAAGTCGAGCCATTTCTCAGGGTTTTGACCTGGGATCAGACAGAAAAAAATACCAACAAAGGGAAGAGGAAAATAAAACATCAAAAATCTGATCATAGTAGTAGCCAAAACGTTTCAGAGAGTAAGCAAAAAACTCGGTGAGAGTATAAATAACCGCACCTGTTTTTGGTCCTGGCTCTTCCTTAGCTTGGTCCAGATAAACCTGAGATCACAAAGCACAAACGATAGTCAGAAATTTCTAATAAACACAAGGCATACATAACTGAGAAGAAAGGCCCAAATACGCTATTAAAAAGATGTATATGTTTTGTATTGAAATTATGAGTTTGTTCCTATGGGATCGTCTGATTGAAAGATATAATACAAGAGAAAGAAATCAAACCAGCTTGGTAGAAAGAAGCGAAAAGGAATTTGAAATTATCAAAGACGATCGAAAGACGAAGCACACCAGATTGTTGCCAGAAGTGAGGTCGTAACAGGAAAGCCATAGGTTGGGCAGTAAAGATGATTCAAAGAGGGGGAAGCAATTTAATCGAGTGGAAGAGGAAGAAGCGCGGCTGTTACCGGCGTTGGAGGGAGGTGAAGGAGCAAAGATTCGACTGTCACGAGTGTTTCGTTTCACCGTAAAGAAACAAAGAAGAATAATAATGGAAGTGGGCTTCTGGGCAACAGCCCAAAGAAACATTCGAGGGGCCCAAAAGTGAAATTTTTTTCGTTTACAAAACCAAAAAAGCGCCACGTGGCAGCTCAGAAGTGGCTAATTATATATAAGATTTTTTTATATTTTGATTTAGGAAACTTAGTTACTTTTTTTTAACCATCTCTGTTTTTAACTCTCATCAGTTTAGCGAGATTTTGACCAAAGATAAATCCACACGAAAAAGAAGAAGAGAAAAATCTTCATCGAATGTCAAAATCAACATGGTCGTTTCCCCTCGATCTAGCCTCATATATACTCTTAAGGCTACCTCCGAAATCTATTGTGAAATCTCGTTGCGTTTCGAAGCTCTGGTCATCAATCACCAAATATTTCACCAACTCTTTCGAAACTCGCTCCTTAACACGACCAAGTCTTCTAATGTTCTTCAAAGAAAATGACAAGATGTTTGTTTTCTCGTTTCCGCAGCACAATCATAATCCAAGTGAGCCTGAATCATCATCTTCTCACCATGTGGATAGTTATTACATGAAATCCCCTCAAAACTGTTTCTTCGACTTCAAGGAATCTGTCCACGGCTTGATCTGCTTTGCAACAGTGACAAGACCTATAATTTGGAACCCTAGCATGAAAAAGTTGGTAACCTTACCCAAACCCTACAAGAGATGTCCCAGGTGGAAACATTTATCAGTGTTTTTAGGATACGATCCAATCGAGGGTAAACACAAAGTAATGTGCATGCAGCGTGCTAAAACTTCTGGTGTCTGTCGGGTTCTAACATTGGGATCAGCTCAAGAATCATGGAGAACGATAAAAAAAAACCAGCATTTTCCTTACTTTGATTGTTGCCAATGATGCATCAACGGTGTTATATATTATCTAGCAGGCATAATTGATGATCATTCGAATGTTGATGTCATTATTATGTGTTTTGATGTGAGAACTGAAGAGTTTGATGTGATAAACTTACCATCGTATGATGTTTATGGTTTGTTGATACCTTATAAGGGGAAGCTAGCATGTGTTAATACCTTGGCCAACGATGGTATTACAATGTGGGTTTTGGAGGATGCAGAGAACCATATTTGGTCTCGTAAACACTTTCTTACAGCTTTTGCTCGGAGTTTGGATAAAATTTACAGAATTGATGGTGCCACTGATGCTGGTGAGTTGATTTGTGTTCCAGTCACGTTTCTTAGATCCTTCTTTATATTATATTTTGATCCTGAGAGAAACTGCTTGAGAAGAGTCGAGTTTAAAGGTATCGCGAATGACGGATTTCGGTTTGCTAATGGACTTGGAAACAAACGTCTGTCGGGGCTCTATACTTTCTCCAATCACATCGAAACTCTCATGTCTTTATAGCATTTTTTTTTTTGGTGTGGTTTTTTCACAGATTTATGTTATACTTGTCTCATGTCTCACTGTTTTATCATTCCAATTTATATTTATTGTATCTCAGTACCAAAGCTTTTTGTGGTTCTAAACAGTTACAATCCATGAAGCACAACAGAGCACTATGCATATATATAATATATATATATATATATATATATATATATATATATATATATATATATATATACCTTATTTGAAGTTTCATAGATCAAAAATATGATCAGATCTATGTATAGTAGCTTTCATTGACTCAAACGAATCATATTAACAAAGAAGACAGTTTTTTTTTTTTTTTAAAGAAAATTTATTTTCCTACCGAAAAGGCGATCGAAAAGGCGATCGAAAAAGAAGATCGAAATATCGCCGACCCCGGCGGGGCTCTTCTCGCGGACACGATATGGGTACGCCACCGGCAGATCCCCACTCTCCTCACCCTACATCACCTGCATCTGCTCAGACCTCACCATGGGCGAAGTTTCCGGTGGATGTCCAAGAGCCGGTCATGCCCGATTTCTGTGCGGTTGATGGTGTTGCGACAATAACAATCCCTGACGATATCCTTCTAAATGGTGACCTTCTGTGGAAGAAATTTGTGGTTGGATATTTTCTTGGTGATGCTCCTCACATTGGAACAATCCATGCCACTGTCAATCGGATCTGGAATGTATCAGGTAGCAAGGAAAAGTTTGATGTGCAATTCATAGAAAAGAATATGGTCTTAATTCGGATTGAAAGTGATTTCACTAGGGCACGTGTCATACGGAGGAAATACTGGCACATTTCTGATGTCCCAATGGTGGTTAACGAATGGAGTCCATAATCTGCACTAAATCCCCCGGATTTGTCTGGTATGCCTCTCTGGGTTGATATGAGAAAGGTACCCAGTTATTTGTATTCTCACAAGGGACTAAGGTGCCTTGCTGAAACGACGGGCACTTTTGTAAAGCTTCACCCGACCACTGAGAAATTCACAAGGCTGGACCTGGCTCGGGTTCTGGTTGAAGTAAACCTTCAAAAGCCTTTAACTCAAGTGATCTCATTTCCAGGCTTGGATGGAGACATGGTGTCGGTGGATGTTTGCTATCCATGGTTACCCATGAAATGCAGTATCTGTCGCCGATGGGGACATGTTGGTAAAGAATGTAAAACAGAACAAGTTACAACTATTGCTCATCAGAAGGATGTTTCATCTACCTCGGTATCTTCTGGCATTGTAGTTGAGGTAGTCAACCAGATGATAACTGATCTACAAAATCTGAAACCCTCCACTGCGACAACAAACGAGGATTCTCCTAATGTTTCTACAACAACTGGTACTAATTCTAAAGTTGGCGATGAGGATGGATTGATGTCAGATCTGCTCACGGTCGATGGGAAAAACTGGACAATAGTTGGCCGAACGGGACAGCCTTTTTCAGAATCTTCCATACCTCGACCAGAAGTGTGCACTGAAACATCATCACCGTCTCGATTTCAAATTTTGGCTACAATTGAGGAGGAGGAGGGAAAGAACTCAGATGATGAAGAACAAGGGAATAACACGGAAATGGAAGAAGGGGAGTTAGTAGATGAAGTGACCATACCAAAGGAAACACCTCAAATCGTGGATGAAAACAAGTCACCATGCGACAAACGGGGAAACTCTTCAAACAAGTCTGACATAAAGGATCTCAACCACAAGAATAAGTCTGCAAAGAAAAAGGCAACAAACATCCGTGACTTAAAACTTCAGCATTTTCAACAAGGGACAAAAAGGTCTTCCGTTAGGAAGATATGACATCTTTTTTTGCTTGGAATATGCGTGGGTTCAATATGCCACGCAAACATGAGGTGGTCCGCAAATGGGTTCAGACGAGCAACTTTTTGTTCGGTTGTTTGATTGAAACAAGAGTTCAGGAACAGAAGAGTCAGTCTATCCTTTCGTCATCTCTACCCGGCTGGAAAGCAATCACAAACTATGAGTATAACTCACTGGGTCGTATTTGGTTCTGCTTGTCAGAGAAGATCACTGTCACTTTGCTCCACAAAACAGCGCAGATCATCACTTGTGCTGTCCAAAACCCGGTAACAAAGGAACAAATGATTTGTTCGGCGGTCTATGGCTCGAATTTCGTTGACGAACGGCAGGAGCTATGGGCTGAAATTCGCGCAACTGAATCAGCTTATGATCATTTAAACTTGCCCTGGATACTAATGGGCGACTACAACGCAACACTATCTTCTAGTGAGCATTCACGAGCGAGGGACTACATCCTGGATCAAACTGGTATGCACCATTTTCAAGATGTCGTGGCGGATTGTAATCTACTGGATCTTAAACACCATGGAGCTCCTTTCACCTGGTGGAATAAGCAATCAGAAGATCCAATTGGCAAGAAATTGGACCGTGCATTAATTAACGGCAACTGGCTGCACTGCTTTCCAAATTCATCTGCCCGGTTTGAAGCAGGAGGGATCTCCGACCACGAGCGTTGCTCGGTAACGATCAATACTCCCCTTTGCAGTGCCAGAAAACCATTCAGGTTTTTTAATTTCCTAGCAGAGCATGAGTCATTCCTACCAACGGTACAAAATGTTTGGGAGCAGAGTTCACCTCTCTATCATTCACGAACGGCTCTGCAGATGTTTCACATGAAATTAAAGTCGCTCAAGTCTGAGCTCCGAGCCCTTAACAGGAATCACTATGGAAATATTCAAGGCCGTACTAGGGACGCTTTCGAAAAGCTATGTGAAAAGCAGAATTTTGTTCTTCAAAACCCAAATGAAGAGACTTTCTTGGCTGCAGCAATTGCTCTAACTAGTTGGACAAGTTTAGCTGATGTGGAAGAGAAATTTTATAGACAGAAGTCGTGTATTCGAGGACTGAAGGCGAGAGATAGAAATAATTCATTCTTCCATCAATCTGTGCAACAGAGGACATCACGCAACAACATCTGCTCCCTTCTCTCTGATTCGGGTGAAGTTCTGACGAAACCGGCAGAGATTAAAAAAGAAGCTGCACAGCATTTTCAGAAATTTCTTCAGTCACAACCAGAATCTTCTGTTGGACAAAGTACGGAAGATATAGAAAGTTGGATCTCCTATCGCTGCTCAGCCACTCAAGCGTGTGCACTTACCAAACCAGTAAGTCCTACTGAAATTCGAGACGCTCTTCTATCTCTCCCCAACGACAAGGTATCCGGCCCGGATGCTTTCACAAAGGAGTTATATGTAGCATCATGGTCTGTCATAGGAAAGGATTTCATCATTGCAGTCCAATCTTTTTTCTTGTTTGGACTATTCCCAACTGGGGTAAACGCAACAATTCTGGCTCTAATACCGAAGACGACCTCTGCTCAGTCGATGAAAGATTACAGACCGATTGCCTGCTGTAATCTGCTATATAAAGTAATCTCAAAAGTACTTGCTAAGAGACTCACCACTATTCTACCGGAAGCGATAGAGCCAAACCAAAGTGCTTTCATAAGGGGACGCTTACTTCTAGAGAATGTCATTCTTGCTTCAGAACTGGTCAGTGGTTACCACAAGACCTCCATTTCCAATCGCAATACTATAAAGCTTGACATTTCAAAGGCTTTTGACACGGTCAAGTGGTCCTTCATCACTGGGGTTCTCCGAGCCATGGGTTTGCCTTTTCAATTCATTTGTTGGATTCGAACTTGTATATCCACGCCTTCTTTCTCTGTCGCAGTAAATGGAGAACTGGAAGGTTTTTTTACAAGTGCTCGTGGAATAAGGCAAGGGTGTTCGCTTTCACCATATCTTTATGTCATTCTCAATAATGTTTTGTCAAAGATGCTGAATAGGGCTGCGAGCTCAGGAGTCTTTGGTTTCCATCCGTCTTGCAGAGCGATGGGACTGACGCACCTCTCCTTTGCAGATGATATCCTAGTCTTCACAGATGGTTTGGCATCCTCATTGACAGGTGTTATGGGGGTCATGGAATCATTTGCTACTATTTCAGGGCTGCACATCAATGTTGCCAAATCATCTATATATACAGCGGGAAATGGAACTCAGGGATTTTCTCGGGTTGCTGACGATTTGGGTATTGGAGTTGGCACTCTACCAATCAGGTATCTGGGTCTCCCTCTGACAACACAAACCCTTAGTAAGGTGAATTACGAACCGCTGATAGACAAGATTCGAAATCACATGCTCTCTTGGTCCAACAAAGCTATCTCTTATGCAGGACGGATTCAGCTAATTCAATCTGTAATTGTGAGCAGTGTAAACTTCTGGAGTTCGGCCTATATTCTCCCTGCAGGTTGTTTGAATAAGATAGAGAGTCTTTGTAACACATTCCTATGGTCGGGGTCTCCTAATCAACAACACAAAGCAAAGATTTCTTGGGAGGACATCTGTGTGCCAAAGAAGGAAGGGGGATTGGGTATTAGGAGATTTCGAGATACGGAAAAAGTGTTTGCTTTGAATCTCATCTGGAGATTGTTCACGCTGTCTAGCTCTTTATGGGTTGCCTGGACACGCACCACCTTACTATGAAATACATCTTTCTGGGAAATAAAGGAATCTCAGCAAGGTTCGTGGATCTGGAGGAAATTACTTAAAATGCGCTCTATGGCTTATCCGTTCATCCGTAAAGAGATTCATGGAGGTAACGATACTTATTTTTGGCATGATGACTGGCTCCGTAAGGGCAAACTTCTTGATATCACGGGTCCTACTGGCCCTGCCTACTTTGGAATATCTTATGATGCAAAGGTCTCAGATGCTGTAAGTGATGGTTGTTGGCGGTTTGGTACTCGTCGTTTTCGACAACATACAGAACTTGTTACATGTATACTTAATGAACCAGTACCTTCATTAGAAGTGGGCACAGATCTTACACTATGGCGCCACTCACGGAACACCTATTTGGACGCCTTTTCAGCTTCTAAAACGTGGGAACAGATACGTACACCGAAAGCTGAGGTCGCTTGGGCAAAGATGATCTGGTTTCAACAAGGCATTCCACGCTTTACTTTCATCGCTTGGCTTGCTCTATGGAATCGTCTGTCTACAGGAGATCGAATGAGGAAATGGAGAATGGAGCAAGGCTGTTTATTGTGTGGTGAGAGAGATGAAAGTCGAGACCATCTGTTTTTCGCTTGCCCTTATACATTCACAATCTGGCAAGGGGGAATTTTACTTGGGAATAATGCAAACCTGGATTGGAGCGGAACAATCAATCATCTCATTACTGGAAATTTTCAAGCAATGGACAAGATTCTACTAAGGCTACTCTTCCAGACGACGATCTATTATGTCTGGCGTGAACGAAACTCTCGTCGTAACAATGGGACGTGGATCCCAAAGGAACAGCTAACACGTACTATCGACAGAATCATCAGAAATTGTATTCTCTCTCTCAACTACAAGTACCCGCACAAATTTAAAAGTCTTTTACGAAGATGGTTCTTCGTTATAGGCATCTGAATTTATGTTCACTTTTGTTTGTTTTCCTTTTAATCATTTCTTTTAGCTAAGGCCATCCTCTGTAAATGAATCATATTTACCTCTTCAATAAATTTCACATTTCATAAAAAAAAAGACAGTTTTTTTTTTTACTGATTTACAAGTGAAAAACTTATGATATGTACATTGTAATACTTTATATTTTGAATTTCCACCGAAAGTGTAAGATTTTCTCAACTTACCACCTCTGGTTTCGTAATTCCCGGGGTCCCATCCCCGACATAGTCGGCGGGCCCTTGAAGAAACCGGTAAGTTGTTTCCTCCTTCCCTTAGTTCGACCTGAAAACCACCTTTCCTCCATATTTTGGTCTTCCCACAGCTCCACGTTTCCCTCCCGATTTCGAGCACCTTTGCTTAACACCAGCAAGACTCTCCACCTTTCTTCCACCGGCAACTAAACAACCCTCAACTGAGCTCAACTTTTCTCAACTTCGGTTCTTTTGTGTGAAAAGTTAAGTTCCTTGTTTGCAAGATCCCGACCTACCCAGGTTTTTCTGCTTAGATTCACGTCAAGATGCACATAAGATTTTCAAGTTCTGAAAAAGGAAAGGTGATTGCCACAGATTGAGTCTCTCCACCGAGGACGGCCCGCATACGGATCCTGGAAACGGCAGACACAAACCTGGTCCTAAAACACAGATTAACCCTGATTGGTAGGGTAACGAACCACTCCGCTCAGAAGACATGGTCACTCATCAACTTCTTTATAGAACACTGGAAAACATCAGCTAGGCCAGTGGGAGCAGATCTGGGGCAAGGGCTATTTTAGTTCCAGTTTGACTCTGAAGAAGACTTGCAGAGTGTGCTAGACAACAGACCATACCACTATGGAAAATGGATGATTATATTACAGAGATGGGAACCATCCCTCTCTAAGACCTTCCCCTCCTTAATCCCGTTTTAGATCAAGGTACAAGGAATTCCTCTTCATTTGTGGACAGAGGATACTATTCGCAGTATTGGAGAGAATATCGGCTACTTTGAGAAGGCATAAATTACCCCCCTTTCTTCTAGAATGCGAGTGCATATCAACGGGCTCCCGCCTTTGGTCATGTCTACAACTATTGAATACCCGAATGGGGATGAAGCTCTGATTACTTTAATTTACGAGAAACTGGAAAAGCATTGCACAAAATGTTACCGTCTCGACCATGATCTTAGAGACTGCCTGGTAGCTAAACATGAGAAGAAAGCTTTGCTCAAAGATATAGAGGAGCCTCCCAAAGATAGCAGAGACGAAAGAAAGAGGGACTCCTCATATGGATCATTGCAGAGAAGGGGAGACAACAGGAGAGACGATGTTGCAAGCTCCCCTCATAGAAAAATATCCAACAGAAGAATTCCTCCAGCAAGGCGCACTAATTATGAGGATCGCCTCCCTTCACCGAGCCGAAGTAGGCACCTCTCAACCAAGGAATATGGCGTTAGAGGCCAAGCAAGATTTATATCGAGGAACTCCTCGAGAAGGTCTCTGGAAGCAAATTCTCGGCCCCCAATTTGGAGAGAGGTGGAGACCACCAAACGCCCATACCTCTCACTTCGCAGCAGAGATGACATAAGTGAAAACTCTAGGGTACATAAATCCTCACAGCGCAGAGAAGAGTCTAGAGACGAGACCAATAACTCCTACCGAGATAGCCAGAGACACTCTGATAGAGGGACTCCTCTACAGAACTTGACTCATACACTCCCAAAGGAGGCTATGCTTGAAGCTATAGTCGAAATGAGGGATGTAATGGATCAGTATGCGAATGTGGCAGACCCTGCAGAAAGTGCAGCTCGGAAGGGAAGGGTATGACTCGCTGAAGAGCAAGGACAAGTCATTGAGACGGCGGCTCAGATGGTGCGAACATCATTGGTAAGAAACCCATCTCAAGGGGAGACTTCACCCTCACCAGCTGAGCAAGAAAGAATCCCTGCGACACTTCTATTGGGACCTGTGTTACAACACCAGGAACAAGACATCCCAGAGCCATCTCAAGCACTGAAGAGAAAACTTGGACTACCACCTGGGAAGCGTAATAAACAAGAGATATCGCAGGTGCTGCTAGGAACTAACTCAAGGAAGCGCAAAGTCCACCAAACTAAACCTTCTCCAAAAAGAAAACAGACCGGCATAACAATGGGAAAAAGCAAGAGTGGACAAGATATTCAGTCGTATAGAGTGGAGGATGCGACGGCAACAACTTCTGATAATCAACCACTGTGCAATATGGTCCCTGCAACCATAAGGAGGAAGGTGGATTTTCAGAATCCATCAACTCTCGGTCCTTAAAAATTGTAATCTGGAATGTTCAGGGTTTGGGAAACCCCCAGACATTCCGGCGGTTAAGGGAAATGAAATAAAAATTTTTCCCTGATATATTTTTCCTAATGGAAACAAAGAATCCAGATACCTTTGTTTATGCAAAGATTGATTTGCTGGGTTATGAAGGCTACCATCTGGTGGCGCCATCTGAAAACTGTGCAGGCGGACTCGCCATCATGTGGAAACAAGAAGTACAACTAGAAGTACTGGAGGCAAATCCTAATCTGATAGACACTAAGATCTCCTTTGAAGGGAAATCCTTCTTTGCATCTTTCATTTAGGGCAGTACTGACAAACAATTACGAAGAAATCAATGGGAATATCTCCTCTCACTGGCGTTGGCTCGGGATAGTGCCTGGTTTGTAACAGGCGACTTTAATGATTTGACGTGTAATGAGGAAAAGGAAGGAGGTCCACTTCGACCAGAGGGTTCTTTTGGCGATATGCGTACTTTCTTCTCTGAGGGAGACCTTTTCGATCTCCAACACTCTGGTGATCCCTTATCTTGGAGAGGGCAAAGAGGGGAGCACTTTGTCAGGTGCCGGCGGGATAGAGCAGCTGCCAACACCACTTGGGCAGGTTTCTTCCCCAATGCGAGTTGCCAATACCTGGCCTATGAAGGTTCAGACCATAAACCGTTAGCTTCAGTGTTCGAACCGGAGAAGAAAATAAGGAAGGGCCTATTCCGCTTTGATAGGCGTTTAAATGAAAATGAGGAAGTTAAGGAATTGATAAAGCTCTCCTGGAACCAAGCTTCCAACAGACTATTACAAAGAAGATCGCGGATGTCCGAGGAGCAATTACAGAGTGGAACAAAAAGCAATATCAGAATAGCAGACTCCTCATCGAGGAGAAAAAACAATAGTAGGAAACTGCGTTAGCTAGCCCAGCCAATGACGTAAAACTGATTCTACTTATAAATACAACACTCAATGAAGCGTACCCGGCGGAGGAGAATTATTGAAAGCAACGGAGTCGTTTGCTATGGTTAAGCCTTGGTGATCGTAATACAGGTTTTTTCCATGCCACTACCAAGCGGAGGACCCGAGCAAATTCCTTCTCGGTCATAGAAGATGAAGAAGAAAACCCGGTGTATCAAGAAGAAGAAATTGGAACAGTGATTACCAACTATTTTCAGACTCTATTCACAAGTCAAGGAGAAAGTAACGCAGAAACGGTCCATTACGCTCTCCAACCGATCATTTCAGAGGAGACTAACTCCCAGCTTACAAGACTGAGCGCTAGAGATCAAGGAGGCTTCTTTGTCCATTCACGCTGCAAAGGCACCAGGACCCGATGGATTTTCAGCAGGTTTCTTTCATTCCAATTGGGATTCCATTGGAACTGATATTGTAAGAGAGATACAGTATTTCTTTGAGATGGGAACCCTCCCTGCGCAAATCAATGAAACACATATCCGTCTCATACCAAAAATTAAAAACCCTCGGAAGGTCTCTAATTATCGGCCCATAGCTTTATGTAATGTTTATTATAAAATCATTTCCAAGATCCTTACCAGACGACTTCAACCTATCCTGACGGCGATCATTTCTGAGAATCAATCTGCCTTTGTCCCCGGAAGAGCCATTGCTGATAATGTGCTTATCACACATGAGGTCCTACATTTCCTGAAAACATCGTCTGCAAAAAAAAGATGTTATATGGCAGTTAAAACAGATATGAGTAAAGCCTATGACCAGCTTGAGTGGGGATTCATTCATCTTGTGTTCAAAAGGCTAGGTTTCAATGAAAAATGGACCAACTGGATTTTTCAGTGCATTTCTACTGTGACATACTCTTTCCTCATCAACGGCTCGCTTAGAGGAAGAGTTACACGGAGCAGAGGGATCCGCCAAGGAGGCCCCTTATCACCTTATGTGTTCATCTTATGCAGTGAGGTACTCTCGGGTTTATGTTACAGGGCTCAGGAGGAGGGCCGACTAAAGGGTCTCCGTGTGGCTAGAGGTTCGCCTTACATCAACCATCTCCTTTTTGCTAATGATACTACGTTTTTTCCGCAAAGCATCGAAGGAAAGCAGTTCTACCCTTAAGGGAATCCTAAAAAGATATGAAGAGGCTTCAGGATAGTTCATAAACACAGGAAAATCATCCATAACTTTTTCCAGAAAAGCACCGGCTTCTCTGAAGGATGCAGTGAAAACTGTAATGGGTATCCAATGAGAAGGGGGAATAGGGAAATATTTGGGATTGCCTGAACATTTTGGTAGGAGAAAGCGAGATTTGTTCACATCTATTGTGGATCAGATTAGGCAAAAGGCATGTAGCTGGTCCAACAGATTCCTATCCTCTGCAGGGAAACTTGTCATGCTGAAGAGTGTTCTTGCTCCAATCCCCTCCTATGCAATGACATGCTTTAAACTCCCTGTATCTTTATGCAAAAGATTACAATCAGCAATGACTAGATTCTGGTGGGATGATAGAGAAGGAAAACAAAAGATGGCATGGGTATCATGGGACAAACTTACCTAACCAAAAGGTAAAGGAGGACTTGGCTTCAGAGATTTCCAATGTTTCAATAATGCTTTCTTAGCAAAGTTGACTTGGTGACTCATCCACCATCCGAATGCATTGGTCAGCAAAGTCTTATAAGGGAAGTACTGTGGAGATGACAACCTCCTTACAGTCGGGGAAAAATCAAACATATCACATGGTTGGAGGGGAGTGCTGATCGGAAGAGATCTCTTATCCAAGAATGTGGGATGGACCGTCGGCAATGGGGAGAAAATCAAAATCTGGGACGATGACTGGCTCGATTTAACCGGCCAAGATAAACCTATGGGACCGGCACCTCTCAGCTTCAAGGATTATAGAGTAAAGGAACTGCTTGACCCTAGCTCAATGGAATGGAATGTGGAGGTAATCCGAGAGGTCGTACCTCAATACGAGAACAGAATCCTGAAGGGAATGTCCTGAAATCAGACTTGTATTTATTCTATTAGAGTCGTGATGTCGAGATAAGACAATCATATGATATTGGACGGTTATAATGTTTTGCTAGAAGCCGCTTATAACTTATGAGTTATGAACTCATTACCATTATCATATGATCCTATAGGGTCACACACCTAAGCAAACTGGATAATATAAATTGGGTTTTTGATCATTAGAGTAATGATTATGATCAACGTATATAAGATATATGTTGATATCAACTTTCTGTGAGGGTGTCGATCGACACCAATAGTGGGTGTCGATCGACACTAGTTCGGTCACGACTTCTAGAAGTATTGACTTTTAGATGGTGTCGACCGACACCAATTAGGTTGGTGTCGATCGACACCCGTCGGCAACTCAGCCTATATATAGGATATGAGGGCTTGAGTTTGTATATATCAAAAATCGTTTTGATAACACGAAAATCACTAAGAGAAGTCTTTTTCTGAGTCTTTGGAAGACAGAAAAACACAGAAACGAAGATAGAAACCCGAAGGCGAATCGTTCGCTCCGGCACTAGCATCCCGTCGTCCAGTTTGTGTGCGTGTGGACTTCTATAGAGGCGCAGCACTTGAGGCGCTTGAGATCTCGATTACCTGTTCTTATTCCGCTGCAAAACCTTCAGGTATGTTCGAGATTTCATATATATTCAAACATAGATTCAATTGGCACGATCCGTGGATTTAGGATTGTTGTTAGGGCTGTTTTAATATGATTAAAACCTGAACGAAATCCATCAGTGGTATCAGAGCGGTGTGTTTGTATTGAATCTGTTGAATATATGTAAATCCACCTGTTCAAAAATCGTTTTTGATGAAGAACACGTTCTGAGTTCTTCGGTGTCGATCGACACCAATTCGGTGTCGATCGACACCACTTGGTTTTCGCGTGAAAAATTGTTTTCGCGTAAAACTTTAGTTTACGATCGATTTAAACGGTAAATTAGTTATCGATTAATTGAACCGATTTGGAGGGTGTCGATCGACACTAAAGTAGTGTCGATCGACACCGGTCGGATATTTGCAAATTGATTCGATCAGTTTAATCGGTTAAAATGGTTTATCGCGATTGAACCGGATCAGAATTTGTCGGTCAGCACAAAAGTTGTGTCGATCGACACTGACCTGGTGTCGATCGACACCACTTCAGAATTTGCGTAGAAAAATTTAAAAGGGGTTTAAAACAAGTTAAAAATCTAGAATATATAAGTGATATAAACTAGATTAATGTTCAGTTCCTCAAACATAATATTAAGCTTTTAATATCTTCCCAATCTTGTCAACTGTCAAGGCTCGTTTCATTGTGTGATGGGTCTGCCAAAGCAGGGTGTCCGCAATTACATGAGTGAGGCAGGTTGTAATCGTTACTACGGACTTAAAAGATTGGTTTGCTTAAATGGGCTATCAAAATAGTTTTGGGCCCATAGATATAGGATTGGATTCGATATTAGATATTAATCCAAGACCGAGAATTATATATGATATAATTAGCAAAGTGTTGCTTACCTAAATAGCTAAGGTTTGGGCGATGGGCCAAAGCTCACTCAAATTTTTGTGAAATATGGATCTTGGATCATTATATTCAATTGAGGAAAATTGTTTTTTGAATATAATGTGAGTTTCTTAATTGTTAAGATTTCTCATTTCTTGAACATCAAAAACTAAAACTCTCAATTTTGTTTTTCAGCTATGGCTACTTCCCCTCACAGAAACACATTCTCGCTTCGATCCGTCCTTGAGAAGGACAAGCTTAATGGATCGAACTTCCTCGAATGGTATCGAAACTTGAGAATTGTTCTCAAGCAGGAGAAAAAGGAATATGTCCTTGAAAAGGTTCTCCCTGAGAAACCGAAGTCCAATGCCGGACACGCTGAAAGGAATGCTTGGGAGAAGCATTCTAATGATGAGGTCGATGTGAGTTGTCTCATGCTGGCTACCATGAACTCGGACTTGCAGAAGCAATACGAGAACGTGGTGTCACCTGTTGAGATGATCACTAGCCTGAAAGGGATGTTTCAGGAGCAAGCACGAACTGAGAGATACCAGACGGTCAAGTCTCTCATTGAGTGCAAGCTACCAAAGGATGGTCCAGTCAGCCCACATGTCATTAAGATGATGGGTTATATTGATAACTTGGCAAAACTGGATTGTCCCCTTAGCCAAGAGTTGGCTACGGACATCATTCTGCAGTCATTGCCGTCAAGCTTTGATCAGTTTATCATGAACTATAACATGAACAACATGACAAAGACTTTGACGGAACTTCATGGCATGCTCAAAACAGCTGAGCCAAACATCAAAAAGGGCACCCCTAATGTACTTATGGTACAAGGGGGTAAAAGGTTAAGAAACATGCTAAGGGTAAAGGAAAAGCTAAGGCATTCCCGATTGAGAATCAGGATAAGCCTGAGACTTCTTCCAAACCCAAACGCGGCCCTACTGATGCTGATAAATGCCATTACTGCAACAAGTCTGGGCATTGGAAGAGAAATTGCAAAGAGTATCTGGGAGATCTAAAGAACTCGAAGAAGACGTTTGAGACGACTTCTTCAGGTATCTATGTTATAGAAGTAAATGTTACTTCTACAGGTTCTAACTCTTGGGTATTGGATACCGGCTGTGGCGCTCATATTTGTACGAATATGCAGGGTCTAAGCAACAGTAGAACGCTGGAAAAGGACAAGTGGACCTGCGCGTCGGGAATGGAGCAAGAGTTGCTGCATTGGCCGTAGGAACTTATCATTTGTCTTTGCCGTCAGGCTTATTTTGGAATTGAATAATTGCTACTATGTACCTGCTATAAGCAGAAACATCATCTCTATTTCTGTTTTGGATTTAGAAGACTTTCATTTTTCGATTAAAAACAAGTGTTGTTCTTTTGATCGTAATGAAATGTTTTATGGTAGCGCTCCATTAGAGAATGGACTTTATATTCTTAACCAATCTTTGCCTGTCTATAACATAAGTACTAAACGGTTAAGAACCAATGACTCGAACCCCACGTTTCTCTGGCATTGTCGTTTGGGCCACATTAATGAGAAAAGGATTCAAAAGCTTCATAATGATGGGCTTTTAGACTCATTTGATTTTGAATCATTTGAGAAGTGTGAATCCTGCTTAATGGGCAAAATGACAAAGGCCCCTTTCAACAAATTTAATGAAAGGGCCAGTGACCTATTGGGCCTGATACATACCGATGTATGTGGTCCAATGAGTGTTAGTGCTAGAGGAAACTTTCAGTACTTCATCACGTTTACTGATGATTTCAGTAGATTTGGTTATGTCTATTTAATGAGACATAAATCGGAATCCTTTGAAAAGTTCAAGGAGTTCCAAAATGAAGTGCAGAACCAACTTGGCAAAAGTATTAAAGCTCTTCGATCAGATCGTGGAGGTGAATACTTAAGCCAAGAGTTCAGTGATCATCTGAGTAACTGTGGAATTGTTTCACAACTTACTCCTCCTGGAACACCTCAGTGGAATGGTGTATCTGAAAGGAGGAATCGGACTTTATTAGATATGGTTCGATCGATGATGAGTCAAGTAGATCTTCCATTATCCTTTTGGGGATACGCTCTAGAAACGTCTGCGTTTACGCTAAACAGAGTTCCATCAAAATCAGTCGAGAAGACGCCATATGAGATGTGGACTGGAAAAGTTCCAAGTTTGTCTTTTCTTAAAATTTGGGGTTGTGAAGCTTATGTCAAACGGTTGATATCTGATAAGCTTGAACCCAAATCTGATAAGTGCTACTTTGTTGGTTATCCTAAGGAAACCAAGGCTTACTACTTTTACAACCGTTCTGAGAACAAAGTGTTTGTTGCTAAGAACTGTGTTTTTCTTGAGAAAGAATTTCTTTCCAAGAAGAACAGTGGGAGTAAAGTACAACTCGAAGAAGTTCGAGAATCACAGGAGCCTGCTCAACCTGTCGAGGAAGAGCAGCGACTGGATCTACAAAGAGTTGTAGAGCCCGAGCCTGTGATGCCAGAAGTCGCAGATCCGAAAGGATTCGTCAAGAGCCGAGAGATATGGATTTCTCGTGACTAATTGTCATGATCTCTTGATCATTGACAGTGACGAACCTGCGACTTTCGAAGAAGCAATGATGGGCCCTGACTCCGAAAAGTGGTTTAAGGCCGCTGAATCCGAAATCGGTTCCATGTCACAAAACCAAGTATGGACTTTGGGTGATTTACCTGATGGTGTAAAAGCCATTGAGTGTAAATGGGTCTTCAAGAAGAAGATCGATGTGAATGGAAACGTTCAGATTTACAAAGCTAGGTTGGTGGCAAAAGGTTTCAAACAAGTTCAAGGTGTTGACTATGATGAAACCTATTCCCCAGTCGCTATGCTTAAATCTATTCGGATTCTCCTAGCAACAGCGCTCATTATGATTATGAGATTTGGCAAATGGATGTGAAAACAGCTTTCCTTAACGGGATTCTGGAGGAGGATGTGTACATGACACAACCTCCGGGTTTCATTGATCCTAATGATGCTGGGAAAGTATGCAAGCTTCATAAATCCATTTATGGATTGAAGCAAGCATCTCGGAGTTGGAACCTACGTTTTGATGAAGCAGTTAAAAAGTTTAACTTCATCAGAAACGAAGAGGAACCTTGCGTTTACAAGAAGACTAGTGGGAGCGCAGTTGCATTTCTCGTACTGTATGTAGATGACATACTTCTCATAGGAGATGATATTCCATTACTTCAGTCAGTAAAGAACTGGCTAGGAAGTTGTTTCTCGATGAAAGACATGGGCGAAGCCGCCTATATTCTTGGAATAAGGATCTATAGAGATAGATCACAGAGGCAGATTGGACTGTGCCAGGACACTTATATTGATAAGGTTCTACACAGGTTCAACATGCATGATTCCAAGAAGGGCTTGCTTCCGATGTCTCATGGCATTATCTCAGCAAGAAGCAGTGTCCTTCGACACCTGCTGAGCGAGAGCGCATGAGTAGGATTCCTTTTGCTTCTGCAGTAGGATCTATTATGTATGCCATGCTTTGTACTCGTCCAGATGTTGCTTGTGCTTTAAGCATGACGAGTCGATACCAGTCAGATCCCGGTGAGAGTCACTGGACTGCCGTCAAGACTATCCTAAAGTATTTGAGAAATACCAAGGATAAGTTCTTGGTTTATGGAGGATGTGATGAGCTTGTAGTGAGTGGTTATACGGACGCCAGCTTTCAGACAGATAGAGACGATTTCCGATCTCAGTCTGGTTACGTCTTCTGTCTGAATGGAGGTGCAGTTAGTTGGAAGAGTTCCAAGCAGAGCACCGTGGCGGACTCAACGACCGAGGCTGAATACATCGCTGCTTCGGAAGCGGCGAAGGAGGCTGTTTGGATTAGGAAGTTCATTACTGAGCTTGGTGTGATTCCTAGCATTTCTGAGCCTGTGGCATTGTTTTGTGACAACAATGGAGCCATAGCTCAAGCTAAGGAGCCCAGATCACACCAGAAATCCAAACACATTGAGAGGAGATATCATCTGATACGTGATATTATTGAGAGAGGCGACGTCAAGATCAGCAGAGTTCCGACAGACGAGAACGTTGCTGACCCGTTGACTAAGCCACTTCCACGACCGAAGCATGAGAGTCATGCTGCTGCTATAGGCATTAGATTCCTTAAGCAGTAATCTTGTTTTTAGTGGGAGTTATCATATTTATGTTTTGATGTTCATGTAAACATACTTTTGGTTATGTTTTATTTAATGAAATTGTTTCATTGTTATTTAATGGTGTTATTAAATAATTGTCCAAAAGTAATTTATGGCATTCTTATAGATCATCAAATACGTGATTTGATCATGAAACTCTATAAGTGATAGATGACATAAATTATTTGTGTCCATAGTCGAGGTTATTAAAATTGGACATTAATAACCGCGTGAGACTAGTATGTGAGGTGACTGATGACTAAGTTTCATGGAGTCATTAATAAGAGTATTAAAGTCAATCACATAGATATGTGTTAGAGAACACATGATCGGACATGACCCGCTAATGAGAACTCTACAAGATTGTTATATGAGTGTCATAAGAGTTTCTCATTACGACTATAGAGTATAGTCCTTAGACCTGAGTTCATCATGATTTCTTACATATGAATTGGTGTGCTTTGACCTTGTCAAACGTCAGCCGTAACTGGTGGCTATAAAGGCATTGATTGGGCATATTATGAAGTGTGTAGGGAACAGGGATGGAACAAGATGGAATTTGTCCCTCCCATATAACGGGAGATAAATATCTCAGGGCCTATCGAAGATTTGATACTGGAAATGCGTGGCCGCGCTCAAACAGATTGAATGTCAATCGTTTGTATTTTATCAGTATAAATCAGAGTTCGATAAACATGGTTTGGTTGATTAAGGATGACACAAGTTCTTGCCTTATGCCAGATCGAGATATAGAGACAAAGGGATTATGGGAATATTTGATTCCAGTACAAGTGGGAGATTGAAGGGAATGTCCTGAAATCAGACTTGTATTTATTCTATTAGAGTCGTGATGTCGAGATAAGACAATCATATGATATTGGACGGTTATAATGTTTTGCTAGAAGCCGCTTATAACTTATGAGTTATGAACTCATTACCATTATCATATGATCCTATAGGGTCACACACCTAAGCAAACTGGATAATATAAATTGGGTTTTTGATCATTAGAGTAATGATTATGATCAACGTATATAAGATATATGTTGATATCAACTTTCTGTGAGGGTGTCGATCGACACCAATAGTGGGTGTCGATCGACACTAGTTCGGTCACGACTTCTAGAAGTATTGACTTTTAGATGGTGTCGACCGACACCAATTAGGTTGGTGTCGATCGACACCCGTCGGCAACTCAGCCTATATATAGGATATGAGGGCTTGAGTTTGTATATATCAAAAACGTTTTGATAACACGAAAATCACATAAGAGAAGTCTTTTTCTGAGTCTTTGGAAGACAGAAAACACAGAAACGAAGATAGAAACCCGAAGGCGAATCGTTCGCTCCGGCACTAGCATCCCGTCGTCCAGTTTGTGTGCGTGTGGACTTCTATAGAGGCGCAGCACTTGAGGCGCTTGAGATCTCGATTACCTGTTCTTATTCCGCTGCAAAACCTTCAGGTATGTTCGAGATTTCATATATATTCAAACATAGATTCAATTGGCACGATCCGTGGATTTAGGATTGTTGTTAGAGCTGTTTTAATATGATTAAAACCTGAACGAAATCCATCAAATCCTTGCTCTAAAACCAAGTAAGTCAGGGGCTCCAGACAAACTAATTTGGTTAAAAGACCCTGCAGGATGCTATAACACCAAATCAGGTTATCTAACAGCAATCACAACAGAACCGGAAAACGAAGACTCTTCGGTTGGAGATCAAAATTTCAATTGGCAACAACACGTGTGGTCTATGCCCACAACTCCTAAAGTTAAGTTGCTACTTTGGAAGATTTTCAAGAATGTGTTACCTGTGGGGGAGAACTTCCTTCGGCGTTCTATTGCTCTCGAACACAACTGTAAACGATGTGGAGAATTGGAAACTACAAGCCACATGTTTTTCCATTGCCAATACGCTCATAAGGTTTGGCAATCTTTCCCGATCCAAGAACATGTAGATTCAATATTGCTGAATGATCTCAAGGAGGAATAGCCAACAATCTATTCCCGCAAGTGTTTACCACCACCAGGAATCTCGGCGAAGCATCTGGCGCCTTGGGTCCTGTGGTATATTTGGACAAGCCGTAATAAATTCATGTTCAATAACAGAGGAATTACAGATACTGATATCATGACGAAAGCTATTCAGGCAGCCAGAGAATTCGTGGCAGGTCAGGAATCGAAATTACCCCAAACAAGAGAGCGGAACAGAGATGCACAGAATGATGCAATGGTTCCGACTTTCACGGCAGTTTGCCGATCGGATGCTGCTTGGCGGGCAGCTGATCGAAGTGTTGGGCTCGGCTGGTGCATCCAGGTAGGCGAGGCTAGAATCAAGAAGTCAAGAGGAGAGAAGTGGGTCGACTCTTCATTGGTGGGCGAAGGCTTGGCCATGCGAGAAGCCCTCCAGGAGTGTGTCGATTTGGGGATCCAGTCTTTGAGAGTTGAATCAGATTCTTCTCAATTAATTAACGCTGTGCAGCTGAAGAAAACACCCACATCTATCTATGATATAGTAGCCGATATCATCTCTATCGGATTTGTTTTTGAAGATATTAATTTTAAATGGATTCCACGGAGCGTTAACGGTAAAGCTGATCTTTTGGCAAAAGAAGCTTTACTTGATATGTCTCCTTTGTTTGTACCGGTCTAAGGCTTTTCAAACATTAGGAAAACATTGTAATGTACATTGTAATGTGTTACAAAAAAAAAATGTACATTGTAATGCTTTTCAAACATTTTACGGGTCGAAATGTTCCGGACATTCCTCAGGAGGATCTGTTGACTGTTGTGGAGGAAGTGAACTAGAGAAAGTGAGTCTTTACCTTCAAAATACATGTAATCAAATGATAACAACAAATGATTACAAGCTTTAAGGGTAGATTGGGTCCAACTTGCAGGAATGTCAATGCATAAATATATGTTACTAACAGCGATTTGAGCATCAACGCATAAAAATATGTTATTCATAGATGACATGTCAATCTGCCTATCATGTTTCCCATGAGACCCAAGGCATAGTGATAGAGTTTTGTAACCGTAAACTTCCTTTATCGAATGTAAAGAACGGTAACCCAAAATAACCAACACAAGAATTTTTATAACGATCCATAGAGACTCATGTTGTCTTCCCTAACTGTCAATTACAAGAGGCATGAACAAGAATATGAAAGAATCAAACTATTTATAGACGGAGATGCTCATCTACCAACATCGGCCTTATCAAGTAATTCCAAAACCATCTTGTAAAAAGCCTTTTTTTAATAATAATTTCACATTCATAAGAAAATAAAAAATAAAAATAGAATAAAAAGTAATAATATGTTTCATTAATTTTAGAGTCAGAAGTAAGAGTAACTTCATTGGTAGTATCTCACAAAAGTATCTCATGAATCATGATTAAACAACAAAAAAATAGAAATAGAAAAGATTGATTGGACTTTAGCTGTGATTATTTTGCTGTAGTATTTGTGTTATAAGTATATTCGTTGTAGTTGTAAATTTCTCGATATAGATTTTTTAGCAGATAGCTTTGTCATAGTTATTAATTTCTGTAGTTGTATGTTTTTTTTCTGTATATATTTTTTAGACCAAACATGATTAGTAAATTACTATAATGTGTGTAGTATATAAATAATTATTTTTCAACTAATAAACAATGCTTTGTATTAGTAAACAAAAAAAATTATCAAAGTTATCTCTTAGTAGAACTTAAAAATGTATAAAATTATTAATAGTTAAATAAAATAATTTACTGGTTTCTAAAGAAGAAAAGGATTATGAGCAATGAAAAGGAAATATTTTAGATTTTTTGTTTTTATGAACGGTAAGAGTTTTGGAAGATGAATCATACTTATATTAAGAAAAGTGTTACGTTTTTTTATCCCATTCTTTTAAGTTTATCTATATTACCTTTTTTAGTTGATAATTTATATTATTGATGGTTTGTTTTCTCTACAGCTTTTACGGTCCAAAAATAAAGATGTACTAGATTTTGACTTGCGCTTCAAAAAATAAAAATAGTTCCACAATGTATATTTTTCTATGTTTTCATTTTTTGCTTGAGGATCAAAATTTCATTTTTTTTCTTTCTATAATTCCTTCTTTTGCTTCAGAACATTTTTTTCTACAATTCATTTTTACATCATAATTTTTTTTGAAATATAGTTATAATTTTTTCTCTATTTGACACATGTCAAAATCTTAAAATAAGAAGATACCACATGGCACAATCTTGTTAATTAATTTATTTTATTTTTTTGCTTTGGAATTAAATTTTTTTTCTACAATTCCTTTTTTTAGATCATAATTTTTTTGAAATATAGTTATAATTTATTCTTTATCTGACACATAAGAAGATGCCACATGGCACAAGCTTGTCAATTAATTTACTTTCTTCTATAATTCCTTTTTTTGCTTCAATTTTTTTTTCTGTTTTTTTTTGCTTCAGAATTAAAATTTTTTTCTCTACAATTCATTTTTTACATCATAAATTTTTTTTTTGAAATATAGTTATAATTTTTTCTCTATTTGACATATGTCAAAATCTTAAAATAAAAAGATACTACATGGCACAATCTTCCTTTAATTACTTTTTGCTATTCACATATGATTATGTGAATATGTGTTTTGGTTAAATTTTTTTTTCCTTTTTTAGAAAACCTTATCCATTTTGGTAGTAACCCGCGGCATGCGCGGAGTAAAATATTTATATAAATATTAATTAAATATAATTTTATAGTCATTTATATAGATATATAATGTGATTTCAACATTTTCAAAATCTTTTAAAATTGTATATTAATAAATGCAAAACAATTAAATCATATATAGGATAACATTGCTAAAAAATCAGTTATTTTCTATCATTATTGATCGAGTAAAAAATTATGACATATTATTTATATCTGAATTTATTTCTAAATTGATATGAATAGGCATAAATTCAACTACTATATGTTTATTTAATTAATGAGTGGTTACTTATTTTAACCTATATTATTAATTAAGTTTAGAAACAGAATAATTTTTCATTACCATAATTTTATTACTGATTGGTATCAATACAAATCAAATATTTTATGTTGATTTATTTTAGAAAATTTGAATTATATTTAAATACAATGAAATTTATTATAGCTGTAGTTATATACTATAATAAATATATCTGATAATCATGTAAGTTGATATAAATTAGTAATTTTTATTTATATATTAAAATTGCTTGTAAGTTGCTTTTTAAGAAAAATAATATATACTTTTTATTATATTATAATCTTTAAGAAAAATAATATATAATTTTATTATATTATAAGATTATAATATAATATTAATAAAGTAAAAGTATTTATAAGTTTTATATTGAATAAAGATTAAAGAATTATAAATATATATAATATAAGATTATGTAAATAAATTATTATGAAGTGATATACTTATTATTGTAATTCATAAATATAAGTTAAAACAAATAACTATACTGAAATATAATATATTTTTTTCAAGTAAAAGTTATTTAATAAACATGATATATATATTAATATAAAATTATTTGATTATATTGGTCAAATACATAATTAAAGTTATATATTTTATGAATGAATAAATAACATGTATTTTAATTAGAGTCTATGAGATATATCATAGTTTTGATTATGTAATAGTGATAATTAATATAAGTGATCAAATCATATAATAGCATTATATGTAATTAATATAAGTAAGGATGACACTCTTGTAATAAACACATGAAGTAAAGGTTAGTCTTTTAAAAAGGATCCTCAAATAATATATAGGGGATATCACCTTCATATTTTTTCCTTTTTGCTTATTTTTTCCTTTTCAATTGGTTTTTGCTTCCTTTATTTTTTCCTTTTTAATTCTTTGTTTAATTCTTTTTACAATTGGTCTAATAATTTTTTCTCTATTTGACACATGTCAAAATCTTAAAAAAATTATTGCCACATGTCACCATCATGTTAATTACTAACTTTGAAAACCATACTTTATATAATAAGATTTACCATGAACTTTGTATATTTACATATTTAAATCCATTGTCTTGTTTATTACATATTTACCATGAACTTTTTAAATTTAAAATTATTCCCTGAACTTTCGTTTTGGAGCACTTATCCCCTAGTTACTTATCTGTTTAATCGTCTTTACAATTTTTCCCTGAACTTTCATTTTGGAGGTTTAGGTGTGGAGAAATCTGGTGGAGACGGAGTGGAAGGAGGTTTAGGTGTGGAGGAATCCGGTGGAGATCTACCAAGTCTTCTTCCATCTATAGAGGGTGTTAGAAGTAGGCAGAGGAAGAATATTATCGTTGACATTTTGGATCTCTGGTGATAATTCTTAAAGAGAGTCTCGATATATATACAGCCCCAAAAAGACAGTCAGTGAGGAGTTTTAGTTACGAGCGGTTAGGTAGCATGAGGCCACCTCAATTCTCTGATACTAGTAGGTAAAGAAAGATACTTAATTCCATGTGTGTCTCAACTCGAATCTTGAAATGTTTATGATCTCTTTACTTTTGCGAAATTTGGGATCAGTTTTACCAATTATTGTTTAATTAATTAATAGTGATGAAAATGGGCTCTCTAGAGGATAAAACTTTGCTTAGAATTTCTTAAATTCAGATTTGTAATGTTACATCCAAGACGAAGATCTACCAGCTTACCTCCTTTACACGTTTTTGTTTCAACTAATTTTTTTTTGTAAAATTGTTTCAACTAATTGTTGTGATCCTTTCTTTTCCACTTTGTTGGTTTGTGGCCGAGATCAATTTCTGAAAAAAGAAAGTTATTTTTGGCTTTTACGATGTGTAAATATTGCGATTTGTTTCGATCTAACTACTTGCTTTTGATCTATTGTGTTCTTGATATTTGAAAAGGCTGGTAGGTTAAGTGGCATTGATGGCCACATGGATAGGCGAGAGCATTGTTACCCATGAGCCATCCTCAATTCTTGATACTAGTAGGTAAAGAAAGATACTTAAACTAGAATTTGATTAGCTAGATACTTAAATACAGAATGTATCTTACCATTTGGCACAACTGTCAAACCAATAGTATTTCTTTTAACATACAATCCTTTTCAATCATATATAAAGAATATATTTTTATTTCTATATATTATATTTCTATTATTTTTGTTTTGCAGCATATATATAAGTTACATATGTATATAAGTTAAGTGTGTGTATATATGCCTATATTAGAGTCATTTTTATTTTAAGCAATGCTAACATTTGATTTTACATCAGTCTAAAAATCAATTTATTTTGCTCTTGTTGATTGATCCCTAAATACTACAAACGAATTGATGTGCATCCACAGCAGGAGTTTTGGTGTTTAAAATCTGGTTAGGACTTAGAAAACCTTTGCATCATTTAGTCCGATGTGTTGTCATCTTATTTGAATGTCAAAAGAGTCCTCGAAAAGATACGGATAGGAAAAATGTTGATCTAGGCTACAAATACCACAAAAATCTCGGGATACCCACTCCGCGCAATGGTAAGCCATGGACAGAATATACCTTACCATTTGGCACAACTGTCAAACCAGTAGTATTTCTTTTATCATACAATCCTTCTCAATCATATATAGAGAATATATTTTTATTTTTATATATTATATTTCTATTTTTTTTTTGCAGCATACATATTAGTTACATATGTATATGTATGTAAGTTAAGTATGTGTATATATATGTATATGTAAGTTAAGTATGTGTATATATGCCTATATTAGAGTCATTTTAACATTTGATTTTCTAAAAATCAATTTATTTTGCTCTTGTTGATTGATCCCTAAATACTACAAACGAATTGATGTGCATTCGAAGTAGGAATTTTGGTGTTTAAAATTTGGTTAGGACTTAGAAAACCTTTGCATCATCCAGTTAGATGTGTTGTCATCTTATTTGAGTGTCAAAAGAGTCCTCGAAAAGATACGGATCGGAAAATGTCCCATGTGCTCTAACATAGTCTCCAATTATGTTCCCGCTCCATCTCCACCTCAAAGCAGATAGTATGGTTTAACTTGTCATCCGATTGTGGCTTGTTCTGCTTGGTTTGGCTTCGTACTTCAATATCTTTACGGCTCACAACCAAGACCACCGGATCTTCTTTGTTCTTCAAGTGTATTTTTATGTTCAAGATGAAAGTCCACTTCTTTCCCTTTTCATCTTCAGGGGGAGTATTAGATATCATGGTCTATTCTGGTTTACTTTGGTTTAGATTATTGATTTACAGATTAGTTTCTGGTTTACTCAATTGTATATATACACAATGTAAAGCATCATTAACGATTAACAGAGAATAAACTGAACTTCCATATTTCCTCTCTCTCAAGTACGATCATCATCTTCTTCGTTCTTGATAGAGATTGATCTCTGTTCATCCAATTCTCATGCATTAAAAGAACCATTCAGAGTAGACTGTAGCGAAAGGAAAGGTCAATTCGATTACATTGAAAATGTTCTTCCATCATTGTTGGAACATCATTACATTTCTTTTACACCGGCAATGAGCCAACGCAGGGAGAGATGTTTTTCTAGTAATCTATGTCTAGTCTTTTCTAGTCTTTGTCTGTAAACACCGGCAATTTGTTCATGTATGCTCCTATTTGCAAATGCAAGAAAATATTACACGTTTTTCTGAGATTGTCTTGGCTGTTTGGTGTCTGTATTTTCAACCACTGAATGCAAAATTGTTGAAGCCTCAGATGTCACTGCTTTAGGTAAATTTTTTTCAAAAACTGGCGAATACCTAAGAGCTACTTCAAGACCCTTTTCATCTAGATGACGAAAGCTAGCCATGTGCCTCCATGGCTTTGAGCTCCCAATCACACAAAAACCATGTAAGATAGCAGCGAATGAAACAGGATCAGGAGAGAAGCCTTTCTTCAGCATCCTTACCTGAAACCAGCAAGCAGTATTCACCATTCCATGTACACAGAGACAGACAAGCACAAAATTGTACGCAGCAGCATGATCCGACCACCCATCTGACTTCATTCTATGGAAAAACTCAAAAAAACAGAGAACTTTGTCCCTGTTTAGACCCCTTTGTTTCTGCGAGAACATTTCCAGACGTTTTCTTCACAAATCCCTGAAGTAGACAATTTGAAGGTAACTTCATTAGGCACACAATTGTTTGACAACATCAGTTCCCAATAGTAGACTGCTTTCCCGAGGGTACTACTCTCTTTCGCGAAACTTCTTATGAGTGTTGTGTAGGTAAAACCGTTTGGGACAAGGCCACATGATTGCATCTCTGGGAAAGTGTCTTCAGCCATTTTGAAATCTCCTTGACAACAAAACCCATTAACAAGGGATGTGTAAGTTACCACGTTTGGCTTATATTTACTCTTCTTCATGTCTCGCAGAATCTTTAAGGCACTAGCCATATCTTGTTGCTTTACATATCCGTCGATGACTGTGGAGTAAGTGAACTCATCGGGTAAAAGATGTTAACGGGGCATAGCTAATATTGTTCAGAAGCTGCTCTGATGGCACGATCATATCTTCCAAGCAAAGTTTCTGAGATAGTAGCGCTTTGGAGGAAAGATCTCAGCAAGGTTGTTTTTCTCTCCTTGTTTAGTGTATAGCTGTCAATGGAGAAAAAAAAAAGAGTTGTTGTTTTAAGTTTCCTTATACTTTGTATACAGGTGAATTCAAAAACAGCAGAATCTTTGGCTGACCCCGAGGAGTACCCAAATCTTTTTGCAGATTGGCAAGTTTCTCTTAACGTCGAAGCAACAGCGGGAGAGACGAGGTAAATCCTTTGCATCAAGCAGCGTCTCAGTAGTTATGCAGTCCACTGATATATTGGCATGATTACATAATGAGATCTCTTAAAATCGATTATTCTCTATTACAGGGGAGTCTATACAGCTGCAGAAACGTATCCTAACCATGCTGATAAATCATCCATAACCCTGGTGGAAGCTTTTAGAAACTTGCAAGTTGAGGAAGAGGAATCACTTGAAAATGGAGACATGGATCACCACGAGGTGACCCTTTTTCTGACACAACCACCTCTCTCAGACATTTCGTCATACATCTTCCGTGCATCTCTGAATCTCCTACTTCGAATAAGTAACATCAGCAATGAGTTGCAAGCGATAACATCATGCACGGAATCGTAAGATTCAACTGCATAATTATAAATCTCCACGGCTTTATTTAATAGGACAGATTCAGCATAGGAGTGAAGAACGTGGCTCAATGCTTCCTGAGTAAGCTTCCCATTTTCTTTTCTGAAATTTCCCAACACTTCTCCAATCTCATCGAAGATCCTATGCCTCGCTAAGAGCTTCAGGAACGAAGAACAAGCAAGCCCATGAGGTAGTTTTCGAGCCAGGCCCGGCCCGTGGAGGAAGCTGGAGAAGCACCAGCTTCCAGCCCCAAACCTTTAAGTAAATTTTCCAGCCGAAAATGTTCAATTTCTTACGTTAGTCTAGTGGTATTTGCTTCCTTGATAAGTAGATCGTGACCTGGGTTCGAACAGCAACAGCAGTATCCAGCCCTATATTTTATTTTGGCTTCCAGCCTTCACAATCCCATGAGGTCCTGGAATGTCACAGACAGCACCGTGTCTTGCAAGTGAGCACAGGTAAGTTTCACACTGTGATGGTTACGCTTGTTAGGCTTTGGAGATAACAGAGAATCCCAACTTGGCCATCACTTCATGCAACCATTCCAACAACCTACTGAGTGATAGAATATGGAATATTCTGTTCGTTTTAGATAAGATATTTTGTTAATATTTTGTATGTTACTACGCTGATTTTCTGTTAACAGCTTCTTAAATTTATGTAACTATTTTGGCTATATAAAGCCTTGTAAATCATTCTTTGAGATAATGAGTAATACATTCACTTTCCTGAGATCTTTCTCAATCCTTGATAACCAAACCTTACCTTACCCTCGTTATGTTTAAACCGAATAACGCGTCATTGATTTACTTTTTTTAAAATGGTACAATAAATATGAACCAAATAGTCCAAAAGAAAAAGAGTAGTAGTTGGTTGGTGGAAAACTCATAATTATTGTTGTTGTATCATTCCGAAGAAAAGTAAAATATTATTCTTACTGGAAAACATGGGATACTTTAGGCCTGCGATTTCGGATATTCGGTTTGGTATCGGATAGGATCCGGTCGGTTTCGGTTTTTTCGGTTTTATGAAAAAATATCCAATAAGTACTTGAATATTAATGGTTCGGTTTCAGATCGGTTTCTTATGGTTTTGGTTCGGATCAGATACAAAAATTTAGGTCCATATGTACCCAAAATTGTAAAATATAACCCAAATAGACCATAACATAATTCTGAAATATGAGAAGGGAAGTTAACTTTGTTTGTTTTACACAACAACAATCATATATGACACCAAGTCATCGAAGTTCAAATGCTAAACCCAAACAACTTAAACATAACAAAGTTCAAATTTGAAATCCAAAATACGGAAACATAATAAAGTTCAATTCCTAAATCCAAAATACTTAAACATGACACACAAACTAAGAAGACAGAACATATGACACCAAGTTATTAGTTCCATTTTCTCTGCACTGTCGTCAAGTCCTCCTTATAGACATGAACACATGAAATAACATATCTTAGATTTAAGCCAAAAATAATAAAGATAGATCAACTCTTAATGACTCAATCATATAAAGAAGTGAAGTACATGATTATTTACCTCATTCGTAGTCTCTTACGCTCCTTCTCCTTGTGAGTTGAAATCAGGATCATGCCATATATAATAAAACGTCAAAGAATAAGATCACAAATCAGGCTCACCAAAATCGTAATAAATAGAGTTCCAAAGAAAGAAATTACTTCTCATAAGATCATCTTGCAACTCAAGATCCGAAAGCATTTGTTGAATTGTAAACACGCATTTTTTCAGTCATACGAATTTCACACTTCAGTCATTGCTCTGTGCACATAAGTACTTCAATCATGTAGTGTGTCAAACAGCTCCTCTATGGATCTAATACTCTTCCACTGGTGCTAAATGCAGATTCTGATGCGACTGAGCTCACTTGAATTGCAAGTATGTCCCGAGCAAGTTGTGATAGAACAGGAAACTTTACACTGTTTCTCCTCCACCATGATAACACATCATAATCTAAACCTAACATACCTTTTAAGCTCTCCACTTTCTCTTACAAATATACCTCCAGCTCATTAGTTGAATCTTGAGATGGTGTTTCTTCCATAAGCTCTTCGTACATATTATCCATTCGTTCATAACCAATGCCATTACCGAAAACCCTTGTTTCATAAACTGCAGCTCTAACTTGCTCTTGTGACTGAGAAGATGATGCTCCTTGTGATTGCGAAGAGCTACCAGACCCACCACTACCACTGTTGCTAGCAAAACCAATGTACTCTTCATATAAACTCTTCAAGATATCAGAGATCGATTCAGAAAAAACACCAAACTCAAGGCTGTCTTTACCATAAAGCTTTTCAAAATAGAGTTTAGCAAATTCCATTTTCTTCCTAGGGTCAAAAACGCTTGCTATGATCAACAACTTGTTCATTACACGGGTTTGACTACCATCATTCTCACTCCCATCCCAAAGTGGATTCCAATACTTGCGTAACTTTCCCATCATAATGATGGCTTTGGTCCTTAAACCCTCATCAGGACCTGGAGCCGAGATTAGCTTACTAATATTTCTAGTAATGGTGACAATCTCATTATAGATCTAGTGTGAGGTGATGAAGTTGAAGCTGAGATAATCAATGTGGAATTGTAAAAGAGGACAAGAAATTGAACCAACCTATCAACTGCTTCCCAATCGCTTCTTACTGGTGGTCCAATCCTCTTTTTCCCATTGACATATTCCATAAAGTAGTCATTGTATGGTTTATCTTCAGCCTCCATCTTCTCAAATGCAACTTTGAACTTCACAGCTTGATCTAACATGAGATATGTTGAATTCCATCTCGTAGAAACATCTAATGGTAGACTTCCTCGGGTTATCTTTCCTGTCTCTACACGGAAAGAATATAAGAGAATCTTGGATAAACAATATTCATGGTATACTATGAAGATTAATTCTCACAAATTTGAGCAAACTTCGACCGCGGAAACGTTCTGATGTTATTAATTTTTTGGGGAATCCTACAAGAGCCATTCGTTCTTTTTTCTCTGACAGATGGTCAGAACTTCATCTGGGTTCGAATCCTACTGAGAGGTCCACTAGGGATCAGAAATTGTTGAAGAAAGAAACCTTTTTTTAATTAAAAAAGGGATTCCTCGACAAAATCCCCTACCTTGTGCCTTTTTATTTTTAATCAAAAAAGAGGGAAAAAGAAGATATCAATGAACTTCTCTGAAATGGTTTCACGGGATTCAGCCTTTTCATCATCCTGGCGTCGAGCTATTTTTCCGCAGGACCTCCCATACAGTGAAATTGGTAGACACGCTGCTCTTAGGAAGCAGTGCTATAGCATCTCGGTTCGAGTCCGAGTAGCGGCATAAGATCTTATAAAAGAGATATTATAAGAAAGAGTTAATACCGCATTCAGGTATCTCGATTGAAATACCCATAAATGGTATTTTCCGTAGAAACAGTAAGTTAGAATATTCTAATAAATCCTTATTTTCTTTTATCTTTTTCATTGTTTTTTTTCGTCTTTTATTACTTTTTTTATTTGAAAAAAAAAGTAATAAATTTTTAACGACTTGAGCCTGTTTGTTGAAGACCTTACATATGTGATACCATTACGAATAGCAGACAAACTATCATTTATCTCCATCATAGCTTCCTTCACGATCAAGTTCAAGATATGAGTAGAACACCTTATATGCAAATAATCACCATTCAAAACCAACGCATCATCACCATGTAGTTCCATGAATCTTTCCTTAAACAACCTCAAAGCTAAAGTGTTTGCTGTAGCATTATCCACTGTTATGCAAAACACTCGCTTGTTATCCCACTCTGCGAGACTCTTTAGAAGAACATTAGCAATAGTTTCACCGCTATGATCAGTCACATTCTTGAAACCAATGATCATCTTCTTTAAACTCCAACTAGCATCAATAAAATGAGCTGTTATTACCATATAGCTAGCTCCGGTATAGGGAGCAACCCATATATCTGTAGTTAAAGACAACCTTTGCTTGTTCTTCCCAAGAATTGTCTTCATTTTTTGCTTTCCTTGCAACAAACATTTCCACAATTTCTTTTGTGCAGGTCTTTCGGCATTTAGGCTGATACAACTTCACTTTTGAGCAGAAATGTCTCCAACCAAGGCATTCTATGAACGCCAGTGGTAACTCAGCCAATACAATCATCTTGTTAGTAGCTTCATGGAAGACATCTTCGGAGACTTTACCCAAACACATGTTCCCATCCTCACCAGCATTTAACACGGTTTGGTCCTTCTTTTTGTTAGCAGCTTCCTATGCCGCAAATTGCTTGCAGTTCTCTAGATGTTTCTTCAGATTAGTTGTCCCTGACGTGGTCACACAACTCATATCCTTTTCACAATAACGACATTTACATCTGTCGTAGTTGTCTTTAAACCTGGTGAGGTGTTCCTAAACCCATGAGCCTGTCTTCTTCCTTGAACCTAAACCACTACCTCCCCCGGTTTGTTTCCTCTTGCCTTTGTTTCCACAATTTGGTGATTGCACATCATCGTCCCCTTCACTTACATCAACATCATCTTCTTCTTCTATAGGCTGGTTATTTTTGGGTGAATCACATGAAGCCATCTGCAACACAGTTAAAAACAGACAATTCAATGGAAGCATCAAACGGTTTGTTCATTTCCAATTTTAATTCTAACGGTTCGTAATTTGAATTTCAAACATGACAAAACAATTGACAAGAGAGCTGTTTCATAAAACTAACATTACCAAAACAATACAGATGAAATTCTTTTGTTTTACTAACTGGAAATCGAAATCAATTAAGAGTTTCAGAGACACATACCTTTGACGACGCTGATGAAGGCGACGTATTCAAGCAAGCGGCACACTTAATTTTAGTTTCCACTTTTCTTAATTGGTTTTTTGTGGAGATAATATAGGAATAGGGTAAGTAAGCTTTTCGGATTTTCAGGGAAAAGTGAATCCACACCAAATCTCAAAACTGGATTTTCGGATTTTCAGGAAGATGAGGTACGAACCGTAAGGTATATATAGTATAGCTATTACCTATATATGATTATATGTATAGAATTTTCAATTTTGTGTAGATATAAGTATTGGTTTCGGGTGTATCCGATAATCGAATGGATATCGGTTACAAACCATAACCGAACCGAAATCCATGGTTCAAAAGAAATGAATCCAATGGGTTATTTGGCTGCCACCAAAACCGATCCACACCGCTCAATTTCGGTTCGGTTATGAGTCGGGTATTCAGTTCCGGATTTTAATCGCAGGGCTAGGATACTTGTTGGCCACTCATAACAAAAAAAAAGAAACGGGATATTTATTAGTAGTACTAAATTGTATAAGAACACGATGCGAAGCTTATCCAAATCACAGTCATCTCCACGATGATTTTTCACTTTTTCATGCAAATCAAGATTCCAAAACAAACCTATAAATCCTCTCTTTAGACAATCCATCTCAAATATCCAAGAAACAGAGAAAACAATAATTAAAACAAAAAAAAAGAAAAATGTTGGCAATATTTCAGAAGGCGTTTGCTCATCCACCGGAGGAACTAAACAGTCCGGCGTCTAATTTCTCCGGGAAAACCCCCAAACTTCTGTTGGAATGAAAATTTTATATAAGAAAGTGATGGAGAAAGTGTTTAAGAATTTAGGAGACAAAAGAGAATTAGGAAGAACAAAGCTTTTTATTTCTTAGATGGTTACTTAGAACAACTCACAACTTCTTAACTTAACTTGATTACAAATGAGAAGGTAGATGGAGGTATTAGCCTCCATATTACAAAATATCTCACATATTTTAATCTAAAATCTAGAGGATTCTACAATAATATATATATTATTTTATCCTTAATTATCTAGATAATTCCATATGAATATCTAGATTTTTTTGTTTAAGGAGGTGGAAGAACTTCTAGAAATTGGATCAATCTTGGGTTTAACCCAAAAATTAAACTTGACCCAAATCAAGTTAACTTTCAACACCCCCTCTTAAACTTGATTTTGTCACTCCAAGCAAACTCCTCATCTTGATAAAGTCTTCGCGCTTCAGTGGCTTGGTGAAGATATCAGCTACTTGATCGTTTGTCTTCACATACTCCAATTGCACTTCCAACTTAGTAACACACTCTCTAATGTAATGATAACGAGTGTCAATGTGCTTACTTCGATCATGGAAGACAGGATTCTTTGCCAATGCTATTGCTGACTTATTGTCCACAAAGATTTTTGTTGGCTGTTCTTGTGGCAAGCTCAAGTCTTTCACCAGATTCCTTAGCCAGATAGCATGACACACACATGAAGTAGCCGCTACATACTCCGCTTCACAAGTAGAAAGGGTGACAATTGGCTGCTTCTTTGACATCCATGTGAAAGCGGTTTCTCCAATGAAAAACACAAATCCACTTGTGCTTTTCCGGTCATCTACGTCTCCTCCCCAATCGCTACCGCTATATCCAACAAGCTTGTAATCATCAGAAACAGAGTAATACAAGCCAAAGTTTATGGTACCTTTGATATAACGAAGGATCCTCTTGGCTGCCTTGAAGTGAGTTGTTGTTGGATGCTCCATGTATCGGCTCACAACTCCAACTGCATATAGGATGTTTGGTCTTGTGCAAGTCAGATAACGTAGGCTTCCAACCAAGCTCTTAAAGAGTGTTGGATCCACACTCTCTCCTTCTTCTTGCTTTGACAGCTTGGCTCCACATTCCATTAGAGTGCAAACTGGATTTGAATCATCCATCTTAAACTTCTTAAGCACCTCTTTAGCATAGCCTTCTTGAGTAATGAAGATTCCATTTTCTTCTTGCTTCACTTCAATTCTAAGGTAGTAGGACATCAATCCAATATCGGTCATCTCAAACTCCTTTGTCATCTCCATCTTGAAATCTTCAAACATACTTGGATTGTTGCCTGTAAATATCAAGTCATCTACATACAAGCATGCAATCAGTATATCATTGTCTTGAGTTTTGATATAGAGTGCATGCTCATATGGACACTTGATGAAGTTTTTCTCCTTGAAGTATTTATCAATCCAAGTGTTCCATGCTCTTGGTGCTTGTTTGAGCCCATAAAGTGCCTTCTTAAACCTTAAGACTTTGTCTTCTTCTCCCTTGACTATGTAGCCTTGTGGTTGTTCAATGTAAACTTCCTCTTCAAGTTCTCCATTTAAGAAGGCTGATTTGACATCCATTTGATATATCCTCCAACTCTTTTGGGCTGCCAATGAAATTATTAGTCTAACAATTTCTAAACGAGCAACAGGAGCAAATACCTCATCATAGTCGATTCCCGCTCTTTGACTATATCCTTTTGCCACCAATCTTGCTTTGTATCTTTCAACTTCTCCTTTAGAGTTCTTCTTTGCTTTGTACACCCATTTCACACCAATTGCTTTATCCCATTTGGAAGTGAAGCTAACTCCCATGTCTCATTCTTCTGTATCGCCTTGATTTCTTCATCCATTGCATCTTTCCATGTCTTCTTTTCCATAGTTTCTTGGAAATTCATGGGCTCGCAATCCGCAAATAGACAAAATAAAGTGAGATTATCTTGATTTTCAGTTACCTCATAAATCTCTTGAAGACTTCTAAAACGTGGAGTCCTTTCACTTGAGCTCTCATCTCCTTGAGAACTTGGTGTTGGTGAAGTTGGTGGGGTAACTGGTGGATCCTCTCTTGGTTGCTCATCTTCTTCAATATGTGGAAAGAAGTTGTAGTCTCCATCAATTGATCTCCAATCCCATTCTCCTTCTTCATCAAAGATGACATTTCGACTGATGATTGTCTTCTTTGTTTCAGGATTGTAGAGCTTGTACCCTTTGGAGTTAGCATCATACCCAATAAAGATGTACTTCTCGCTTTTATCATCTAGCTTGCTCCGCTTCTCGTCTGGAACATGAGCATGAGCAATAGTTCCAAATACTCTTAGATGTGAGACCCCAGGCTTCCTTCCACTCCATGCTTCTTGTGGTGTCTTTCCCAAAATGCTTCTTGTTGGAGATCGGTTTGATAGATAAACCGCACACGCAACTGCTTCTGCCCAAAACTCCTTTGGTAGCTTCTTACTTTTGAGCATGTTTCTTGCCATCTCAAGGATAGTCCTATTCTTCCTTTCCGCTACTCCATTTTGTTGAGGGGATCTAGGCACCGTCAATTATCTTCTAATACCGTTATCTTCACAATACTTCAGAAATTCTTTGGACATGAACTCTCCTCCACGATCAGATCTCATGGCTTTGATCATAAGGCCACTTTCCTTCTCAACATGGGCTTTGAACTTTTTGAAGTTTTCAAATACTTCTGATTTTTCTTTCAAAAAGTAAACCCATGTCTTTATTGAGAAATCATCAATAAAGAGAAGGAAGTAGTTACTCTTACCGAGTGATCTTGGTTTGATCGGGCCACATACATCTGTATGTATGAGTTCCAATGGCTTCCGTACTCTTATCTCTGACTCCTTTGGAAAGCTCATTTTGAATTGCTTACCACGTAAACACCTTTCACAGACTTGATTTTGATGATTGATGCAAGGCAATCCTCTCACCATTTCCTTCTTGAAAAGTTGCTCTATGCCTCCAAAATTGAGATGTTCGAATCGAAGATGCCAAAGCCAAGACTCCTCCTTGTAGCACATCTTGATGCATTGTGCGATATCATTTTGAATGTTCAAGACAAACATTCGGTTCCTTGTCATTGGCACCTTGGTGATGAGATTGTCTTCATGATCTCTTATAGAAAGGTTGTTATCCTTTAAACGAATATCATAACCTTTCTCTAAGAGTTGTCCTAGGCTCAAGATGTTGGTCTTCATGTTTGGTATATAGTAAACATTGTAAATGAATTGATGATCTCCATTCTTCAATCGGATGAAAATATTTCCTTTACCTTTCACCTCCATCTTCGATTCATCTCCTAGAGCCACGTTTCCTTTCACTGACTCATCCAACTCCACAAACATGCTTCTTTTCCCGCACATGTGATTGCTTGCACCACTATCGAGGTACCATTTGTGAATCTCCTCTGGTTCATCTTTCTTGTAAGCCATCAATAACATATCATCTTCTTTGCTATTTTCTTCAACATAGTTATACTTCTCTTCAACTCTTTTGTTGTTCGGGGCTTTGCATTCGGAAGCATAATGTCCAAACTTTCCACAGTTGTAACATTTAACACTTGACTTATCGTACCTTATTTTTGGGCTTCCTCTTCCACGACCTCTTGATTGGCTTTCTCCTCTTTGGTTTGTATGGTCTTCATTGGATCTCCAACCACGTCCATGTACATAACCATGACCTCTTCCTCGGGCTTGACCACTACCACGTCTTTGGTAACTTAGGCCAGTTTCTTCTTTAGTATCAATCCGCATCTTGAGTACTTGCTCTGCGATGTCTTCCTTTTTCTTCTTCTTTTCTTCATATGCTTGCAGTGATCCAAGAACTTGCTCCATCGTCATAGTCTCCAAGTCTTTTGTCTATTCAATCACCGTGACAATATGCTCAAATTTTGAATCCAACGATCTAAGAACTTTCTCCATGGTTCTCACCTCATCTAACTTCTCACCGTTTCTTTTTAGGTTATTAGTAACCATTAAGACTCTTAAGAAGTAATCAGAGATGAGTTCACCTTCCTTCATATGCAAGGCTTCAAATTCTCCTCTTAAAGTTTGAAGACGTACCTTCTTAACTTGTTCAGCTCCTTTGTAATAAGTTTGAAGCTTCTCCCATGCTCCTTTGGCCGACTTTGCTCCTGCGACCTTCTCGAATGTGTTTTCATCTAATCCTTGATAGATTAAACAGAGAGCCTTCTTGTCTCTCTTCCTTGAATCTCTCAACCCATCCCTTTGAGTCTGAGATAACCCACCATCATTCTCTGGTTCAATGAAGCCTTTCTCGACTATCTCCCACACATCATATGCTCCTAGGATTGCCATCATCCTTAAACTCCAATTGTCATAGTTGCTCTTTGTGAGCATTGTGACTTGGAAGGGAACACTATTGTTTGACATCTTTAAGAGAAATAACTAGCTCTGCTACCACTTTGTTGGAATGAAAAGTTTATATAAGAAAGTGATGGAGAAAGTGTTTAAGAATTTAGGAGACAAAAGAGAATTAGGAAGAACAAAACTTTTTATTTCTTAGATGGTTACTTAGAACAACTCACAACTTTTTAACTTAACTTGATTACAAATGAGAAGGTAGATGGAAGTATTTATAGCCTCCATATTACAAAATATCTTACATATTTAAATCAAAAAATCTAGAGAATTCTACAATAATATCTATATTATTTTATTCTTAATTATCTAGATAATTTCATATGAATATCTAGATTTTTATTGTTTAAGGAGGTGGAAGAACTTCTAGAAATTGGATTAATATTGAGTTTAACCCAAAAATTAAACTTGACTCAAATCAAGTTTAACTTTCAACAACTTACCGGAGAAACCCTATGACTTCCTCTCTCACCATCCCGACACTGCAAAATTTTGATGACGTGGCAGATATTTTACCCCTTGTTTACCAAATACTCTGTTTCTGCGTTTGGCGGCGAGTTTCGGCGATTGGTATCTAGAGATCACGATCTAAGCGACGCCGTTCTTGACTCACGTCCTTCCTCAATTCCACAACGCCGTTTCATTATCTCTTTATTTCTCATATCTTTTGTCTCGATCCTCGTTTACATCTTCTGGCCGTCCGATCCACGCCTCGAGATCGTAACACATTCACCGATACAGACTATCCCACGTGCACATTCACCGTCGTCCGGTGCCATATATAGACAGGACGTCGATGCTAGTAACGCTTAAGGTATCCTATCAGCTTACCTCCTTTGCACGTAATCTTTTGACTTCACGGCGCAATTGTCTACAGAGGGAAGACGCTAGGTCACGTGACTTCGGATGGCGGACACGTGACGGCTATGGAAGCGGAGACGGAGCTTGAGGACGTCACGGTGTTTGCTGACGTTATTCACCTGATTCACGACTTGGCTAAGGGCTCCATCGAATTTGAGACCGTTACTGAGACTAACGAAAAACTTGGTGTTTTGTTCTTCCGTTTTCCTTTAAAGGTAAGGCACTTTAACTTGAATTTCACGCAATTATTACAATTAAGACTTTATATATTTTCTCATTTTTTACGCAAATAATGGGACTATTCTTTTTAAATGTTGTGATGAACAGGCAAAAGTGGCATGTGGGATTCTAGTAAGTACAGTTAACCAGACCATTTCTCGTCAAAGTTGTAGACCTGTCTAATCCAAGAGACATCATGTGAGATTTTTTGGTCATCAGTTTTTTTTGTAAAAAAGTTATGATATCGCCAGACACTGATTAATTAAGAATTTTTCATCTTTATCCTTTTTAAAAAAAATTACTTTAGTTTCCTTCTACAAATTTGTTCGTAATGGACATTTGAATGTCTTGACTTGACTCTCAATTACTCGGTCAAGTAACATCTAATTTTGTAACAGAACAATATGTATATAAATTTCCACTCTTTCTTCTTCCACTACCTTCTTTTTAAATTGCAGCAGTTGCGTTTTTTGTCTGTAACTATTTGTTTTTTTTTTGTCTTTCTACCGGCTAACATAAAGCCAGTCATATGCCCGGAAACTGCCGGACGAACCCAAACGGATTCACATGGTCGAGTATGGGCCTTGAATTCTAAGCCCATTCAAACTATTTTTCAACAAAGTATACTAAGATGTTTCCACACCGTAGTGAACTAGAGGTAAAAATTGTGTGTGTACCAACTTTAACAGACCCTTGCTTGAACCCAAAATTTCAAGCAAATTTTTAATCCATATAGCCTGCCAATGCCACAAACTCTTCTTCAGTTTTTGATAAGGCTACCACTCGTTGCAAACTTACTATCATTTTTTCCTACAGAGATTGATCTTTTTCTGTGTCCATATCCGCATCATAGTTAGAATCATAGAAACCATCCACCTGAATTTCCTTATGCTTAACATTTACTCCCTCTATTTCACAAATAGTGACGTTCTAGCATTTTCCACACATATTAAGAAAAATTTATAAAATTCTATTATGCCCTCAATTAATATACTACATAAGTTTCTCTTTCTGATTAATAAGCAACAAAGTAGAGACAAAATAGAGATTTTATTTAAAAATCTGCATTAGAAATACGAAACGGCACTCTTTGTGAAACAAAAATAAAACTCTAGAAGGATACTCTTTGTGAAACGGAGGGAGTAACAACTAAACCCATAAAGACCAATTGATGTACATCAATAACCATTTCCTAATGAGTTTGACTAATAATCATTTTAATTGTGCCTCCTAATGATTTTGATCATGTTCTAATTAAAGCTATTGCATAAGCTAAATAAGGCCTAGAGCCAACCCTTGTATATGTAATGCTACCAACTGCAAAAACTCTGCTTCAGTTTTTGATAAGGCTACCACTGGTTGCAAGCCTGACTTCAGTTTAGCACTAGCCCAGTGCTCGGTATGGATGACGTATCTTTGTCGAAATGTCGCTTTTTGGTGTAAATGTTAAGTGGTTTAGATTCTTATTATAGTAGAACTTCTTTTAACGTAAATGTCTGATCTAATAGTTTCATACCAATAAGCAGTGGCGTTTATTTGATGGGGGCATTGAACTCATCCACTTATAAACCATTGGGGCATTTTTGCTAAATCAACCAATAAATGTCAATTCCTTAGAGAAAATAATAAATCATGGTGGGCAGTTGCACCTGTTCATGTTGTAGATCTGCCACTGCCAATAACGCGAATTTCACTCTATTTCTTTTATCCTAACAAGAACTCCATAATCAACAATAATGACCCATATACCAACATCTATATTCACATAATCACACCACTAGATTATATATTTATTAAAAAACGTTACAGTGCTGGTCATCGTTAGGGCTTAGGTACCTCCTTTTGGTTTAGAGGGTTTTACCTCTCCTCTGGCCTCTCTCAATTGTCGAGTAGAGCTCTTGTCTCTGGCGTTTGCCAGACTTATTTCCTTTATCGGTTCCTCTATTAACTGGCTTATTTCCATTTAGTTTTTTTTCCTTTCCCCTTCCTCTTGATTCTAATTTCCCCTCCTTTCCTTTTCTCTCAGCCTACGATATGACTTCCCATATGAACATCGCTATCATCTCTGTTAATTGGCTATCATCTTCAATTGTAATTGACCTACTTCCCAAAAGAAACCCATCTCGCAGATTTTGTTCCTCCGGTGCAGCTTGTCCGGTACTGAGAATGACGGAATCCTTGCACAAAGCACTACTCTCGATGTCACTCGCTGATGATGAACCGATTAATTTGCCGGATGATCCTCGTTTCAAAGTCTTTGAAAAGAATTCCCTAAGTCTTCTGGGGAGGCTGGTCAACCCTGCCTGCCAATCGATGTCAAGGATGATTGAGGAGATGTATGATAGAGTGCGTGGCATTGCTCTATCGAAGGAAAAATTTCAGTTTATCTTCCAGAGGGAAGAAGATCTGATTAGAGTCCTGAATGAAAGACCATGGTCTTTCAACCACTGGCAGATGCTCCTGGAGAGATGGACGGCAAATCCTCCGGCTGATTTCTTAACCAAATTTGAAGTTTGGATTCGTATTAGAAATATCCCTGTTGATTACTATACGATTGAAACAATGAATGAATTGGCTAAAGCTATTGGGAAAGTTGTGGAGGTTGCTTATGACCCTAACAGGTCGCACAAAACAGATTTCATCCGTGCTAAAGTGCTGTTTGACATCTCCAAGCCTGCCAAAGAGGAGAAACTTCTCAACCTTCCTAATGGAAAGTCAGTAATCGTTACGTACGAGTATGAAAGATTGAGAAAGAAATGTTTCCACTGCCTGATGGTTACACATGAAAAGACAGCGTGCCCTTTCCGTCAGAAATCTCATCTCCCTCCAAAATTGGTCTGTCAAGAACAAACATCGCCATCACCTGCTACTGTGGCTATTAACCCTGGAAGTGGTCCGAGTCTTGCTGTTCCACCAGGTTTTCCTCCTCTGTTTCCAGAGTTACCTCCTGAGGAACAACGAATGGCTTTACTCTATGTCTCCCATGCCGATGCAACTGAACGCTTAGCTCGAACACAACGGGTTAGGCTGGCTATCGAGGAGCAAAAAACAGCTGAGGAGAATGCAATTCCTGTTATCTCTACAGACCTCAATAAGGGTAAAGGTCTGGTTTTCAAGTACGACGAAGACAATAACAGAATAAAGAGGATCTGTACCGGTGATTTGAAGTCAATTGTCTCTGCTCCTACTCCTCAACATCACTCCTCAGATGAAGATACAGTATCTGATCATAGTATCTCTTCCAAACGGCTGTCTCCTAGTCCAACGGTCTTTAGTTTTGGACTCTCCTCCAAAACTTCTGTTTCCGGGACTAGACGAACCCATACTTCCTCTCGCCATCGTCCGCCGGCATGGAAAAGGAAAGAAAGAGCCTCTGCAACTACCACACGTTCCTCAGACCCTCTGCGTACCCAAGTGGATCATCTTGATTCAAACAGTAAACGTAAAGCAGTTCCCGACAATTTGGCATTGATGAAGAAATCGAACAACTCAGACTCACCTACGGTGGCTTCCAGTTTGAAGCCGCTGCCACATCAATGAGCATCTTGAGCTGGAACTGTCGAGGTGCGGGGAACACCGAAACAGTTCAACACCTCCGGAGAATACGACGCAAATATTTTCCGGATTTTCTTTTCCTCATGGAAACAAAGCAGAAGTTTAGTTACATGTCCGATTTATGTTCAAGTTTGGGTTATGATAAGATGTTTACTGTGGAGCCTATTGGGCTCAGTGGTGGTCTTGCAGTGTTGTGGAAAAGCAGTTTTAGTGTTGATATCCTCTCTAGTGACTCGAGGATCATTGACATGAAGGTTTCGTTTGGTTCGATTTTTTTTTTTCTTTACGTGTGTGTATGGTGATCCAGTTCGAGCTAGAAGACAGATGGTTTGGGGTCGCTTAATCTCAATTGGTCTGAACCGAGATGAAGCGTGGCTTTTAGCTGGGGATTTCAACGAGCTTATGTCAAATGATGAAAAGCTGGGTGGTGTGATGCGTCCAGACTCCTCCTTCTGGGGTTTCCGAAACATGGCGGAGAACTGTAAACTAAGAGAGCTTCGAAGTTCAGGCGCAACTCTCTCATGGGGTGGTTGGAGAGATAATATCTGGATCCAGTGCAGACTTGATAGGAGTTTTTGGTAATGATGAGTGGTACCGTCTATCCCCGCGTGCTAACATGGAATATTTAGATATGTGGTCTTCTGATCATCGCCATATCAGAATTAGCTTTGCCCTAGAAAGCAATCGGCCACAGAGAGGGAGATTCTATTTCGACAAGAGAATGGTGGAAAAAGATGGCTTTGAGGAAATTGTTCGACAAGGATGGGGTGATAACTCTGATTCGGATATCTCTTTGATGGATGGAATTGGCAGATGTCGCAGTGAATTGGCCAAATGGAAAAAACGATCCGACTTGAATTCTCGGGATCGTATTATTCGTCTCCAAGCTGCTCTGGAAGCCGAAGTTACAAAGGTTTTCCCGTGCCACCGATCGATGCATCAGATCAAACAGGATCTTGCGAAAGCCTTTCATGATGAGGAGTTGTTTGGAGGCAAAAATGTCGTGAAGAATGGCTCAAAGCTGGTGATAAGAACACCAAATATTTTCACAATTGTGTCAAAGGGAGAAAAATTCAAACCGTATTCTCATGTTACTGGATGACTTTGACCAAGAGTGCTTTTCGGAAGGAGCTAAGGGGCACATTGCTGTCGAATACTTCACATACCTATTCCGCAGCTCTAATCCGCATGACCTCGAGTCTCTCTTCTTAGGTTTTGAGTGTCGGGTATCAGAGGCTATGAATGAGCAACTGGTGGCACCAGTTACGGCTGAGGAGATTAAACGTGCCGCCTTCGGTGTGAAGGGGAGCAGTGCTCCTGGCGAGGATGTATTAACCGGTGTGTTCTATCAGAGATGTTGGCACATTGTTGGACCTGCGATTGTGAAAGATGTGCTTGGTTTCTTCCAGACGGCGATCATGCCTAGTGGTTGGAACCATACTCAGCTCAGCTTGTGCCTAAAATCCCTAATCCAAGTCGTATGAAGGATCTGCGTCCTATCAGTATGTGTTCTGTCCACTACAAAATTATATCGAAAATCATGTGTAACTGTTTGAAGCCAATTCTCCCAGAGATCATTTCTGACACGCAAGGGGCTTTTGTCTCTGGCTGATTGATCTCTGATAACATTATCATAGCTCACGAGATGGTTCATGGTTTGCGCACTATTCCCAGTGTCTCAGCGGATTTTATGGCTATAAAGACGGATATGTCGAAAGCATATGATCGAGTTGAGTGGTCTTTCCTCGAAGTCTTACTGGAGCGAATGGGGTTTGACAGAGTCTGGGTTCGTTGGATTATGGCTTGTGTCTCGACTGTCACATTCTCGGTTTTGCTTAATGGTTCTCCACATGGTTTCATTAAGCCTGAACGTGGTATCCGTCAGGGCGATCCGTTGTCTCCCTTTATCTTTATCTTGTGCGCTGAAGCTCTCGTGCATTGCCTCAACCAAGCTGAAGCTGTCGGTAAAATTTCCGGTATTAGTATTTCAAACCCAGGACCGGCGGTTCATCATCTTCTTTTCGCCGACGATAGCCTTCTCATGTGTCGTGCTTCCGTTGAGGAGGCAGAGGCAATTGTGGATTGCCTGAAACTGTATGGAGATGCGTCGGGGCAGGTGATTAATGAACAGAAGTCCTCGGTGATTTTTGGTACGAAAGTTGCAGATCCGATCAAGACAGCGGTCAAAACAGCTTTGAGAATTAACAAAGAAGGAGGTGAGAGCACCTATTTAGGCTTGCCAGAATGTTTTAGCGGTTCTAAACGGAATCTCCTGAGCTTTCTTCGTGAAAAGTTGCATGGACGGATCAATGGCTGGTTTGCCAAAGCCCTATCACCTGGTGGGAAGGAAGTCCTCCTGAAATCTGTTGGTCTCGGCCTTCCTGTGTTTGCTATGTCCTGTTTCAAACTTCCAAAAGATGTGTGTTCAAAGCTAACAAGTGCCTTGATCGAGTTCTGGTGGAGCAGTGGTAATCAAAAGAAGAAAATATCCTGGGTTGCCTGGCAAAAACTCTGTAAATCAAAGGGTTTGGGTGGGCTGGGTTTCAAGGATATTGAAAAATTTAATCAGGCTTTGTTGGCAAAGCAAGCGTGGCGGGTATGGTCTGATCCGGATTCCCTGTTGTCTCGTATTTTGAAACACAGATACCTTAAACATAGCTCCTTCCTAGAGTGTTGTATGGTGACTCGCCCTTCTTACGCATGGCGTAGTATAATGCATGGTCGAGACCTTCTCAAGAAAGGGCTAATCTCGTCGATCGGGAATGGAAACAACACAAATGTGTGGATGAATAACTGGATCCTGGATATCATACCGAGACCGCCGAACTATAATCCGCTTCTACCGGTTGATCTCTCCCTCAACGTTTCGGACCTTTTGGATCCATTCGGAAGGTGGGATGAATACAAAGTTCGGCAAACTTTCAGTGGTGATGATGTGCCCAGGGTGCTTACTACGCGTGTTAACTTGGCTCACCAAGACTCGTTCAGGTGGTGCCTAACGAAGGATGGAAGGTACAGCTCCAAATCAGGCTACATTCTTCTGGAGCTGTTGCAGGAGGCTCAGAATTCTCAAGGCTCCTCTTTATCTCCCTTAGAACAGCATATGTGGAATGATCTATGGAAGTCAAAAACCTCACCGAAATTAAGACACTTCCTTTGGCGTATGCTTTCTGGCGCTTTGGCGGTGAGGGAACGTTTAGCATCACGTGGCATTCCTCTAACCACAACTTGTCCGACCTGTAATTCCAGCTCAGAGACGATCTATCATACACTTTTCATTTGCCCCGCTGCTCATCAAGTGTGGGCTGCATCCTCATTTCCGTTACCCCCTGGTGGTTTTTCTCCAACCTCGGTTACTCTCAACTTTCATCACTTATTGTCGTGTAGCAGAAATCTGAGTTTGCCCAAGTCTCTTCGTCTGTCCTTTCCTTGGATTCTCTGGCACATCTGGAAAGCTAGGAATTGTTTCATCTTTGAAAATACCAGTCTCTCACCCACTGTTACCTCCCAGAAAGCTCTCTCGGAAGCCAATATATGGCTGCTACTCCATTCGATTGATAATGAAGGTCTACCAACACGGTCTGTAACATCTCTTCCACTGGTGAAGTGGACTAAACCGCCCCGGAATGTCCTTAAATGTAACATTGGCAGTTCATGGTTAAGGCCTGGTGATATAAGTGGAGCAGCATGGCTTGTCCGAGATCATGAGGGTATATCACGTTATCACAGCCGTCGAGCATATGCTGGACTTCAATCTATCTATGAATCTGAGCTATGGAGCTTTATCTGGGCTGTTGAGTCTCTTCGTGATCTAAGAATTAGGCGCGTCATCTTTGAATCATCACTTATTCACGCTCAAGAAGTCGCATGTCAACCATGGCTTTTCTCTCAATTCCAGAGCTTAGTGAGCAGGCTTTTCTCGGCGTTGAATTTTTTTGAAGCTTGGAGCTTGGTTCATGTTTCCGATCCCCGCAATCAGGCGGCGTCCAATATTGCCCTCAATGTCACTCGGGATGGTCGCTCCCAATCCTATGTAGCTCGAGATGGTCCTCTTTGGTTACAGCAGCTACTTCTGTTTGAAGCAAATCTGGTTTAAATACCAATCCTTTTTAACCAAGTTCGGTGTGGCCTATACGTTTCTGTCTTCTGGGGCCTGTTTCCTATCTCTTTTACCCGTGTTTGGGTGCTGGTGTTTGGTGCCTATTGGTACCCTCTGTTTTATCTTCCCTCTGTTTCTTTCCTTGACTTGTGGCTCTGTTATGTTCTTTCCTGGTACTCTCTCGAAACTTTTTGAACATTCAGTGTTAAAAAAAAAAAGATTATATATTTACTGCATATTGATGAGCCTTATCCACCTGAATACCAAAGTAATATTTACTTTTCACTCTGTTTATCTTCTTTGCCCCCTACAAGCATCACTAGGTCGTTGATGCTCTATAGAACTATTGTTTGTTCAATTTTATTCATAAATCACGAATTAATAGTAACAGGGGTATATCTAAAACCTATCTATATGTTATAGTTGTCATAAATTTTGCAGCAGTAAGAATTTTCTTTAAAACTTAAATAAGAAAAATATAAGAAAATATGCAAACCAAAAAAAAATTCGTAGATATTATATATATTTAGTTTGGAGACAGTAAAATTAAAAGAGATGATTCTTAATCTTCAAACACCAAATTAAAGCATATTAAAAGCGAATTTAAACACAGAAAATCCAATTCAAATAGTGTTTTTAAGCTATGGCTTAGTGACATGTACCATAATCATAGGTAGTATATATTTTACTTGGTTGTGAACTTGTGATCGGAGCCCATGATAGGATTCACAATCTATACTGGCTTTTATATCCATCTTCATATAAGGACAAGTAAACCAATACAAATACCAATTATTGATTTATATATATGTCTTTTCATCTTATAACCTAGATTGAGATATTAAGACCTCTTAGATCTTTTTAGTATGTTGAGATCCATGAATCAATTATGTTACTTTCTTTCTCTCGTTGCATCACCAGCCACTCCGGATCTCCTTTGTTCAAGCTAATGTCTTGACAATGTGAACCTGGTCATATATATTAAAAATTAATATATAGGTGAAACTTCTTCATATTTTAAAAACTATTTGTTAAACAGATGTTTAGTTAAAACTGAAAATGTTACCATTTGTCTTGATGGCGACTATACTATCTGAAATATCCTCTAAAACTCTGGAAATATTTGAAATATCCCATAAAAAATCTTGATTATAACTCTCTTAAGGAATTCTGAAACCTATAGAATAGTTATGAAAGAAGTATTATGTTTATTTACCCGCCAATGCTGTAAGGATCTAATAATCCATTAGAGAAAATTATGTTGCTCCCAAATCTTCGGAGAATTAGCTTGACATCCTGCAATATATAGTCCTGGCTCTGAGGTAGGGCAAGAGGGGCGAAGGCCCATGACCAAAACAATTTCACCTATGTAATTAAAGGTCCAAATGTGTTGTGATTATAAAGATCATTAATTGGTTTTCAACAGTTCTTTACTTCTTTTTATGGGAATTTAATTCTCATCGACAAGAAAAAGATAATTACATATCTTCTTTTTTTTTTCTTTTTTTTATTAATTTTATACACAAAAAGCTTCTGTATATCTTCTTCGTTGTCGAGCAAGCTAGAAAACTGAAACTGAAAATTTGATTTCAACTACAAATCCATTCTTTATTCATCATCATCCCATTAGTAGATTGCAGATTCATTCTTAATTTTGGTAAGGGTTATTTTCGTTTTATCCAATTGTGAGTTTGTGATTTGTGATTTTTGATTTTCGAGTTGATTTTTTTTAGGTTGGTTGCAGACTCTGATGGTGTTTTTTAGCTGTTTCAACTTTCTATTCAGGTGATATTGTTCCTATATATTTTTAATCATGGTGTTGTGTGGGAATGATAAAAAAAAGGGAACAAGAAAAATTAGAAAAGCAAAGAAGATCGTTAGATCAGTTTGTTGTGATTACAAGCTTTGAATTTTGTAACATTTTGTTTGTAACTGCATTTTTGTAATATTATATTGACATGATATAAATAAAGGGTCCAGTTTTTGAGTTTTGCCCAAGGCTCTGCAATTTTCTAAGCTGGGACTGGCAATATATGTGAAATTTAGGATTTCCATGAGCTCACAATCTTCACAAATGGGAGAGAACAATCAACTTGTGATTGTCTCACCACAAACCTCTATTAACACCAGCTTAAAGAACATAGATCCGGCTGTGTCAAGGAGGAAGAAAGAACAAAGCTAAAGAAGAAGACATTGGTGATTTGTGTGAATGAATGGACAAGTATTGGCTTAGCCCTTAATGGGCATAGCCTAAATCAGTTTTAACACTCCTTCTCTACATTTTGTGTGATGAACAACACATGAATAAAGGAGAGAGAGCTAAAAACGAAATTGTTATAAACTTGCCTCTTATTTCATTAAGGGAAGAGTGATGGCTACAAAGGGTTTATATAGGGGAAGGAGCTACAGAGAACAGAGGCCCTAAATAAGCATCCTTATACGCCTTATAAAACCCTTCTTAAATCTGTTGAAGTCTTTCTCAAGTCTGGTGACCTCCCTCTTTCTATCTTGGTGTATATGAATGAGATAGGCCGGAAAGGCCGAAAGAGGCCGGAGAGGCCATCCAGATGGTGCAGAAGTCAAGACAGAAGCTGACCGAAGCTGACCGAAGCTGACCGAAACAAACAGAAGCCCTAAATAAGCATCCTTATACGCCTTATGAAACCATTCTTAAATCTGTTGAAGTCTTTCTCAAGTCAGGTGACCTCCCTCTTTCTGAAGTCTGGTGAACATGAACTAATACAAAACTTCCACGGATTGAACTTTGGAGGGTTGGTTTGATTGGATAAACTTTGAACCCGGTAAGCTACTAGCTTGAAGAACAAAGGAATGGATCGATAGGTCACACAAGAGTTGCGGAATGGATCGATAGGTCACACAAGAGTTGTAGAGAAGGTTGTTGTTTGGATATGACTCACTAAGCAACAGAGTTTGTTCACGAAGAACAACAGAGATTCACTCTCTAAGACAATCACAATGATCAAAGACAACTTGTTATTTTATTGAATAATTCTCGAAGTACATATAGAGTTTGTGTTATGACTTCTCGAAAATAAGAACTAGACAACACGGAAAAACAAGACAATAACTAATAAAGACTTGACTGAAATAAAGTTTGTGTTTGAAAAACTCTTCAGATCACCATGGTCTTGACTTTCCCTCCTTGTCTCAGACTTGACTTGAAATTAGGAAACGTGACTTGATGTTTAGGAAGAAGTTCCTAAAAACGACGGTCTCATGTTTCATTTAGGAAGGGGTTCCTAAATAAGTCTTGAGCTTTCCTAAATCATCTGTGAAGCTTACTAAATGGACTGGTTGCACTTGATCTTCCATAAGGTGGAATTGGTTCTTGGTTGAGTGAAGAAGTGCACGTAGAGACTTAGATAGCTGTTTGGTTCTGGCCCTGGTCATGGCTCCTGCTGGTACAAGCAATGTATCCTCAGCTACAAGCTCCGGTTCATGTCCTTCCATGGCTTCAACAACTGGTTCATCATCCTGTTCAAGCTCTCCTTCTTCGGTACCGTCCATGATCATATCATCCCCTCCCACTTTAAAAGGATTTGACCTCAAATCTGGATCATCTGCAACAAAAGGAATCAAGTCAGAAACATTAAAGCTTGAACTCACTTTGTATGTACCTTCCAAATCAACTTGATACGCATTCTTGTTGATTTGCTTGATAATTTTAAATGGTCCATCAACTCTTGGCATAAGTTTGGACTTTCTTTCGGCTGGGAATCGATCCTTTCACAAGTAAACCCATACTAGATCTCCAACATCGAAAACAAGCTCACGCCGACCCTTGTTGGCTTGTTTAGCATATTGCTTGGTTCTTTCCTCAATGTTGATCCTGGCTTTCTCATGAATCTGTTTGACAAGTTTAGCTTTCTTCTCGCCATCTAAACTAGTTCTTTCACTCAAAGGCAACGACATTAGATCCAAAGGTGACAAAGGATTGAAACCATACACAATCTCAAATGGGGAATACTTAGTAGCCAAATGCACATAATAATTATATGCAAACTCAACATGTGGTAAACATTCTTCCCAAGTTTTGAGATTCCTTTTAATCACAGCTCTTAACATAGTTGACAATGTCATGTTAACTACTTCCGTTTGTCCATCAGTTTGTGGGTGGCAAGTAGTTGAAAACAACAACTTAGTACCTAACTTAGACCAAATCGTTTTACATAAGTAACTCAAGAACTTTGTATCTCTATCAGACACTATCGACCTAGGCATGCCATGCAAACGAATGATTTCCTTAAAAGAACAAATCGGCTATATGCAAAGCATCATCTGTTTTGTGACATGGAATAAAATGAGTCATCTTAGAAAATCTATCAACGACAACAAAGATGGAATCCTGCCCAGTTCTAGTCCTAGGCAATCCAAGCACAAAATCCATAGATATATCATTCCAAGGATGAGAAGGAATAGGAAGAGGAGTATACATACCATTTGGCTGTACCGTGGACTTAGATTGCTTACATGTAACACATCTGCCACAGATTCTTTCAACGTCTCTTTGCAAGCGTGGCCAGTAGAAGTGTTCTTGTATCACCTTCAAGGTCTTAGCAATCCCAAAATGCCCCATCAAGCCTCCTCCATGGGCTTCCCTGACTAGCAATTCTCTCAAAGAGCAATTAGGAACACACAAACGATTGGTATAAAACAGATACCCATCATTCCTAAAGAATTTGCCATTTGCGGATTTAGAACAAGCAAGATAAGGTTCTTTGAAATCCGAATCAGTCTCATACAATTCCTTAATCTGTTCAAAACCAAGAAACTTAGCATCAAGAGTAGAGATGAGCACGTACCTTCGTGACAGAGCATCAACAACAACATTTTCTTTACCTTTCTTGTACCGAATGATGTATGGAAAGGTTTCGATGAATTCAATCCATCTGGCGTGTCTTTTGTTAAGCTTTTTCTGTCCTTTCAAGTGCTTGAGAGTCTCACGATAAGTGTGCACCACGAACTCTTTAGGCCAAAGGTAATGCTGCCAAGTTTGCAAGGCTCTCACAAGTGCATTGAGTTATTTGTCGTATTTGGGGTAATTGAGAGTGGCTCCTCCAAGCTTCTCACTGAAGTAAGCGATTGGTTTCCTATCCTGCATTAAGACAGCACCAATTCCAACTCCTGAGGCATCACACTCAATCTCAAAAGTTTTCATGAAATCGGGCAAAACGAGAAGAGGTGCATTAGTTAACTTCCATTTCAAGGTTTGAAATGCATCTTCTTGCGCTTGTTCCCACTTGAATCCCACGTTCTTTTTAATGACTTCGGTTAGAGGAGCAGCTATTGTGCTAAAGTCCTTCACAAATCTTCTGTAAAAACCGGCTAGACCATGAAAGCTTCTGACCTCACTCACGGTTTTAGGACTTGGCCATTCACTGATAGCTTTAACCTTCTCCTCATCCACTTTAATGCCATCTGCACCCCAAAAAAAAAACCAAAAACACGAGATTATCTGTTCCAAAAGTGCATTTCTTCAAGTTAGCATACAACTTTTCTTTCCTAAGCACTTCTAAAACCGCTCTAAGATGATCATTGTGTTCGTCAAAAGTTTTGCTGTAAACGAGTATATCATCGAAATATACAACAACAAAAACTCCTATGAAAGCTCTTAGAACATGATTCATCAATCTCATGAAAGTACTAGGTGCATTGGTTAACCCAAAAGGCATAACTAACCATTCGTACAACCCTAGCTTTGTTTTGAAAGCAGTTTTCCACTCATCCCCTTCTTTCATTCTAATTTGATGATATCCACTTTTCAAATCGATTTTAGAAAATATGCATGATCCGTGAAGTTCATCTAGCATATCATCTAACCTAGGGATGGGGTGTCTGTACTTAACTGTTATGTTTTTGATTGCTCTGCAATCCACACACATCCGCCAGCTGCCATCTTTCTTGGGCACAAGGAGAACTGGAACTGCGCATGGGCTCAGGCTTTCTCTGATGTATCCTTTCTCCATGAGCTCGTTGATTTGATTTTACAGCTCTTTGGTTTCAACAGGATTGGTCCTGTAGGCTGGTCTGTTTGGAAGAGAAACGCCGGGTATGAAATCAATTTGATGTTCAATGCCCCTGATCGGTGGTAAGCCATCCGGACTCTCATCTGCAAACACATCCCTGAATCCTTGCAAAAGAGACTCAAACTCACTTGGAAACTCCAGTGCACGGTTAGAAGAAGACATTAGTGTTTCTTTAAAAACCAATAAGAGCATAGATCGTTTAGCAAACAAAGCATGTTTGATCTCATTAGACTTAGCAAAGAAGTTGGATTTCTATACCTTTGTAGAGTCGTTTCCTTTTGCTGCGTTGGCTTCCTGATCTCGTTTGGCTTGTTCTCTTCTTTCCTTTAAAAGCATTTGATCTCGGTGTACCTCTTGAGGTGAGAGTGGAGCTAAGATAATCTTCTTTCCCTGATGCTCAAAGGTGTGACGGTTTGTGTACCCATCATGGACTGCCTTTTTATCATATTGCCAAGGCCTTCCTAAAAGAATATGTCCAGCCTCCATAGGAAGTACGTCACAAAGTATCTCATCCTGGTACCTTCCAATGTTGATTGGAACCGAAACTTGTTGGCTCACTTTCATCTCCCCTGTTTCGTTTAGCCATTGTAGTGGATAAGGGTGCGGATGCTTCTTCACACTCAACCCAAGTTTCTTAACGAAAGTTTCACTCGCCACATTGGTGCAGCTGCCTCCATCCACGATCAAACTACAGACCTTATCTTTAACAAGACATTTGGTGTGAAAGAGGTTCTCTCTCTGCTCATGCTCCCTCGGTTTAGGTTGCACACTCAAGGTTCTTCTGTTAACAAAGAGTTCTCCATGGGCAGGATAGTCCACATGCCCTTCTTCAGAATCGGATTGTGGTTCTTCATCCTCGGATTCTATTTCTCCATTCTCCAACACGATCATGATTTTCTTGTTGGTGCATTCCTTAGCAAAGTGTCCAAGACCATGGCACTTGAAACATCTCATATCTCTGGATCGTGTGGTAGTGGGTTCCTCTGTTTTTCCTTTAACAACACTAGAAGATTGATCAGTTTTAAAATCGGAAGAGGACTTAGTTAGAGATTTACCCTTGTCTTGGTAGCTAGACTTAGCACTTGGAGTGTACGCAGACTTAGGAAAATTCCTCCTCTTAACTTGTTGCTCAACTAAGATTGCTTTGTGGAGCATCTCTTCTAGGCAATCGTATTCATGCATCTCCAATCTGTCTTGGATCTCACGGTTGAGTCCTCCTTGGAATCTAGCCATTGTGGCTTCCGGATCTTCAACAGCATCAACTTTGATCATCAGTGTCTCCATCTCTTTGCAGTAGTCTTCTGTTGGGGTCAAAATCCCCTCCTCGGAGATTGAAAGAACGAGAACTCAAGATCAAGATCAAAAGGATCCGTCCGAGCATGATCCGGCGGCTGGGACAAGGCCAGCCGCCCATCATCCTTCGATCAATGCGCGGCGCCTTGCTCCGTGCAAAGATCGGGCGCCTGGCTCCGTGCAAAGATCGGGCGCCTAGCTCCGTGCAAAGATCGGGCACCCGGGATCCGTCCGAGTGTGATCCGGCGGCTGGGACAAGGCCAGCCGCCCATCATCCTTCGATCAATGCACGGCGCCTGGCTCTGTGCAAATATCGGGCGTCTGGCTCCGTGCAAAGATCGGGCGCCTGGTTCCGTGCAAATATCGGGCGCCCGGGATCCGTCCGAGTGTGATCCGGCGGCTGGGACAAGGCCAGCCGCCCATCATCCTTCGATCAATGCACGGCGCCTGGCTCTGTGCAAATATCGGGCGTCTGGCTCCGTGCAAAGATCGGGCGCCTAGCTCCGTGCAAATATCGGGCGCCCAGAAACTGTCCGAGCATGACCCGGCGGCTGGGACAAGGCCAGCCGCCCGTGAGTCGTCCAGAGCATGGCCAGCCGCCCATCATACTTCAATCGGGCGCCTGGCTCCGTGCAAAGATCGGGCGCCTAGCTCCGTGCAAATATCGGGCGCCCGGGATCTGTCCGAGCATGACCCGGCGGCTGGGACAAGGCCAGCCGCCCGTGAGTCGTCCAGAGCATGGCCAGCCGCCCATCATACTTCAATCGGGCGCCTGGCTCCGTGCAAAGATCGGGCGCCCGGGATCTGTCCGAGCATGACCCGGCGGCTGGGACAAGGCCAGCCGCCCGTGAGTCGTCCAGAGCATGGCCAGCCGCCCATCATACTTCAATCGGGCGCCTGGCTCCGTGCAAAGATCGGACGCCTGGCTCCGTGCAAATATCGGGCGCCCGGGATCTGTATGAGTGTTGGGGTTGAAATCCTCTCCTTGAAGATTGACAAAACAAGAAGCCAAGATCAAGACCGAATGGAATTCTTCCCAGGCATGGACCGGACGAGCTAAGGCAAACTGCTCGCGATCCGTCCAAGACATGAACCGGCGGCTGGGACAAGGCCAGCCGCCGGGTCTTCATTGATCCACGGCCAGCGGCTGGGATAAGGCCAGCCGCCGGATCGTCTTGGTCCATCAACCGGCGGCTGGGTCAAGGCCAGCCGCCGGGTCTTCCTTGATCCCTCAACCGGCGGCTGGGATAAGGCCAGCCGCCGGACCTTCATCATGCACCGACCGGCGGCTGGGATAAGGCCAGCCGCCGGGTCTTCTTGATCCATCAACCGGCGGCTGGGATAAGGCCAGCCGCCGGGTCTTCATCACATGCCTACGATCAAGTCAAGACTCATTATCCGAACATCGTCCAGTCGACCGACCGTCGAACATAACTCTATGCCCGGACCGACCCGAAGATCATCCATTTGCGTGTTCTGACTCCAAAGACGTCCATAAGCATTCCCCGAAAGATCGTGACGAACGTCCAGCCGTCCATGGACCAGTCGCCGAGCACACGAGCCAAAGGAACCGGCGGCTGGCCATCAATACCGAAACCGGCGGCTGGAAGTTCAAACGAAAAAAAGGGCGGTTCAAATCTCAGAAGTCATAAAACGCTCGGAACACTGTTCACGCTGGAAAAACCGTTGAAAAAACACTATTCATCCCGAGACAAAGTTGACCGAAAAATCGAATTGAGCTTAAACCGAGATTCGGATTACTATTCATCGGATAACTATTCACCGGTTTACTATTCATGGGTCACTATTCATCGGCGGGCCAGATTTGGGTTAGGATGCGCAGACGGATCACGGAAGACTCTCGGGCCGGAAATCGGGCCCAAAAAAGCTTAGGTCGGCGGCTGGGAGCGAAAGACAAGGTCCCACATCGGAAATCTGAAGTCTTAGTCTCCTAGGATTATCAGTATATATATGTACGCTCATGTAAGGTTTAAATCCATCCCAAATCCGAGTATTAGGAGTTTTAGCAATATAAGACTTTTCAGTTTTTGCTAATTTCCCTTGTACTTTCGGAAAATATCAATAAAATATCTCTTTTTGCATTTTTAGTCCTTTAGTTCTTTAAAATAGAATTTTCGAGCCCCCATAAAATATAAGTTTTGACAGTGCGAGTTTCGGCTCTCACATCTTCCACGCTTTTAGTTCCTTGAACCAATCGTCTAAGCCTTTGATGCAGATCACGATGGTAGTAGCTAGGCACAAATCTTTTCCTCATGAGATTAGTCATCTCTTCCCACGTATCCACGGCTGGTTCTCCTGATCTTCTCCTGCTTGTCACAATCTGATCCCACCAGTTAATAGCATAACCATGAAATTCAATGGCAGCCAATCTTACCTTTTTGATCTCTGAGTAGTTTTGGCAATCGAAAACCAATTCGATTTTCTTTTCCCACTCAAGATAGGCGTCGGGATCGTTTTTCCCATGAAAGGAAGGAATCTTCAACTTAAGACTTCCTAGATGATTGTCCTGCCTCGGTCTTCTAGTACCACCTCGGCTTCCACTGGAATTATGATCTGATTCCCTTTCCTCTTGGTTCTGTGATCGTCTTTGGTTGTTGTGAGATTAGCCAGTTCCTCCATCGTTTTGTTGAGGTTGGCCCTGAGTATCCTCTTGGATGCGATCAAGTCGTGCATGGACAGATTCCATCTCAACTCTCATTAACCGCGTCATCTCTCCCATTAATGCCTTCATCTGAAATTTTGAAAGACCTGGATTGTTTTCATGTTCGTTTTCGCTATGATCAGACATCGTATCCTGATAAAATGAACAAACGAATTAGATAAAAACAGAGTTCTCCAAGTCGAATCGCTTTGTATCCTCCTGCAACCAATTCAACAAACAAATTAGTGATAAACCCTCTTTCTCACAAGTGTTTGGTCTCTCAAGTTGGTGTGGCGAAATCTCAAGAGTTCTAGTAGAACAAACCCGATCAAACCCAATGAATCAATCCAAACAACAACAGAAGGTGAAGAGTTAGATAGACAGATTGCAAGATTTTTGGTTCTGGTTGATTGATCTATCCTAGAAACCGATTTCTCCTGGTTCCTAAAACTTTTTGTTTCTTTCCAACAAGACCGATTTCTCCTAGTCTTGGATATTACTTTCTTTTTTAAATAGAATAGACTCAACCAGATATCAGATAGATAGATAAGAATTTATGATAGATGAAAAGATGAGAAGATGGACAGAAATTTTCGATACCAATAACCCCAAAGCTGCTCTGATACCACTTAATACAAAACTCCCACGGATTGAACTTTGGAGGGTTGGTTTGATTGGATAAACTTTGAACTCGGTAAGCTACTAGCTTGAAGAACAAAGGAATGGATCGATAGGTCACACAAGAGTTGCGGAATGGCTCTTGATATACCGAACTTCACTATCCTAAGATATGACTCACTTAGACGATAGAGAAGGTTGTTGTTTGGATATGACTCACCAAGCAACAGAGTTTGTTCACGAAGAACAACAGAGATTCACTCTCTAAGACAATCACAATGATCAAAGACAACTTGTTATATTATTGAATAATTCTCGAAGTACATATAGAGTTTGTGTTATGACTTCTCGAAAATAAGAACTAGACAACACGGAAAAACAAGACAATAACTAATAAAGACTTGACTGAAATAAAGTTTGTGTTTGAAAAACTCTTCAGATCACCATGGTCTTGACTTTCCCTCATTGTCTCGGACTTGACTTGAATTTAGGAAACGTGACTTGATGTTTAGGAAGAAGTTCCTAAAAATGACGGTCTCATGTTTCATTTAGGAAGGGGTTCCTGAATCAGTCTTGCGCTTTCCTAAATCGTCAGTGAAGCTTACTAAATGGACTGGTTGCACTTGATCTTCCATAAGGTGGAATTGGTTCTTGGTTGAGTGAAGAAGTGCACGTAGAGACTTAGATAGCTGTTCGGTTCTGGCCCTGGTCATGGCTCCTGCTGGTACAAGCAATGTATCCTCAGCTACAAGCTCCGGCTCATGTCCTTCCATGGCTTCAACAACTGGTTCATCATCCGGTTCAAGCTCTCCTTCTTCGGTGCCATCCATGATCATATCATGAACTTACCCCAAACTCATCTTGAGTCTTCTGTCAAGCCTTCTGATGTTTTCCTGGACTTTGCACAGCCTTCTCAGAGTCTTTTTTGTCTTGACAGAAGCTTTTGTTTGCTTCGGTCAGCTTCGGTCAGCTTTGGTCAGCTTCTGTCTTGACTTCTGCACCATCTAGATGGCTTCTCCGGCCTCTTTCGGCCTCTCCAGCCTATCTCATTCATATACACCAATATCCCCCCACATGCTTGGGCGTCGGGATGCCTGAAAGAACCAAAGGCCAAGCTTGGAACCGAGTAGGCTACCTCATTAAAAATCTTATAAAGAAAACCTCTTAGGACAAAACTCTATATGGGAAACAAAGTATAACCTATCCCCGGACCATTTGGGATAGCATTGACCTTGGCATGATAGAACTGGCTCCACTCCAAGTCTTGAATCCGCAACTTCATTCCTTTAGCCCTTCATGGCTTGATTTCTTCTTCTTTTGAATCCGTCTTATGCAATCTCCTTTGAGGCTCTCATGGTCTCCTTTACCCTTAAATCAAGAGATAAAGAAGAAGAGATTAAGTATGAACCACAAGGAATATCAAAAGTACAATTGCTAATAAGGATTCATATGAAAGGATAAGCAAGCAATTTGAACTATGTAATGAAAGTAGCATAAATAAATGGGAATTCGGTTTGAGAAACAGCCTTTATAGAGTAAATGGACTGTATGGAACGGTTTGAACTCCTTTCAAGGAACCGCCAATGGTGAGAGCATTGTACATAAGCATCAAACTTATGCTTAAATCGGCTTAAAGTCTGGCCAATCTCTCTTGTTTGAACCGCTCATTTCTCATTTTGTCCCCTTTATCATCTTCCTTAGTCTCCATCCAAGCTCGACTTGTGCTTCAAAGTCATCTCCTTTGACCTTTGATCAGGAGATTCAAATAAGAGAAAGCTTAAAGCATTTGACATGGAATTCACATGATAAACTAAGTAAACAATCAATAAGAGATCAAAATGGATAATGGACGAAATGGAGTTTTGAAGTTCAGCCTTTCGAATGTGAAGGCTGAATTGGTGGAATGCAGTTTGAGCATCTTGCTTGGGACCGCCAAATGAACTCATGGTTTGGACCATGGTCTGAAGGGAAAGCGCCTTGCACTTCCTTGAATGGGATGGATGCGGTTTTGAATTCCATCTTGGAATCGCCTTTGGACTCATGGTTTGAACCATGGCCTTAAGTTGAATCACAAGCGGTTTAAGCTCCATCTTGGAACCGCATTGTGCTTTGGCTTGGACACCAACAACATACTGAAGTTGATTCATCACTTTCCACCATCTTGTCCATCCACTTGAATGTCCATCTTAACCACTTTTGATCTACTTCATCTGGTCAGCCTCTTTGTTCTGCCTTGTCCAAGCTAGCCGTGAGGACAAGATTAAACATATCTTATGGAATTCAAGTTGGTGACACTTGGTTCTAACTCCAGGCTTGAGCTGATTTAACACCTTCCATTGCCTTCATTGAAGCTAATGGCAATTGGTTCTAACTCCAAGAGTGAGGCGCCTTGATAAGCCATTAATCTACACCATTTGATGTGTGACTACATGGAATGATTCTTCACAAATGATGGTGAGATATCAAAGATAATAACAGAGAATACGAAGAATAAGTAACCAAAGAATAAGAGAATAAATAACCAAGAATGAGAGAATGATAGAGAATAGGTAACCAGATTATGGAGAATGAAAAAAGTGGGCTCAAGAGTTCTTATGGACAGATTTGAATTCTGTTTTCTTGAGTTAGAAAGCGGAAGCATTGAGACAGCCATGAACACCACAAATCTCACAACCATGGGTTCATGGACTGAATGATATGGACCAAGCATAACATTGACTTGTTTGCTGGCCTTAAACACTTCACTTAGGATCATGCTTATACCACTTTGGTTATAGCACAATGGTGAAGCCAAACTTGGACTCTTTCCCCCCGGAAGCATAAATCCATAACAACTATGAAGTGTATGAATCAAGCTCCTTTTCCCATTTGGACTAAGGAGGACAAGAACCAACTAAAACAAGCATGGTTTTCTTCATCTTCACAAGCGCTTGTTCTTGGGATCCATAACAAGAACAGAACTTAAGCATGCTTAAAGAAAGAGAAGAAGAACCAAAACAACCTCCACACTTGTCCTCCTCAAAGAGATCATTAGACAATGTGAAGAACAAACAAGATCTTCACCTTTTACAAAATCAAAATCGGATTTGAAAATATTAAAACAAGGTGAAGCCTTCATATCCTATCTCTTCTCCTTCATATTTGTTCTTTGTCCTACAAAGAGAAACGGAATCAAGCTTTGCTAATGGAGAGAAACAGATCAAAACCAAGTCCTTTCACACTTGTCTTCTTTCGAAATTTCCTTGGACAAGACGAAGAACACAAAATCAAAGAAAATGCTTTCAAAGACATGCTCAAATCGATTTAAAGAGGGTTTTTCAACATTTGAAAATCACAAGATCCAATCTTTAAAGAAACGGGGATTTAGGAATTTTGTCAAACACTTGGTGGACGGATTTTAAAATCCAAACTTTTGAAAACAGACTCCCACCTACTCTCCTTTCTTCCCACACCATGGATCTAGCATAAAGCATTGCCAAAAGTGTTTTTAAGAGACAGAAATGGAGAGATCCTTGGATTCATAAGCTAAAAACGAAATGAAGAGAAGAAGATGCGAAGCTCAAGAGCAGCCTTGCTCTGATACCATGTGAAATTTAGGATCTCCATGAGCTCACAATCTTCACAAATGGGAGAGAACAATCAACTTGTGATTGTCTCACCACAAACCTCTATTAACACCAGCTTAAGGAACATATATCCGGCTGTGTTAAGGAGGAAGAAAGAACAAAGCTAAACAAGAAGACTTTGGTGATTTGTGTGAATGAATGGACAAGTACTGGCTTAGCCCTTAATGGGCATAGCCTAAATCAGTTTTAACACTCCTTCTCTATATTTTGTGTGATGAACAACACATGAATAAAGGAGAGAGAACTAAAAACGAAATTGTTATAAACTTGCCTCTTATTTCATTAAGGGAAGAGTGATGGCTACAAAGGGTTTATATAGGGGAAGGAGCTACAGAGAACAGAAGCCCTAAATAAGCATCCTTATACGTCTTATGAAACTCTTCTTAAATCTGTTGAAGTCTTTCTCAAGTCTGGTGACCTCCCTCTTTCTGAAGTCTGGTGAACATGAACTTGCCCCAAACTGATCTTGAGTCTTCTGTTAAGCCTTCTGATGTTTTCCTGGACTTTGCACAGCCTTCTCAGAGTCTTTTCTGTCTTGAGAGAAGCTTCTGTTTGCTTCGGTCAGCTTCGGTCAGCTTCTATCTTGACTTCTTCACCATCTGGATGGCCTCTCCGGCCTCCTTCGGACTCTCCGGCCTCCTTTGGCCTCTCCGGCCTCCTTCGGCCTCTCCGGCCTATCTCATTCATATACACCAATAATATATAGGATATTTTAGCACTAGCAATCTGATATAAATCTTGCATAACTACTGGTCAACCACTAGATCAAAAACCCTACTCATTATATTCTTTCAATTTTTTATATGTGTGCGTTCCGATTCAAATTCTAAGAAAATCGAATACAAATATAATTCAAATTCGTTTCTTTTTTTTGGCATAATTCATTTCCTCCAACATTGCAGGCTAAAATTTTAAATATGATAATCAATTAGACGGCTCCACTCTTATACAAATTCTACGGTCAATGAACGTAAAGCTTTTCGTTGGATTTTCACAACGTCAATGAAAACAATCGACTCTACTACTCAACAATCAACACATAATCTTTGAAATTTAAAACATAAAATCATTGTATTTCAGTTATTTTAAACTTGAAACGACCCATATATACGTGAATATAGTCGGTCCTAATAACGGAAATTCTAAGTGGTATCAAAATATTAGAGCCTTTTTCGTTTCTTATCCAAACACCGAAGAATGTAACGATGCGATGGACTCCAAAAATTCAATTCAAAACAGAGTTTATAAAAGATGGCTTATGTGGTTTATACCGCAAACTGGAGGAGAATATAAAATACCATATGACTTTAAAATTTTAAATTAGTTAATTAATGATATATACCTGAGTGTCAAAGTACGTCGTGATCCAATCTCGCCATCTGTCACCATATTATTGGCAAAACTTCTTTTTTTTTTCTTGAATTTTTTTTTAAAAAAATAAAATATTTTTTTAAAAGATTAAAATATTTTTTTAAAAGATTTAAAGGGGTTTATTGATGTGTATGGCCTAAACGGTGCCCTTTGGAACATCGTGTCCTGTTCGTCATGTCCTATTGGGATCACGAACTCGCTGCAGAGCTATATAAATAACATTTATGTATATGTTCAATCGATCCACTTTTAATATGTTTTCTTAATGCAAAATTTACTATATACTGTAGGAGCATAAAATCGAATACAAAAAATTACAAATAATAGCACGAAGAACAACGTTAAAGAACGATCAAGAACAAAACGTTGAAAGACTAGTGGCTTGTTTATATAGCCAAAGAGAAGAGGTGCCATTCCACATTGTTTCCAATGTGGGACAAAAGCACATTCATTGCCAACATTTTGGTGGGCTTATTTTTTTCACATATTAAAAAATTTATTAGGCCATTGGGATTTAGGAAATTTGGTCCAACATATTACATATACATACCTGCCAGTCCCATGCTTTGTCTGCGGGCAGCGGATTCATGTTGGTATCATAGCAAGATTGGTTTCCTTTAAAAGCGACAACACCGGCAAAAATCTGATCGAATGTATCATTTTTATGGTTTGGTGGGTTAGCGTTGATTGCGTTGCATATGTTGGTCACAATAGCTTGGACCCGTATTGTATTGAACAGCTTCCAAGTATATAGACTCCAACACGTATTTGATATCAGAGCTTCCATTCAACGGGCTAACAAATCATTTTGAAGGAAGACATTAAAAATATAACGAAGATTGATTGAAAAATTAAAGATATTTTTTTCTTACCTGCAAGTTTTTGAATTTTTTGTCGAGGATCAAGAGACCGTTAGGTTTGGCTGCGATTCTGTTTATTTCGTCCCAAGATTCACGGATCGTGTTGTGACATCTCTCGCTCGTTTTCTATTGGAATATATGTTCGGAAAATAAATAGAAAGATGAATTAGTTAAGACTTAAGACTAACTAACCACACAACAACAAAAAATAGTAAATGTTTTGGGTGAAAGGTTTTTCTTTTTAGAAAAACGCAGCGTTTTGCTCTGACTGCGATTTTGGGGGCGATTAAAGTTGTCGGTTTTGTCAAGCCAACTATGGCCTCCGGGAGCTGCCCGGCTACTCCGACGTCGAAAGGAAAGCAAGCGAAGGTGGATCCGAACCAGTTTCAGTCACAGTCTTGGGTCTCAGTCCTCAAATCGAAACAATCGCTGCAGAACTACGAAGTGGATCTCTGCAAATCAGATGGTCAATACACGGTGGAAATTCCAGACGAAGTGTTGCAAAATCAAACTCCGCTCTGGGAGGACTTCATTGTCAGTAAGTTTTTGGCAGATGCGCCACATATCGCAAAAATCCATGTCATTGTAAACAAGATCTGGAATCAAGGAACTGATATGCCGCGAGTCGAGGTCTATAAAGTAAGCCCAACGGTTATGAAGTTTAAGATAAGAAGTGAGCAGATTCGATCCCGTGTCCTACGCCGTGGTATGTGGAACATTGCCGACGTCCCGATGGTGGTTAGTAAATGGGATCCAATCACAGAAGCTACACAACCAGAACAAAGCTTGATCCCCATGTGGATCCATCTCAGAAAAGTCCCCCTCAACATGTTTTCTTGGGAAGCTCTGAGCTTCATATCGAGTGCAATTGGTCCACCAATTCATCTGCACCCGGAAACGGAATCGTGTGCAAACTTTGAAGTTGCTAAGGTGTTTGTTCACGCAGACATCACTAAAGACCTTCCAGATAAGATCAAGTACTCCAAACATGGTTTTGATTTTGTAGTGGAATTTGCTTACCCGTGGCTTCCTCCAAAGTGTATTACCTGTGGCAAATGGGGTCATCTTGCGAAGGTGTGTAAGAAGGAAAATCAGATATTAGTAAGGGATGATCAACAAAAGTCTTCAGGGGTTCATACAACGGAGAATGTGTTGCAAACTCAATCTGAGAAACAATTGGGAACAACTACGGTTGGCTCTGAGACGGACTCACAAGAAATTCCTACGGAAACAATCAAAAATGGGGACATACCTGATGATCAATCGCTTTCTGATAAGGGTTGGACGACAGGATCTCCGGTTAAAAGGGGAAAACAGGCGGTTCTTCCTCCTGTCGAAGAGATACCTATCTCCCCTTCCAAATTTGCTGTACTAAGTGAAGAGGCCGAAGAAGGTGAAATAGATGCAGATGAGAAGTGTTCTCAAGAAGAGGTCACTGATGAAACAAGCCAAAATGAAAGACAGGACACAGCTCAGATGGAGGAAGAAGAAGCAAAAACTCGGCCAACTACACAGAAATCAAAAAAGAAAAAGCAGAAAGAATGTCAAGGAAAGACAATCCAAGGTAATCGGGAATCACTGAATGTGCCCCCGAAAACCCATTCCACTCGAAAACAATTTTAATGTCCAGTTTTTTTCTGGAATGTTCGTGGATTCAACAAAGAATCAAAGCATTCGGTGGTAAGGAATTGGTTAAACAGTGGAGATTTGAAGTTTGGTTGCCTGTTAGAGACGAGAGTAAATGAGAGTAAGGCTACAAGGATTGTCAACTCTGTTTTCAAGAATTGGTCGTTTATGTCTAATTATGCTCATAGTGCTGGAGGGCGTATTTGGGTAGTCTGGCATCCTTCTGTGAGGATGACTCCTGTTTTCTGTAGTGATCAGCTCATCACCTGCTCGGTCCTGTTGGAAGGTGTTGATGTGGAGTTCTACTGTTCGTTTGTTTACGCACTCAATACGGTTCAAGGGCGTCATTCTTTATGGGAAGACCTTAAATCTCATCATGATGCGCCAACGTTTCGCAATAAACCATGGATTATCAAAGGCGATTTCAATGAAATACTAGAACCTGCAGAACACTCAAGTATTCAGAACATGACTTGTTTGTTACCAGGTATGCATGCTTTTCAAGATGTAGAAAGGTACTGCCAGTTAGTGGATCTAAGATATCAGGGACCTCTGTACACATGGTCGGATAAGAGACGAACTGGGGCTATCTGCAAAAAACTAGACAGAGCTTTGGTTAATGTAACCTGGCTACAAATATTTACTGATTCTTATAGTATTTTCGACGCGGGAGGATGCTCGGATCATTTAAGATGCAAAATCAGGCTGCTGCCAGAGAAGTCCAAGCCCAGAAAGCCTTTCAAGTATATTAATGCCACTGCTCTTATACCAGACTTTCTTCCAATGTTGGAAGATTATTGGAAATCAACGGAAAAACTTTTCCATTCAACTTCTGCTCTATTCCGCTTCTCGAAGAAACTAAAGCTCCTGAAACCACTGATTAGGAACCTGGGTAAAGAAAAGTTAGGGAATCTGCCTAAACGAGCTAATGAGGCATACACAAAGCTCTGTGAAAAGCAACTTATATCTCTACAATATCCGACTAAGGATAACGTTTTGGATGAAGCAGAGGCTCATGCGCGTTGGTTGCATGTTGCTACGTTGGAAGAAGATTTCTACAAACAAAGATCAAAGTTACACTGGCTCAATGTGGGTGAACAGAATAACAAAACTTTCCATAATGCAGTTAAGTCTCGGGAAGCACTTAACTCAATCCGTGAAATTAAGTGCCCTGATGGATTGCTAGCAACAACTCAAGAGGACATCAAACAAGAAGCAGAACGCTTCTTCTCAACCTTCCTGCAGCATATACCAAATGATTTGAATGTCTCTTCTGTGGAGGAAATAAGTGAAATATTGGACTTTAGATGTACGGAAGATGAGAAAACGGTACTTCAGACAATGGTTTCTGCTGAGGAAGTTAGAGCAACACTTTTTGAAATGCCGTCCTATAAATCCCCAGGCCCTGATGGATATCCTGCAGAATTCTTCAAGACAACGTGGGCGATTTTGGGTTATGATTTCACGGTCGCAGTGCAATCGTTTTTCATGAAGGGATTCCTACCGAAAGGTGTAAACTCTACTATTCTAGCCTTAATACCAAAGAAAACAGATGCGGGTGAAATGAAAGACTACCGACCCATTGCGTGTTGCAACGTCTTATATAAGGTGCGAAGATTGTTGCCAATAGACTGCAGTGTCTCCTGCCACGCATGATCTTACCAAATCAATCCGCATTTGTGCAAGGGAGATTACTGATGGAAAATGTACTACTGGCTACAGAAATTGTAAAAGACTACCACAGTAATTCAGTTTCTCCAAGATGTGCTATGAAGATTGATATCTCCAAGGCATTCGATTCTGTTCAATGGACATTTGTGCTAAATTCTCTTAAGGCAATGGGGTTCCCTGACATGTTTGTTCACTGGATAAAGCTATGTATATCGTCAGCTTCATTTTCAGTTCAGGTGAATGGAGAGCTTGCTGGATATTTTCAGAGTGCAAGAGGCTTAAGGCAAGGATGCGCGCTATCCCCTTATCTTTTTGTGATTTGTATGAATGTGCTCTCTCACCAAATCAACAAGGCGGTGGAGCAAAAGAAAATAGGATATCATCCTCGATGCAGTAAGCTTTCTCTGACACATTTATGTTTTGCGGATGATCTTATGGTCTTTGTTGAAGGGAACCGCCAATCTATAGAGGGAATAATCAAAGTTTTCGATGATTTTGCTAGTAGTTCAGGACTGAGAATCAGTTTGGAAAAGTCCACTCTTTATATGGCAGGAGTATCAGTTACAGCCCGTGAAACGATTCTCACTAACTTTCCTTTTGAATCCGGTGAACTGCCTGTTAGATATTTGGGATTGCCCTTGTTGACAAAAGGTCTGTCGAAAAGAGATTATGGTACTCTAATAGAAAAAATTAGAGCAAGGATCACCACATGGACAAATCGTTTTCTGTCTTTTGCTGGAAGGCTTCAACTGATTAAATCGGTGTTGATGAGCATTGTGAACTTCTGGTCATCTGCTTATTGTCTTCCAGGTGCATGCTTAAAGGAGATTGAGAGCCTCTGCTCCGCTTTTCTATGGTCCGGTCCGGAACTAAACTCTAAAAAAGCAAAGATCGCACGGGAATTTGTTTGTCAGCCGCTAAGAGTTGGAGGTCTGGGTTTGAGGAGGCTAAAAGGAACGAATAAAGTCAATACTTTGAAGATAATTTGGAAAATTCTCACAACAAACTCACTTTGGAGTCAATGGATACGCCATTATTACACAAGTAAGTGTAGTTTCTGGGAGATTTCACAAACATCTACTCTTGGTTCATGGATGTGGAAGAAAGCATTAAAACTGAGAGATGTGGCAAAAGATTTTTACAAAAAAGAAATCGGAAATGGGGAAGCTACTTCATTCTGGTTTGAGAACTGGTCTGACATGGGTATTCTATCTGACACTTTGCTGCCTAGGGGGTGTATTGATATGGGTATAAGAGCAAACTCGTCTGTGGGAGATGTTCTGAATAGTCATAAGCGTAGGCGGCATCGGAATGACATTCTAAACAACGTGGAGACTCTCATTGAATCATCTAGGCTTTCAATGAAACCGGATACTGCAGATTGTCATCTGTGGAAGCGAACAACGGGATACAAAGAAACTTTCTCAACAAAAGAAACATGGAAAATGCTTCAGGTGCAGCACACAGAACTTGAATGGACAAAGGCGGTTTGGTTTCGATATTACACGCCGAAATTTGCTTTCATTACATGGTTGGCTATGCACAATAAGTTAACCACGGGAGAGCGAATGCGTAAGTGAATCACACTGCAGAAACAGATTGTACTCTCAGTACGGATAGCTTGGAAACGGTACACCATCTATTTTTCACCTGTTCCTACTCTTCTCAGATATGGCACTCTCTCACAAAAGTACTACTTCAACAATATTACACTGCCGACTGGGGAGGAATACCACAAATCATCATTGGAAATGTTCTAGACAGTTCAACACTTTTCTTGGTTCGTTATGCACTACAAGCCACTCTTCATGCTGTCTGGTGCGAGCGAAATAAAAGGCGACATGGGGAAGGGCCAACACCACTACTCATTCTTCAAAGACGAGTCGACAAAACAATCCGCAACCGCTTAAGTATTCTGCGCAACTCAAAAGACAGGAAATACACAAACATTCTAAGCGACTGGTTTGCTAGTAGAACATAGGAAATTTACAATTCTTTTCAAATTTTGTTTCATGGTGTTTTGCTAATGTGCAATTAATTATGCTAAACTTAGCTCTGTAAGAGAGTCCCAAAGGTTTTTTTGGTGAATATAATTTAAAAATCATTCAAAAAAAAAAAACAACAAAAAATAGTCAAGAATGGAATAGTTGAAAATGGATTAGTTGAGATAGAAAGAAAAAAACTTCGTATGTAGTGATATGGTTTAACAATGATTTATTACCTTGAAAACATTGGTTACAATATAATAATCACCAACTTGAGGACGAGTATCTTCAAAGTAGAGAATCGGAGCTGAAGATGCTAATGCCCCCAAGTGCTTTGTGTGGATATTTTAGCCTGAACCATGCCGCTAACACTTTTCGTACCATAAAAAATATCATTATTATTGAAATACTTTATGGACGATTAACTATCTCACATAAACCCAAAAATAAGTTAATTATGGTAATACGATAAACTGGGGAACATATGGTCTTACTTCCACCATAGGATCCTCCTATGACAATGATAGGGCTGTGTTTGGTTGAATACTTCTCCTTAACATGCAAGAGAACCGCAGCATAGTCTGCTAGGGCTTGTGCTGCGTTCAAATACCCCAATGTACTCGCGTTCCTCAATGCTTCTTGTTCCGATCCAAATGGCATCGACTGTTGGAACTCGTTTTTGACAAAGTGGTGAGGACCAATTTTCCGGTGGATTTTCCGATGGAGACGTCTATCGAAATGACCGGAACTTGGGCACGATGTAATCGTCACCGTGAGCACTATGTAGTAGTGTAGTCACATGTTAAAAATCGAAGTTGTTTTGAATGAGAAATGAACGTCGAAAGTGGAAAGAGAGATATCCAGGCCGGGTTTGAGTCTCGAGTCTCGGGATTTGACAAATGGGCATGCGGTTTATAAGACTGATCATCTTTGTGCCAAAAGCCATTTGTAAATTTTGTTGTTGATAAAGTCAAACAATAATATCTCTTCAAATTAAATTTTGTAACTACAGAATTAATGTAAATAGATTCTGTAACAGAAAATTTAATTGTGATAATGGAATTAATTTTTTCATTACTCCACAGAATTTTTTGGCGTTGGAAAATCTTATTTTTTAGACAAGTCATTTGCTCATCTTCTTGACACAATTCTGAAAGAAATTCCCTCACAATCTCTTCTTCTTCTGTTTTTCCTCCTTGAGAATACAACACAGATTTTTGGTTCGATAGGTTTTATCTTCAGTACTGGGAGATAAAAACACAGCAGTTATATCATGGGAATCTGACCGCTACGAAACCGTCACACTACGAGGCATTTAAAGATTTAAGGAAAGAGATTCGTAGTCTCGGCTCTGCAATTTTCCTTATCGTTTTTCTGGTTTGGTATTGTATTTTAAATTTCTGTTCATCAATTATTTATAAAAATATCAGTTGCCTTGCTGTAGTAAAATAAGGTTCCTACACTCTTAAATTTTTAAATCGTTTATTTGAAAACGATACTGATATTTTGTTCAAGTTTTTGATGACAACAGGTCTTCCATCACTTGGTGGTTTTGCAAACTAATTCCAGAATTTGATCTGCGTTTTAGTTTCATCTAGCAATTCTTTCGATTTGCCTATCGCTTCATTGCGTGTGTTGGCATCTGGTTTTGCTTTGATTTCAGATTTTGGTTATTTCTAATCCTTGTATTTAACTTTTTTGCTCTCATTACAGGGATATCTGCAATTTGGGTATGTGAATTGTTTTGTTCAGTTACCACACTAATTTAATTTGCAGGGTTTTGATAGATTTAACTGGTGATCGGATTTGCTTGGAAACGATAATTAAAGTTCTATTGATCTTTGATTTGGTTTGATTGGTTCTGTGGTTTAAGTTTGCTTTTGCTCTGATTTTTAAACCACGTGAACATATATTCTGCAATTGTCGTGTTCTAGTAATTGTCTCGTTTGATTATTTTTTAGCAAACATCAGAATCTTTTTCTTGTGATCATATTTGTTGAACGCAATCAGAATTGTTTTTTGCATCAGGCTTTACGTTTCTGGTCTAGATTGAATTATTTAGACATGAGTGTTGCTTGATTGGAATATTTTTTGATTAAGTGCAGTGTGCAGACGTGATTTGACAATCCCGGTTTCTTAGTTGTTTTTTGGTTAAGCAAATCTTAGAAGCGAATTTGTTTATGCTTGTGGTAAAATAATTCATAATTTTTTTTTCCAGCTTTGTTAAGCAAAAGAAACGTTTACGCATGGTCTATTGTCATTGAAAGTGTGAATTAATTAGCATAATTAATTATTGTTGCTTGAGTCATCTGATCTGTGCGATTTCATTGCATTTAAATTGAAACATTTTTTGAAATTAATAATTCTGATAATTAAATTCAATTTTGATTTGCAGTTAATCATATTTAATTAGTTAATTGCATAATATATTGAATTTTGATTTGTTGTTTTTTCCTGAGTTATTATACTAATTTGTTTAATAGTTCTTTGTGAACAGATCAAATTCAAAGTATGATTAACAACACCCCAATATTCATTGGATTCGATGGTGCGGAAGACAACGGTTTGTGTGAGTCGACGCCCCAAATTCAGTTTGGGAGTGGTCTGCCACATATAATTCCGTCTGTCAAAGAAAATGAAATGTCTGCTGATTTTAGTCAGAGCATTCAAATTCCGTCAATACTTAAAGCAATTGATAAAGGTTTTCTAACTGAAAATGACATGTGTGCTATAGTCACAGAAGTCAATACGGTTGAGGACAACCCAAAAGATTGGTGGTATTGATGGATTTCGTTCAGGTTTTAATCATATTAAAACAGCCCTAACAACAATCCTAAATCCACGGATCGTGCCAATTGAATCTATGTTTGAATATATATATGAAATCTCGAACATACCTGAAGGTTTTGCAGCGGAATAAGAACAGGTAATCGAGATCTCAAGCGCCTCAAGTGCTGCGCCTCTACAGAAGTCCACACGCACACAAACTGGACGACGGGATGCTAGTGCCGGAGCGAACGATTCGCCTTCGGGTTTCTATCTTCGTTTCTGTGTTTTTCTGAAGCTCAAAACAACTTCTGAACAACTTCTGATATGTTTTTTGTTATATCTTGTCGAGCAGCCCCTATATCATATATATAGGCTGGAGCTGCCGACGGGTCGATCGACACCAACCTAATTGGTGTCGATCGACACCATCCAAAAGTCAATACTTCTAGAAGTCGTGACCGAACAAGTGTCGATCGACACCCACCATTGGTGTCGATCGACACCCTCACAGAAAGTCGATATCGACGTATATCTTATATACGTTGATCATAATCATTACTCTAATGATCAAAACCAATTTATAATATCCAGTTTGCTTAGGTGTGTGACCCTATAGGATCATATGATAATGGTAATGAGTTCATAACTCATAAGTTATAAGCGGCTTCTAGCAAAACATTATAACCATCCAATATCATATGATTGTCTTATCTCGACATCACGACTCTAATAGAATAAATACAAGTCTGATTTCAGGACATTCCCTTCAATCTCCCACTTGTACTGGAATCAAATATTCCCATAATCCCTTTGTCTCTATATCTCGATCTGGCATAAGGCAAGAACTCGTGTCATCCTTAATCAACCAAACCATGTTTATCGAACTCTGATTTATACTGATAAAATACAAACGATTGACATTCAATCCGTTTGAGCGCGGCCACGCATTTCCAGTATCAAATCTTCGATAGGCCCTGAGATATTTATCTCCCGTTATATGGGAGGGACAAATTCCATCTTGTTCCATCCCTGTTCCCTACACACTTCATAATATGCCCAATCAATGCCTTTATAGCCACCAGTTACGGCTGACGTTTGACAAGGTCAAAGCACACCAATTCATATGTAAGAAATCATGATGAACTCAGGTCTAAGGACTATACTCTATAGTCGTAATGAGAAACTCTTATGACACTCATATAACAATCTTGTAGAGTTCTCACTAGCGGGTCATGTCCGATCATGTGTTCTCTAACACATATCTATGTGATTGACTTTAATACTCCTATTAATGACTCCATGAAACTTAGTCATCAGTCACCTCACATACTAGTCTCGCGCGGTTATCAATGTCCAACTTTGATAACCTCGACTATGGACACAAATAATTTATGTCATCTATTACTTATAGAGTCTCATGATCAAATCACATATTTGATGATCTATAAGAATGCCATAAATTACTTTTGGACAGTTATTTAATAACACCATTAAATAATACTGAAACAATTTCATTAATTAAAACATAACCAAATGTATGTTTACATGAACATCAAAACATAAATATGATAACTCCCACTAAAAACAAGATTAATGCTTAAGGAATCTAATGCCTATAGCAGCAGCATGACTCTCATGCTTTGGTCGTGGAAGTGGCTTAGTCAAGGGGTCAGCAACGTTCTCGTCTGTCGGAACTCTGCTGATCTTGACGTCGCCTCTCTCAATAATATCACGAATCAGATGATATCTCCTCTCAATGTGTTTGGATTTCTGGTGTGATCTGGGCTCCTTAGCTTGAGCTATGGCTCCATTGTTGTCACAAAACAATGCCACTGGCTCAGAAATGCTAGGAATCACACCAAGCTCAGTAATGAACTTCCTAATCCAAACAGCCTCCTTCGCCGCTTCCGAAGCAGCGATGTATTCAGCCTCGGTCGTCGAATCCGCCACGGTGCTCTGCTTGGAACTCTTCCAACTAACTGCACCTCCATTCAGACAGAAGACGTAACCAGACTGAGATCGAAAATCGTCTCTATCTGTCTGAAAGCTGGCGTCCGTATAACCACTCACTACACAAGCTCATCACATCCTCCATAAACCAAGAACTTATCCTTGGTATTTCTCAAATACTTTAGGATAGTCTTGACGGCAGTCCAGTGACTCTCACCGGGATCTGACTGGTATCGACTCGTCATGCTTAAAGCACAAGCAACATCTGGACGAGTACAAAGCATGGCATACATAATAGATCCTACTGCAGAAGCAAAAGGAATCCTACTCATGCGCTCTCGCTCAGCAGGTGTCGAAGGACACTGCTTCTTGCTGAGAGTAATGCCATGAGACATCGGAAGCAAGCCCTTCTTGGAATCATGCATGTTGAACCTGTGTAGAACCTTATTATATAAGTGTCCTGGCACAGTCCAATCACCCTCTTTGATCTATCTCTATAGATCCTTATTCCAAGAATATAGGCGGCTTCGCCCATGTCTTTCATCGAGAAACAACTTCCGAGCCAGTCCTTTACTGACTGAAGTAATGGAATATCATCTCCTATGAGAAGTATGTCATCTACATACAGTACGAGAAATGCAACTGCGCTCCCACTAGTCTTCTTGTAAACGCAAGTTCCTCTTCGTTTCTGATGAAGTTAAACTTTTTAACTGCTTCATCAAAACGTAGGTTCCAACTCCGAGATGCTTGCTTCAATCCATAAATGGATTTATGAAGCTTGCATACTTTCCCAGCAGCATCAGGATTAGTGAAACCCGGAGGTTGTGTCATGTACACATCCTCCTCCAGAATCCCGTTAAGGAAAGCTGTTTTCACATCCATTTGCCAAATCTCATAATCATAATGAGCGGCTGTTGCTAGGAGAATCCGAATAGATTTAAGCATAGCGACTGGGGAATAGGTTTCATCATAGTCAACACCTTGAACTTGTTTGAAACCTTTTGCCACCAACCTAGCTTTGTAAATCTGAACGTTTCCATTCACATCGATCTTCTTCTTGAAGACCCATTTACACTCAATGGCTTTTACACCATCAGGTAAATCACCCAAAGTCCATACTTGGTTTTGTGACATGGAACCGATTTCGGATTCAGCGGCCTTAAACCACTTTTCGGAGTCAGGGCCCATCATTGCTTCTTCGAAAGTCGCAGGTTCGTCACTGTCAATGATCAAGAGATCATGACAATTAGTCACGAGAAATCCATATCTCTCGGGCTCTTGACGAATCCTTTCGGATCTGCGAACTTCTGGCATCACAGGCTCGGGCTCTACAACTCTTTGTAGATCCAGCTCGGGCTCTACAACTCTTTGTAGATCCAGTCGCTGCTCTTCCTCGACAGGTTGAGCAGGCTCCTGTGATTCTCGAACTTCTTCGAGTTGTACTTTACTCCCACTGTTCCTTTTGGAAAGAAATTCTTTCTCAAGAAAAACACAGTTCTTAGCAACAAACACTTTGTTCTCAGAACGGTTGTAAAAGTAGTAAGCCTTGGTTTCCTTAGGATAACCAACGAAGTAGCACTTATCAGATTTGGGTTCAAGCTTATCAGATATCAACCGTTTGACATAAGCTTCACAACCCCAAATTTTAAGAAAAGACAAACTTGGAACTTTTCCAGTCCACATCTCATATGGCGTCTTCTCGACTGATTTTGATGGAACTCTGTTTAGCGTAAACGCAGACGTTTCTAGAGCGTATCCCCCAAAGGATAATGGAAGATCTACTTGACTCATCATCGATCGAACCATATCTAATAAAGTCCGATTCCTCCTTTCAGATACACCATTCCACTGAGGTGTTCCAGGAGGAGTGAGTTGTGAAACAATTCCACAATTACTCAGATGATCACTGAACTCTTGGCTTAAGTATTCACCTCCACGATCTGATCGAAGAGCTTTAATACTTTTGCCAAGTTGGTTCTGCACTTCATTTTGGAACTCCTTGAACTTTTCAAAGGATTCCGATTTATGTCTCATTAAATAGACATAACCAAATCTACTGAAATCATCAGTAAACGTGATGAAGTACTGAAAGTTTCCTCTAGCACTAACACTCATTGGACCACATACATCGGTATGTATAAGGCCCAATAGGTCACCGGCCCTTTCATTAAATTTGTTGAAAGGGGCCTTTGTCATTTTGCCCATTAAGCAGGATTCACACTTCTCAAATGATTCAAAATCAAATGAGTCTAAAAGCCCATCATTATGAAGCTTTTGAATCCTTTTCTCATTAATGTGGCCCAAACGACAATGCCAGAGAAACGTGGGGTTCGAGTCATTGGTTCTTAACCGTTTAGTACTTATGTTATAGACAGGCAAAGATTGGTTAAGAATATAAAGTCCATTCTCTAATGGAGCGCTACCATAAAACATTTCATTACGATTAAAAGAACAACACTTGTTTTTAATCGAAAATGAAAGTCTTCTAAATCCAAAACAGAAATAGAAATGATGTTTCTGCTTATAGCAGGTACATAGTAGCAATTATTCAATTCCAATACAAAGCCTGACGGCAAAGACAAATGATAAGTTCCTACGGCCAATGCAGCAACTCTTGCTCCATTCCCAACGCGCAGGTCCACTTGTCCCTTCTCCAGCGTTCTACTGTTGCTTAGACCCTGCATATTTGTACAAATATGAGCGCCACAGCCGGTATCTAATACCACAAGACTTAGAACCTGAAGTAGTAACATTTACTTCTATAACATAGATACCTGAAGAAGTCGTCTCATACGTCTTCTTCGAGTTCTTTAGATCTGCCAGATACTCTTTGCAATTTCTCTTCCAATGCCCAGACTTATTGCAGTAATGGCATTTATCAGCATCAGTAGGGCCGCGTTTGGGTTTGGAAGAAGTCTCAGGCTTATCCTGATTCTCAATCGGGAATGCCTTAGCTTTTCCTTTACCCTTAGCATGTTTCTTAAACTTTTTACCCCCTTGTACATAAGTACATTAGGGGTGCCCTTTTTGATGTTTGGCTCAGCTGTTTTGAGCATGCCATGCAGTTCCGTCAAAGTCTTTGTCATGTTGTTCATGTTATAGTTCATGATAAACTGATCAAAGCTTGACGGCAACGACTGCAGAATGATGTCCGTAGCCAACTCTTGGCTAAGAGGACAATCCAGTTTTGCCAAGTTATCAATATAACCCATCATCTTAATGACATGTGGGCTAACTGGACCATCCTTTGGTAGCTTGCACTCAATGAGAGACTTAACCGTCTGGTATCTCTCAGTTCGTGCTTGCTCCTGAAACATCCCTTTCAGGCTAGTGATCATCTCAACAGGTGACACCACGTTCTCGTATTGCTTCTGCAAGTCCGAGTTCATGGTAGCCAGCATGAGACAACTCACATCGACCTCATCATTAGAATGCTTCTCCCAAGCATTCCTTTCAGCGTGTCCGGCATTGGACTTCGGTTTCTCAGGGAGAACCTTTTCAAGGACATATTCCTTTTTCTCCTGTTTGAGAACAATTCTCAAGTTCCGATACCATTCAAGGAAGTTCGATCCATTAAGCTTGTCCTTCTCAAGGACGGATCGAAGCGAGAATGTGTTTCTGTGAGGGGAGCTAGCCATTGCTGAAAAACACAAAATGAGAGTTTAGTTTTGATGTTCAAGAAATGAGAAATCTTAACAATTAAGAAACTCACATTATATTCAAAACAATTTTCCTCAATTGAATATAATGATCCAAGATCCATATTTCACAGAAATTTGAGTGAGCTTTGGCCCATCGCCCAAACTTTAGCTATTTAGGTAAGCAACACTTTGCTAATTATATCATATATAATTCTTGGTCTTGGATTAATATCTAATATCGAATCCAATCCTATATCTATGAGCCCAAAACTATTTTGATAGCCCATTTAAGCAAACCAATCTTTTAAGTCCGTAGTAACGATTACACCTGCCTCACTCATGTAATTGCGGACACCCTGCTTTGGCAGACCCATCACACAATGAAACGAGCCTTGACAGTTGACAAGATTGGGAAGATATTAAAAGCTTAATATTATGTTTGAGGAACGGAACATTTATCTAGTTTATATTCTAGATATTTTAACTTTGTTTTAAACCTTTTAAAATTTTCTTAAGTTAAACAAGTTACGCAAATTCTGAAGTGGTGTCGATCGACACCAGGTCAGTGTCGATCGACACAACTTTTGTGTTGACCGACAGATTCTGATCCGGTTCAATCGCGATAAACCATTTAACCGATTAAACCGATCGAATCAATTTGCATATATCCATCCTGTGTCGATCGACACTACTTTAGTGTCGGTCGACACCCACCAAATCAGTTTAATTAACGATAACTAATTTACCGTTTAAACCGATCGTAAACTAAAGTTTTCACGCGAAAACTATTTTTCACGCGAAAACCATAGTGGTGTCGATCGACACCGAATTGGTGTCGATCGACACCGAAGAACTCAGAATGTGTTCTTCATCAAAAACGATTTTTGAACAGATTGATTTACATATATTCAACAGATTCAATAGAAACACACCGCTCTGATACCACTGATGGATTTCGTTCAGGTTTTAATCATATTAAAACAGCCCTAACAACAATCCTAAATCCACGGATCGTGCCAATTGAATCTATGTTTGAATATATATGAAATCTCGAACATACCTGAAGGTTTTGCAGCGGAATAAGAACAGGTAATCGAGATCTCAAGCGCCTCAAGTGCTGCGCCTCTACAGAAGTCCACACGCACACAAACTGGACGACGGGATGCTAGTGCCGGAGCGAACGATTCGCCTTCGGGTTTCTATCTTCGTTTCTGTGTTTTTCTGAAGCTCAAAACAACTTCTGAACAACTTCTGATATGTTTTTGTTATATCTTGTCGAGCAGCCCCTATATCATATATATAGGCTGGAGCTGCCGACGGGTGTCGATCGACACCAACCTAATTGGTGTCGATCGACACCATCCAAAAGTCAATACTTCTAGAAGTCGTGACCGAACAAGTGTCGATCGACACCCACCATTGGTGTCGATCGACACCCTCACAGAAAGTCGATATCGACGTATATCTTATATACGTTGATCATAATCATTACTCTAATGATCAAAACCCAATTTATAATATCCAGTTTGCTTAGGTGTGTGACCCTATAGGATCATATGATAATGGTAATGAGTTCATAACTCATAAGTTATAAGCGGCTTCTAGCAAAACATTATAACCATCCAATATCATATGATTGTCTTATCTCGACATCACGACTCTAATAGAATAAATACAAGTCTGATTTCAGGACATTCCCTTCAGGTATGACACAGGCGCCACCACTCACATATGCATTGACAAAGATATGTTTTGTACATATCAACAATGTAGTAGTGAGGAGCGGTTGTTAATGGATAACACTGGCTCGTCCATAATTGAAGGTTTTGGCGAAATAAAACTTGCATTAACCTCAGGACAAGAGATAACTCTTAAAGATGTGAAGCATGTGCCAGATATGCGGAAGAATCTGATTTCTCATTCACTTTTAAGTAAAGCCGGATTTGCAGTAACTTTCGAGTCTGAAAAACTTGTACTAAAAAAACATGATGTTCTTTTAGGCAAAGGGTATGTTAAGAATGGACTGGTAAAAATGTGTGTCACCACAGTCCTACCCACAAATGTTGTAAGAGATGTTTCAATCCATAAGCATATTGAAGCTGCTAATTTGGTTGAGTCTTTCAATATTTGGCATGAACGATTAGGCATGTGAATTATAAATCAGTACAAAGATTGATTAATTTGAACCTAATTCCGAAATGCAAATTGACTAAAGACAAATGTGAAGTATGCGTACAGGCAAAGCTCACAAAAACCCCATTCCCTCATGTTGAACGAAAAACTGAACCTCTCGGTTTAATTCACACAGATTTGTGTGATTTAAAATTTGTTCAAACTCGAGGTGGTAAAAAATATTTTGTGACTTTCATAGATGATTGTACAAAATATTGTTGTCTATTTGCTACGAAGCAAAGATGAAGCCTTGGAAAAATTCAAGGAATATAAACTCGAGGTTGAAAACCAACTCGATAAAACTATTAAGATAGTTCGAAGAGATAGAGGAGGCGAATATGATGGACCATTTGATGCATTCTGCAAAGAACATGGCATTATCCATCAAACTACCGCTCCCTATTCACCTGAATCTAATGGAGTTGTGGAACGTAAAAACCGAACTCTTAAAGAGATGATGAATGCGATGTTGCAGGAATTTGGGTTAGCCCAGAACATGTGAAGGGAAGCATTGCTTACCACAAATTATATCCTGAACAACATACCGCACAAAGTCACTGGTAAAAGGCCATATGAACTTTGGAAAGGTATTGTGCCTTCGTACAAATACCTGAAAGTGTGGGGGTGCCTAGCAAAAGTCGCAGTACCACCTCCTAAAAAGGTCACAATTGGACCTAAAACTGTGGATTGTATTTTCATTGGATATGCCCACAATAGTGATGCTTATCGGTTTCTGGTTCATAAATCAGATATACCAGATATCCATGTTAATACAATCATGGAGTCAAGAAATGCATCTTTCTTTGAACACGTATTTCCTTGTAAGGATAAAGCATATCCAAAACGAAATCGTGAAGAAAGAGAAGCAATCACATTTCCAACTGAGGCAAGTACTTCTGGCACATCATTTGATGATGCAGAATTATTTGCAGATGAACCTAGACGTAACAAAAGAGCTCGTAAGGAAAAATCTTATGGTGAAGATTTCTTAATGGTCTTTCTTCTTGAGAATGAACCAAGAACTTTCACTGAGGCCATGTCTACACCAGATGCACCTTTTTGGAAGGAAGCAGTCAATGGTGAATACGACTTTATCATGCAAAATTATACATGGTATATAACCGATTTACCTGAAGGGTTTAAGGCCTTAGGGAGTAAATGGATTTTTAAAACAAAGTTGAAAATTGATGGCTCAACTGATAAGTACAAGGCTAGGCTTGTGGTGCAAGGTTTCCGGCAAAAAGAAGGCCATGATTTCTTTGACACCTATTCTCCAGTAACTAGAATAACTTCAATCAGAATGCTGATAGGTATTGCAGCATTACGAGACCTAGAAATCCATCAAATGGATGTAAAGACTGCCTTTCTAAATGGTGATTTAGAAGAGGAGATTTATATGAAACAACCCGAAGGGTTTGTTGTCCCAGGACAAGAACACAAAGTCTGTCGACTTGTAAAATCGTTGTATGGACTTAAACAAGCTCCAAAACAATGGCATGAAAAATTTGACAATGTAATGATGTCAAATGGGTTCAGCATTAATGAATGTGATAAGTGCATATACTTCAAAAGTACACCACATGGGTAGGTTTTGCTTGGTTTGTACGTTGATGACATGCTCATTATTGGTAGTAATAAAGACATAATCATTCAAACTAAGAACATGCTTACTAGCAAGTTTGATATGAAAGATATGGGACTCGCGGATGTTATTCTAGGGATTAAGATCACTAGAAATTCCAACGGAATCATTCTATCTCAAACTCATTATGCTGAAAAGATACTTGAGAGGTTTCAAACCTACTCAAAAGGAACAGCAAAAACTCCTGTAGACCCTAGTGTACACCTGAAAAAAATAAAGGTGAAGCAGTGTCACAGGTGGAGTATGCACGAGTTATCGGGAGCCTAATGTACTTAACAAATTGTACACGGCCCGATCTGGCGCACATAGTCAATGTATTGAGTCGCTATACGAGTAATCCAGGACATATACACTGGAAAGCCATAACAAGAGTATTAGACTATGTACGTCATACTAAAAGTTATGGGCTGCATTATGGTAAAGAACCAGCAGTTTTGGAGGGCTACAGTGATGCCAACTGGAATTCCGATTCAAAAAACTCCAAATCAACGAGTGGATATGTTTTTACACTGGGTGGCGCAGCAGTATCTTGGAAATCTTCCAAACAAACTGTGTTGGCCAGATCGACCATGGAATCCGAGTTCATAGCTTTAGACAAAGCTGCAGAGGAAGCTGAGTCTCTTCAAAACTTTCTGGAAGATATTCCCATGTGGAATAAGCCAGTGCCGGCATTACGTATACATTGTGATAGCCAATCGGCTATAGGTCGGGCACTGAGTATTTTTTACAATGGTAAATCTCGTCATATAAGAAGACGTCATAAAACCATTAGACACTTGATCTCAACTGGTGTAATCTCGATTGATTACATTAGGTCAAATGAAAACCTAGCGGATCCATTTACTAAAGGTTTGTCACGAGATCTAGTTGTTAAATCATCAAGAGGAATGGGTTTAAAGCCTATGACTTAAGAGGATGTTTGGCGGTAACCCTACCTAATTAACTGACTTAGGTTCAAGGGGAAAACTAAGTCAAACTGAATCTGCCCAAAGCACTGTGAGACTTCGGTCTCTACCCAGTTCCTAGGATGATTGTACAGTGCTACGTGTAAGGTGTAGAGGATAAGCATTTGCTTTTAATGATTTGTGTCCATAGCTTTGAGATATAAGTGGAGTAGTACAAGATACTCCTTTAAACAAAGTTAATGGCAAATCACCTTGTGAGTGTGAAATGGGGCCGTTTCTAGGAGAATGAAAGAAATGCTATATTATCCAAGTTCACTCATGATTAACCAGGAATGTTCAAGGCCAAAATGAACACAATCGAGAACCAAATTCTGTGAGAGAATGAAACTGTGTTATAGCTATTGTCTCGGTTTACACCAAAGTCTGGGGGGTTCAAGACATGATGGCCACCTCCTGTTCGAGTAAATCCGATAGTTATAACAATGACTGGTTCAAGGCTGAGAAATGCTACCAACTCATCATGCAGTGAATTTTTCGCTTGTATTCTCAAAAGTCCTTCTGTCAAGTTTTTTCTTTATCGAGTCATGTAAAGTCGACATGTGTCTAGAGTCATTTCTATTCATGTGGGGGATTGTTGGAACTCGTTTTTGACAAAGTGGTGAGGACCAATTTTCCGGTGGATTTTCCGATGGAGACGTCTATCGAAATGACCGGAACTTGGGCACGATGTAATCGTCACCGTGAGCACTATGTAGTAGTGTAGTCACATGTTAAAAATCGAAGTTGTTTTGAATGAGAAATGAACGTTGAAAGTGGAAAGAGAGATATCCAGGCCGGGCTTGAGTCTCGAGTCTCGGGATTTGACAAATGGGTATGCGGTTTATAAGACTGATCATCTTTGTGCCAAAAGCCATTTGTAAATTTTGTTGTTGATAAAGTCAAACAATAATATCTCTTCAAATTGAATTTTGTAACTACAGAATTAATGTAAATAGATTCTGTAACAGAAAATTTAATTGTGATAATGGAATTAATTTTTTCATTACTCCACAGAATTTTTTGGCGTTGGAAAATCTTGTTTTTTAGACAAGTCATTTGCTCATCTTCTTGACACAATTCTGAAAGTAATTCCCTCACAATCTCTTCTTCTGTTTTTCCTCCTTGAGAATACAACACAGATTTTTGGTTCGATAAGTTTTATCTTCAGTACTGAGAGATAAAAACACAGCAGTTGTATCATGGGAATCTGACCGCTCCTAGATACGCTAAGATTGTTGCGTTGGCTTTAGCACCAGCCAAGTGCTTGGAATCAATGGCATATCTTTGTTGAAATGTCATGTAGCTTTTCGGTGTGAATGCGAAGTGGTCGAGATTCTGATTAAAGTAGAACATTTTAACATCATATTCATCTACGTTTGCGTCGGTGTATTCTTTAGCGTTTTTGAGGAAATCCCAAGTCGTGCGATTTTGGATTGTTCCAGAGAGATGAAATAATGGGAGGACGATATTGAGAATATCAATAAAATAAGAAATGTCAATGGAAAAGCCATTTTTTAGAGTGTTTTATTCAATACTCACCAAGTTGTCTTCCCAAACTCATGCAACTTAACCTTTATATAGGCCCTAAATGATGTATCAGAATAATTATTTTGTTCTACAATTGGTATTATTTTTCTGCCTGATTCAACCAGATTTGTTACCATTTAGACTCATACATCCCAAAAGCTATTGTTGGAATGTTTCACCAATAATCATCAAGTCTATATCAGCATTTCCTCTTTAATACAAGTGCATGCATCTCTGCATATAATTTGTATCTTCTTGTTTGATTCTACTAGGTAGTAACCCACGCCATGCGCGGAGTAAAATATTTATATAAATATTAATTAAATATAATTTTATAGTCATTTATATAGATATATAATGTGATTTCAACATTTTCAAAATCTTTTAAAATTGTATATTAATAAATGCAAAACAATTAAATCATATATAGGATAACATTGCTAAAAAATCAGTTATTTTCTATCATTATTGATCGAGTAAAAAATTATGACATATTATTTATATCTGAATTTATTTCTAAATTGATATGAATAGGCATAAATTCAAGTACTATATGTTTATTTAATTAAATGTGTGGTTACTTATTTTAATCTATATTATTAATTAAGTTTAGAAACAGAATAATTTTTCATTACCATAATTTTATTACTGATTGGTATCAATACAAATCAAATATTTTATGTTGATTTATTTTAGGAAATTTGAATTATGTTAAATACAATGAAATTTATTATAGCTGTAGTTATATACTATAATAAATATATCTGATAATCATGGTAAGTTGATATAAATTAGTAATTTTTATTTATATATTAAAATTGCTTGTAAGTTGCTTTTTAAGAAAAATAATATATACTTTTTATTATATTATAATCTTTAAGAAAAATAATATATAATTTTATTATATTATAAGATTATAATATATATTAATAAAGTAAAAGTATTTATAAGTTTTATATTAAATAAAGATTAAAGAATTATAAATATATAATATAAGATTATGTAAATAAATTATTATGAAGTGATATAGTTATTATTGTAATTCATAAATATAAGTTAAAACGAATAACTATAATGAAATATATATATTTTTTTCAAGTAAAAGTTATTTAATAAACATGATATATATATTAATATAAAATATTTGATTATATTGGTCAAATACATAATTAAAGTTATATATTTTATGAATGAATTAATAATATGTATTTTAATTAGAGTCTATGAGATATATCATAGTTTTGATTATGTAATAGTGATAATTAATATAAGTGATCAAATCATATAATAGCATTATATGTAATTAATATAAGTAAGGATGACACTCTTGTAATAAACACATGAAGTAAAGGTTAGTCTTTTAAAAAGGATCCTCAAATAATATATATTTTAATCTATATTATTAATTAAGTTTAGAAACAGAATAATTTTTCATTACCATAATTTTATTACTGATTGGTATCAATACAAATCAAATATTTTATGTTGATTTATTTTAGGAAATTTGAATTATGTTTAAATACAATGAAATTTATTATAGCTGTAGTTATATACTATAATAAATATATCTGATAATCATGGTAAGTTGATATAAATTAGTAATTTTTATTTATATATAAAATTGCTTGTAAGTTGCTTTTTAAGAAAAATAATATATACTTTTTATTATATTATAATCTTTAAGAAAAATAATATATAATTTTTATTATATTATAAGATTATAATATAATATTAATAAAGTAAAAGTATTTATAAGTTTTATATTAAATAAATATTAAAGAATTATAAATATATATATAATTTAAGGTTATGTAAATAAATTATTATGAAGTGATATAGTTATTATTGTAATTCATAAATATAAGTTAAAACGAATAAATATACTGAAATATAATATATTTTTTTCAAGTAAAAGTATTTAATAAACATGATATATATATATTAATATAAAATTATTTGATTATATTGGTCAAATACATAATTAAAGTTATATATTTTATGAATGAATAAATGACATGTATTTTAATTAGAATCTATGAGATATATCATAGTTTTGATTATGTAATAGTGATAATTAATATAAGTGATCAAATCATATAATAGCATTATATGTAATTAATATAAGTAAGGATGACACTCTTGTAATAAACACATGAAATAAAGGTTAGTCTTTTAAAAAGGATCCTCAGATAATATATAGGGGATGTTTCTCCTCCAAATCTTCTTTAAATAGATTTTTTTTTTTTTTAATAGAATATACCTTACCATTTGGCACAATTGTCAAACCAATATTTCTTTTATCATACAATCCTTCTCATTCATATATAGATAATATATTTTTATTTATATATATTATATTTCTATTTTTTGCAGCATATATATCATACATATTAAAAGAATAACTTTTTAAAAATTTCGTCGCCACAGACTGCTTTATGCCAGTAGTATAATAGAAGGATTGTATGATAAAAGAAATATTGGTAACCATGCCAATATATCAGTTGAGTGCATAACTGCTGAGACCCTGCTTCATGCTTCATGTAGATTCAATATCAATTCCTTTCTTCAACTCCAACAAATGATTACAAGCTCTGAGGGTAGATTAGGTCCAACCTGCAAGAATGTCAATGCAAAAAAATATGTTACTCACAGCCATTTGAGCATCAACGCATAAAAATATGTTCTTCATAGCTAGACAACATGTCAGTCTGCCTATCATATATCCAATGAGACCCAAGGGCCAAGACATAGTGATAAAGTTTTGTAACCGTAAACTTCCTTTATGGAATGTAAAGAACGATAACCCAAAATAACCAACACAAGAATTTTCATAACGATCCAAAGAGACTCATGTCGTCTTCCGTAACTGTCAATTACAAGAGGCATGAACAAGAATATGAAAGAATAAAACTATTTATAGATGGAGATGCTCATCTACCAACATCAGCCTTATCAAGTAAATCCAACACCATCTTGTAAAAAGACTTTTTTAATAATAATTTCACATTTATAGAAGAATAAAAATAAAAAATAAAAAATAAACATAGAATAAAAAAGTAACAATATGTTTCATTATTTTTAGAGTCAGAAGTAAGAGCAACCTCATTTGTAGTATCTCACAAGAGTATCTCATGAATCATGATTAAACAACGGGACAATGACAATAATACACTTGGTTTGATACACTTTTTTCAGAAATACACTTCTGGATATGACATTTTCAATTTTACACTTTAGTTTGATATTTAATGAATAAACTAACCTTGTTTATAATTTTTTTTATAAAACCATATAAAAGAGTTTATAAAACCTTTATAAAAGAGTTTATAAAACTTTTATAAAAGAGTCTATAAAGCCTTTATAAAATAGTTTATAAAGCATTTATAAAAGAGTCTATAAAACCTTTATAAAATAGTTTATAAAGCCTTTATAAAAGAGTTTATAAAACATTTATAAAATAGTTTATAAAGCCTCGATCGTCGATTTAGAAGCATCGTTTATTAATTATTTTATAAGAGATTTATAAAGGTTTATAAATATTTTATAAGGGTTTATAAATCTTTAATAAAGGTTTATAAATCTCTTATAAAAGTGTATAAATCTCTTATAAAAGTTTAAAAATCTTTTATAAGGGTTTATAAATCATTTATAAGAGTTTATAATTTTCTTAAGGGTTTATAATTTTTTTTAAGGGTTTATAAAACCTTTCATAAGGGTTTATAAAACCTTTCATAAAGGTTTATAAAACCTTTCATAAAATTTAAATCTCTTTATAAAAGTTTATAAAATCTTTTACAACGGTGTATAAAGTATTTTATAACGGTTTATAAAATCTTTTGTAAAACTTTTATAAATCCTGATAAAATCATCCATGAACTCTTCTTCTCCGTCTGTCTCTTCAAACCCTGAGAACGTATCTGCAGTTCCATTGAAATTCATCAAAGTTATTCTTAAAACAAAGAGAATTTATCATAAACGCTAAAGCTTTACTCCAATGCACATGATATACATGACACTTCCTCTTTATTCTAATAAAAAAAAACCAGAGATTTCTCATCTTCATAAACAGTGAGCGTAATAGCACCACATAAGCAATTAAAATGGTACAATTGCTGCAACTTTGGATATTCTCCATTCATTTTACTCAAAAGTCAAAGCCAAAACAAAACATTGATGATTTAGGCGGGTTTTCGGCCAATACCCCCACAAACTATGTCTCGCCTGTTTATTCATACACGAACTATTGAACCAAGCTAAAAACTACATAAACTAACTAAAAACTTTAATTTAATACATGATCTATTAAAATACGGCCAATTTCAACAAAACCGCAATTATAATATGGTTTATCAAGATGACCAGTAGACGAACGGTTTAGTTCGGTTTAAGTTTTTTTTTTAATCAGAGACCAAAACGACATCGTTTTGATAAAAACAAACAATTTGCTTTTGGAGGGAATCGAACCAGGGGCTAGAAGATGGCAAGGGAGTTACTTACGCCACTACGCTACTCAAGCTTTTTGACAGTTTTAATATAATACAAACATATATATTGTGTATTTTTCGTGATTAAGAAGAATAATTAATTAAAAATTTTTAAAAAAAATTCTGCAATAAAATTGAAATAAAAATTGTTTTCTTTTGAATTCTTAAATTATATCTGGTTTGAGAAAATGATTTGTTGAAGAATACAAGAAGTGGATAAATTTTTTGTTTTTCATTTATTTTTCTTATTAATTACATTTCCATATATTTTTGTCTTCTCCAACAAAATATATAAAAAATTTTTTTTTATCAAAATCAACTAGGAAAGAAGAGTTCTCTTTAAATTTTTCAATAAAGAAAAAAAAATTGTGCACAAAAAAAATTAAAAAAATTGTTTTTCTTTTGAAATCTTAAATTATATTTGGTCTGAGAATATGATTTTTTAAGAATAAAAAAGTGGATAAATTATTGTTTTTTTTGTTTTTGTTGGAGAAGACAAGAATATGTGGATAAATTATTTTGTTGTTTTTAATTTTTAATTAATTATGCTTCTTAATCACGAAAAATACACAATATATATGTTTGTATTGTATTAAAAATATTAAAAACGATGGCCAGAGATAGAATTGAAATATATGCTTCTTAATCCAATCTGAAGAAATCAGTTCTTATTGAAATGTCGAGAGATAAAAGACGAGGAGAAAAGGATGGCCAGGGATAGAATTGTATTAGGTTGAAGTTCAGCAAGGGTAAATGAGTCATTCCATTACTTTAAAGTTAATGTAATTTTGTAAAGAATCAACTAATGGTATTTTTGAAAAATTGTATTTGAAATGTGGTATTTCTAACAAATTCAAAAAAGTAGAAATAGAAAAGATTGATTGGACTTAAGCTGTGATTATTTTGCTGTAGTAGTTGTGTTATAAATATATTCGTTGTAGTTGTAAATTTTCTGTTATATATTTTTGAGAATGTAACCCAAAAGTGGACTTTTGGGCCTCCGCTAACAGTTTAAGTGACCCTAGTGTTAAGGTGTACATGTTTGAGGCGATTTACCGAAAATACCCATTTGAAACGAGAAGACTCGAATTAGGGAGACTCCAAAAGTAAACAGAGTGTTTAGTTACTTCCTGAAAAGGCGCGCGGTTTCATTTTTGGGCAGTGATCCCGACTGGTGGCGTGTAATTAATGAGAGTAATAACTGAACACTTTTAGTTTTAATAATCTTTGTAAAAAAGGTAAAAATCAGAGAGAAATTAACGAAGACCTTTCGCCTTTCTCGTTTGCAGACAATCGCCGACCACGACACCGTGAAAATTTGTTCGACGGCACATTCAGCCCTGAAGTAAGAAGCGACAGACTACAATGGAAGGTACGTGACTGTTCGTCTCTCCCGTTTCTCTTTGAGCCGGCTAAAATCCCGTAGATGGTTGTGCTATACGAACACTAAATCCCGAGTTCGCCGGGGACTTTTTCATTTGTTTTCCTCCATAAGCCGCTGTGTGTTTGTTTAGATAGACAGTGTCTGAAATTTGAATTTTTTTTTGTTTTTTTTTTTGTTTCTTTTTCATTCGGAGGTTCCTCGTCCGGGAAGGAGTGGGATAAGCGGCTTCCGGCGCATCTCTTCGCGATGGACAGGTTCCCCAGCAAGCGACTTAATGTCTATTCGAAGAGAGACATGCTCCTTGTGGTCAGAGATCTCATGAAAGACACCGGAATGGGACGTACTCAGGCAATCGTGTTTTGGACGCATGTTCGAACTACCAACACTACGGTGTTCCGTTTCATGCAAACTCATCCACGCGTTGCTGACAAGACAATTGGTAACTAAGAAGAAGTACGTCTTGTGGTCGGTCTTTGGTGGTCAACCGTTTAGATTCTCAGTGAAGGAGTTCGAGTATGTGACCAGACTACCATGCGGAGAGTTTCCAGAGGACTACGACTTCGACGCTCATGTGCTGAACAAGGATATTAGCGACGACCTGTGGGATAAACTTGTTGGGCTACCTAGGACGGCGACGTTAGCAGATGTAGTGCACATGTGGAGGGCGGATCCAGGCATGAGTGGTTGGCGGCGACTTCGCCTAGCTCTCTTGCTTATCGTGGTTGGGGTATTGGTGGCAGCTGCGCAGAGCCCCAGGTTGACCCCGAAATATGTGAAGATGGTGGAGAATGTCCACGAGTTCCTCGAATTCCCCTGGGGTCGCGAGTCCTTTCTGTGGACCATCAGCTCTATGAAACCCGGGAAGAAAGTGCCTGGCAAGTGCGATGACCCCGTCGCTGCGTACTGCCTCCAATTACAACAGGAATTGCTTCGTTTGGTTGGCTTCCCACTAGCCCTTCAGCTGACGGCCTATGAAGCCATCCCTTCTTTGTTGGAGAAGCTAACTCCTGCACAACAGGCGGAGACTATCATCAATTTTCCTGGCAACAAGCTGCACCCCAAATCGTTGTCAACGACGGACGTACTGGAGATTGAACGCAGGGATAAAGTAAGTCTTCTGTAGAGTTTGCTCTCCCTTAGTAAATCATTTGACCGTGTATGGCCTGGATATTGGGACTTTTGTGATTCATCGCATTGTGGTCGTACATGTAGTGCGGTACTGATGGTTGTTGTTTTCGTGGTCGTACAGTTGGTAGTCAATGCTGTGGTTAATGGGAATATCCGAGATGAGGAGTGGGACGATGAGATTCGTGATCGTAAGGTGACGTTTTTGGAGGACCGAGTGGGTGAGGGGCACCGTTTCAGAAAGGCAGAATGGCCTGGGGGGGACGCGTCCTTGCCTTTGAACTACAATGTGGGCGGCGAGCATGCCGGTGAGAAGCGGAAGAGTAAGACGCGTGGTGGGTCTGCCGCGAAGAAACCTCGCGTGGAGAATGCAACAGCTGACGTAACCGCAATTGTGGACGTACATGATTTGGAAAGGAAGATAGACTCCCTGATGGAGCGTGTGGACACTTTGGTAGAGGAGGTGAGGAAAGTGGACATCATGTTCACCCGTATGGACGAGATAGTGGATGAGTTCAAGAAGCTGAACAGGCAGTTGGGTCAACGTGACCTACGGAAAAGAGTAGCAGACGCTGGTGGGTTCCCTAAACGGCAGGATGGTCATACGAAAGAGAAAAGGGAGAGCAGAAGAAGCGATGGCAAGGCCGACGATACCCATGGAGTGGATGTGGTATGTGTTTTCGGGTTAGAGATTTCGGTAATCTTGTTACGGTGTACGTTTGTTGGGATGTATATGGATGAATATAGTTGTCTTCTTATGATAGGCTGGGGGCTCCGGTAACGGGGGCGTTGGGCAAACCGACATGGTCGAAGGGCGTCTGGTAAGTTTATCAGCGTGTTTTCATATGTTTAGCGGTTCTTTCTTCGTCTGTAAGTGGCCGCAATCTAACGTGTTATGCGTCAGGAGGAAGAGCGTGCGGACGTGATGGGTGACGACCATTTTAGGCCCGTGGATAGCACTGTAAGTATTTGGTTTGCCAGGTATTGTTTGTGACTTTCTTTCGCAGATTAAGTGACATAAATGTTTTGCGTGCGCGCATAGCAGATGGACGAACGTGTGGGTGATGTGGAGAATGGTATGCGCGAAGATGCTGGCGCATCGGCTTGTTCTGTCCACCCGTTGGGTGTCGTCGGCGGTGTGCAGCGTGGAATCGAAGTACGTTTGGATGAGAATGTGGCTATTAAGGAAGGAGTGTTGTCGACGGAGATTGTGGATGGTGGACGTACAGATGAATTAAGTTTTTTTTTGTGGTTGTTAATTTTTATTGCTCCCTTCCCGGATTAGAGGGATATGGACGAAGATCTGCAAGTGGCTGTACTGTTTTCACCCAAGTTTCCGTTTTTATTTTTTTCCAAATTCATTGTTCGTTGAATAATGATCTCTTCATTTGTAGGCTCTTGGTACGGGGTCATCCATTGCCGAGGAGGGTACGTGGACGGAGGCCGTTGTTAGTGAACGTACAGAGCTTGGGTCGTCTCCAGTGGAAGCTGATAAACCCAAGGACGCGGTTTTGGATGAACACGTGGACCTTGTGAATTCGACGCCTGCTTTCCCCATGACACAAGACCGTATGTTTGCGCCAGAGAAAGGTATGGTGAACACGAGGATGTTATGGTCGAGGAGTATCTGATAGACGGGCTGGACGATGCAGCATATGTGGCGCGAGAGGTTATGAGGGAGCATGGAGGTGGGGACGCGGATGTGGATGGGCCAGAGGACGTCCCCGGTGTTGATGTGACAAAGAAGGGCGACGTTGGTACTGAGACTGATGTAGCGCCTGTTGATGAAGGCGCAACCGGCAACGGTAGTGATGAGAAAACGGAGTGCCTAAGTGACTCTGCACCTCCAAAGGATAAGGTTCCGTATGCCCCAACGTTGGCTGAGAGGGAACTGGCTGCGATGTTGGTAGGCGGAAGAGCTGGGGGTGGATATGTTGTTTTACCGGAGACGGAACCTCCCGTATTCGATTTTTTCTTGAAAACTTTGATGGAAAACCAAAAATTGTGAGTGTGTTTTGTTATTGTGTTTGCTCTTCTGTGGATGGTGTTATATCTTTTGTTGAATCTTGTAACAGCTTTTGTTGATTTTTTTTTCTAGGATGCACTACACGACTGCTGGGTATGACTTTGATAACAGCTTTCTTTTGCTTTCTGGCTGAGAGGGAGAAGTGGCTGTCGACGATGGTATGGACGGTATCTGTAGACGCATTATGGTTGTTTTGTATTTGTGAGAGCCGAAACTCACACTGTCAAAACTTATATTTAATGGGGGCTCGAAAATTCTATTTATAAAGAACTAAAGGACTGAAAATGAAAAAAGATGAAAAAGGGAGATTTTATTGATATTTTCCGAAAGTACAATGGAAATTAGCAAAAGCTGAATAGTCTTAAATTGCTAAAACTCCTAATACTCGGATCTGGGATGGATTTAACCTTTACACGAGCGTACATATATATACTGACAATCCTAGGAGGCTAAGACTTCAGATTTCCGATGTGGGACCTTGTCCTTCGCTCCCAGCCGCCGACTTAAGCTTTTTGGGCCCGATTTCCGGCCCGAGAGTCTTCCGTGATCCATCTGCGCATTCTGACCCAAATCTGGCCCGCCGGTGAATAGTGATCCGTGAATAGTAAACCGGTGAATAGTAATCCGAATCTCGGTTTATGCTTAATTCGATTTTTCGGTTAACTTTGTCTCGGGATGAATAGTGTTTTTAACGGTTTTTCCCGCGTGAATAGTGTTCCGAGCGTTTTATGACTTCCGAGATTTGAACCGCCCGTTTTTTATTTGAACTTCCAGCCGCCGGTTTCAGTATTGATGGCCAGCCGCCGGTTCCTTTGGCTTGTATGCTCGGCGACTGGTCCACGGCTGGCTGGACGTTCGTCTCGGTCTTTCGGGGAACGTTTATGGACGTCTTTGGGGTCAGAACATGCAAAGGATGATCTCCGGGTCGGTCCGGGCATTGAGTTACGTTTGACGGTCGGTCGACTGGACGATGTTCGGATGAGGAGTCTCGACTCGAGAAATGATCGTGGACATGTGATGAAGACCCGGCGGCTGGGACAAGTGCCAGCCGCCGGCCACGGACGAGGGGAGATCCGGCGGCTGGCCTCATCCCAGCCGCCGGCCACGGACGAGGGGAGATCCGGCGGCTGGCTTCATCCCAGCCGCCGGCCACGGACGAGGGAGATCCGGCGGCTGGCTTCATCCCAGCCGCCGCCACGGACGAAGGGAGATCCGGCGGCTGGCCTCATCCCAGCCGCCGGCCACGGACGAAGGGAGATCCGGCGGCTGGCCTCATCCCAGCCGCCGGCCACGGACGAAGGGAGATCCGGCGGCTGGCACTTGTCCCAGCCGCCGCCGTTGGTGAAAGAGGACCGGCGGCCGGCCATGTCCCAGCCGCCGGTTGGCTTCCTTGGACGGATCGTGGGCAGTTTGCCTTAGCTCGTTCGTTCCATGTTCGGGATAGGTTTCATTTGGTCTTGTCCGTCCCATGTTCGGATGAAGAAGACCCGGCGGCTGGCACTCATCCCAGCCGCCGGCCTTGGGTGGAGAAGACCCGGCGGCTGGCACTCATCCCAGCCGCCGGTTCGTGCCTTGGACGGGTCGTGGGCAGTTTGCCTTAGCTTGCCCGTTCCATGTTCGTGATTTGATCTCGACCTTGACTTCTCGTTCCGTCAATCTTCGAGGAGGGGATTTCGACCCCAACAGTTAGCCCCCCAGCTCTTCGTTCTCGTAGTCCAGGACGATGAGCTTTAAGCTGAGGTTTTATCGGGATTGATTGAAACGGGAAGGCAATGGGTTTTTCCGTACGTCCGTTCATCCGCTTCTCTTTGATGTCTTGTCAGAGTATTGTTCATCATAGAAGTTCGTGCCACGTTTGATATATCAAAAGAGTGGCTTCATTCATTCTTCACATCCCCTTCTCAAGTTTTTTCTTCAAGTCTTTTCTTTGAAAATCTTTTTCTTTAGCAATGGCTGGTGGAGGTTCTCCTTTCGGTCTCAACTTTGATGCAATAATGAACAATCAGTTCGAGTTTGATTTTGTCCGGGGATCAGGATATGATACTTGTGGAAGACCTGCTGGCCGATGGAGAAGATGCCATTCCACGAGCAGCGCACGGTCCCGAAGGCGTTCCTCAGTGGGAGGCCGGTCCTAGCTATGCTCAAGGAGCGCTCGGTTTTGCGAATGTTCCTCAATGGGAGCCCGAGCCGGCGGCCGGGAGTGATATCAGACCCGAGCCGGCGGCCGGGAATGTAATTAGACCCGAGCCGGCGGCCGGGAATGAGGTCAGGCCCGAGCCGGCGGCCGGGAATGAGGTCAGGACCGAGCCGGCGGCCGGGAGTTCTACGAGTAGGACGTCTGGTTCGAGGAGGGCGGCTGGCTCTAAGAACGCTTCCAGGAGGGCGGCTGGCACAGTAGCCGTATCAAGATGGGCGCTTGGCTCTGGAGGTGCCTTAGAGAGGACGTCCGCTGCTCCTCACGTCGGAATTGATGGCGTTTCACCGAGGACGACGGTGGGTGGCGCGCATGGCCGTCCCGATCTCTGGTCCCTTCCGAGAGTCATCGTGTTTGGCCAGAGATAGGTAATGACTCGGCCATGTCCGGGGAAGAAATCAGATCGGATCACCCGGAGGTGCCTATCTTCGTGCATCCGGACGTGAAGTCCGAATGTCGCTCTCCTGGTGAGGCTAAAGCCTATTGGGGCGAAGATATTTTCGCTTGGCGGTTTAAGAAGCCTGGACCGTCTACGAGTTATAGATCGATAGCCGAGACATTCAAGCATGGTCCTACTTTGAGCGATCGGGACTCGCTGTCCGAGCTTAGATACGATTTCCGGATTCCGGACAAGATTAAGTTCCGTCTCCCGAAGGATGGGGATAGGATGAACAAGGCACCAGATGGCTATTTTGCCATGTACGAGTCGATGTTCTACGAAGCCTTCCTCTGGTTCCCGATCCCGGGAGCCATTTTTGATTTTCTCGATTTATATGGGGTTGCGATCTCTCAACTTACCCTGGCGCCATGAGGATTTTGATGGGACTTGTAGTCCGTTGTGCCGAATGTGGGATCAAGTTGGAGGGTGATCTGATTCGGAATTTCTTTTCGATGAGGAAGGTTTCCAATTCGGATTTCTTCTGCTCAATCAACGTTCGGAGGAACGTGAAGCGTTTCTACACCGGGCTCCGACAGCATTGCAAAGCTTCGCGGCTTGAGTTTTTCTATGTGAAACGCAGCCCGCTTACGGTCGGTTCTGACTTCGGCGGCTCAGTTAGGACCGAGTGGAGTTTGCCACGTAAGTGTTTCGTCTTTTTGTGAATTTTTTTCCTATAAGTAGTCCTTGTTCATTTGTTTCATTCTTCATAACTTCATTTCTCACAGCTTTTCTTCTTTTCTCTCTCTAGGTCGTGATCCCTTTGTCCCCAGGATTTCCGGGTTTGAGGATATCGTTACAGAAGTTGATAAGAAGAAAATCGATTGGGAGTGTCCTGACCTTTGGCGCCGTTTTCTTGACGCAAGAGATATTTTAGAAGGACGTGCCCCTCTCAAAGGTCCCGACTTCATTGACCCGCCGGCGACGTACCCCGGAATGGCGGGTGTTTGGAACTATCGCAAGCAGAAGTACGGTGAGGCCGGACCGTCCGGAGAGGCGGTCGAGTTTGACCCGGCGGCCGGCTTTGTTCTTCCGCCCGGACCCGACTTCCATGGCGTGCCCGGGGAACAGATTGCTGCTCCTCAGAGTTCAGCTTGTGCCGTCGCTGTGGACAAAGGGAAGGGAGCTTCCAACAGCCCGGACCGTTCGAGGAAGGGCAAAGTGGCTCGGACGGCCGAGGCGTCCGATCATGGTCTTCTCTTCGATGCTCGCAAGGCGGCGGGAGGCGATCCGGCTGAATCCGTTAAGGTTGTGGATTACTTTGGAGCGTTGGCTCCGGCCCCAGCTGTGCCGTTCGATCGTTCGGCGGCTTATGGAGATCTGTCCTCCGGTCTTATGATGGTAACTCCTTTTTCCGTTAGATTCGTTTGGACGCAGTTTGGTCTTTGCTGATATTTGCTTTTCTTTGATTCAGATCGCCACCCGAGCTCATGCAACCCAGGTTGCCTTGGAAGCTTCGGAGAGAGAGTCCCGGAAGAAGGACAAGAAGATCAAGGCTTTAGAAGTGAAGCTTCGGAACGTGGAGAGGCGATCTCAGAAGGAGATTAAGAAAGTGCTCGCGGAAGCTGAGCGGAAATTGGAGCTGGCTCTTAAGAAATGTCGCTGGGACTTGGTGGAGAAGTATCGTCTCCGCATCGAAGGTGCTAAAGCTGCCCTTGCGCCGATGCGTCAGGCGAAGTATGGTGAGACTGCCTTGACCGAGGTCAGCTCGAACCTTGATCTAATCCGGGATATTAAGTCCGGGAAGTCCAAGGTCGAGGTGGAAGAAGGAGAGCTGAAGGCGTCATTAGAGCAGCTCAACGGAGGAGGTTGGGCCGGTTCTTATGATCGGGCTGCTGCCGTTCTCGAGAGCCACTTGGTGTGCTCTCCTGTTTCTCCGTACCAATCTCCGAATGCCGAAGATTTGGATTATGCAGCTCCTACTCCTCTTGTTGAATATGATTAGGCTTTTGGCCTTGTATTATCTGTTTCTGTTGTATCCGGGTCTTTTGACCTTTTTCATTGTATTTGCTTCGTTGTCTGAACTTGGTCACTCATATCTCCTTTCAAGGGGATTTATTATCTATTTGTTTTTGCCTTAGATGTTATGGACTTCTTTGCTTGCTTGCTTCGCTTTTATAGCCTTGATAAAGGAGAAGGCGGCCGGTATGTCTCTCTTCCAAGAGGGCGGCTGGCCCATTTTATAGAATGAAGGGCGGCTGGCCCGTCTCTCTACGAGGACGGGCGGCTGACCGGTTTTGTGGAGTAAAGGGCGGCTGGCCCGTCTCTCTACGGAGGACGGGCGGCTGGCCCGTTTTGTAGAGTGAAGGGCGGCTGGCCCGTTTTGTAGCTGATTGATATTGCGTTGGAGTGTTGTTCCGGACACTCGAACTTTTAGACCAGTTTGTATTTTGCGAATATTCCTGGGTTTAATGCAGTCTTTTGTTGTCGTAGGGGACCGAGCTTGTTCGAATCCCTCTTTCGACTGAACGCTTTTAAGATCTCACATCAGAGCCGGTTTGATACTGCGTTCTCGAGATGTCTTTGACCAGTGTTCCCGTGTCAGGCGCTTTACTGGGTTTAAAGAGTTTACTTTGTGTCCTGTACTATGCAAAGTGTTGGTGAAAGTAAACTAATCAGAACATCGTCTCGAGCGCTTCCTGCAGGATCGCGGGATACAGGTTACGCCCTTCGGATGTTAATCCGGAAATTTGTATAGCGCGCTAGTTTTATCCTCTGTGGGATGTTGAAAGAACCATGGTTTAAAAAGATAGTCTTGTTGTGGCCAGCAACAGACGGATTTGTTGGAGAGGACTTAAGTGTTCGGGAGAAGTATCTTGATTGGTTGATGGTCTTTGGATGAGATGCTAAGCCTCGATGTTCATCTGATTTTAAGTTCGAGTTGAAGATGTTTTATGAGATACTAAGTCTCAATGTTCATTTTCCTTGGGGTTTTCTGGATCCATTCGGTTTCTAGATCAAGTTTCAAGATGCTAAGTCTCGATGTTTGTCAGAACGGTGTTTTCAGGAAACTTTTTCAAGCTTTGGATGTGTTATGAGATGCTAAGTCCCAATGTCCATCTTCTTGAATTTTTTGCGAAAATTTGGGAGTATGTATATACGGACCCACTCCCCCCCTTTTTTAAGGAGAGGGGCAACTGAACTCGTTTTTTAAGCGAGCTGCCTACGTACCCTTCGTGAAAAGGGATCAAGTCACCCGTTAGTTTTTTTTTTTTTTTTTTTTTTTTTTTTTTTGTGGCGGGAGACGGTTAAGTCTTGGTAATGGAGTTGTCCGTCACAGCTCCGGCAGTTTCTGCGGTCTTTTCGGCCGTTTTTGTCTTCTCTTGGTCGATTTCAGTCTCCGTGGGCGGAACCTCCGTTTTTTCGAACTTTTCGGTTCTGCTCACTTTCTTTCCCAGTTCGGAGACTTTGTCTTCGTTCTTCCTCTTCGGGTTATCTCTTTGCGGGTTGGTCGGATTCCGGAGCTTGTGTTCCGCCAGAAAACAGATCCGAGCCTCCTTCTGATTTCCCCAAACGGTCTTGATTCCGTTTGGTGTCGGGAACTTCAGGCAGAGATGGTAAGTTGACGGGATTGCTCGCATTGAATTGATCCAGGGAGTTCCCATTATCACATTATAAATCGCGGGGTGGTTTGCCACCGCGAAGTTAACGATTTTCGTGATTCCGCCGGCACGAACTGGGAGCTGGATTGTTCCATCCGTCATTGTGACTTCGCCAGAGAATCCGGTCAGCGACCTCGGATTCGCTTTATCATCGACGGGTCCACCTTCATCCTTTGAAGTGTCTCTCGAAAAATGACGTCCACCGAACTTCCGGTGTCGATCAAGACTCGGGAGACGTCGTGGTCGTTTATGTCCAACTCCACTACTAAAGGATCGTCGTGAGGTTGGTCGAGGCCTTCGGCGTCTTTCTCGTGGAAGGCGATCCGGTCATCGTTTTCGGTGATCGGTTCCCGCGGGTTTGACTCCTTATCTCCTCTTCTCAGAAACGCCTTTATGGAGGCCACTGTATCTCGGCAGTATTGTGATCCTCCGATGATCATGTGGATTCTCCTGCGGTTGGCGGCGGAGTCGTCTCCGTTTGGTCTCCTTCCTCGTTTGGGGGTATCCTCGTTGGGCCTTTCGGGACGTTCCTGGTTAGGTCGTCCGTCTGGGGCGCCAGCATCTTCTTCGATAGCTCCGAGACTTTCGAGGGTCACTCCGTTTCCGAGCTCCCCGGCTAACAGCTTTGCCGCGAGCCTCCTTCCGACGGTCCTGCAGTTTTCGGTCGAGTGGCCTTTTGTCTTGTGGAAGGTACAGAAGGCGTTCTCGTCGAATCCTGGTCGAGTCCATGTATTCCATGGTCCCTTGCTGCGCTCATTATACGGTCTCTCCGTGTTATCTGGTAGTTATGCGCTCCGCCCGGGTTGGGTTCTTCATCTCGGTTGGTTCGCCTACTTCTTCTCTCGTTTGGAAAGTTAGAAGGTTGCACCGTGCCTTTGGCGACCGATTTTGACGATTGGTGCTTTCCGGCTGGGACCCTCATGTCTTCCTCGTAGATGACGAAGTTGGAAGCACGGTGGAGAGCATCTTGAATGGTGATTGGCGGGTTCACGGTAATTCCTTTCGGAAGTTCGAAGTCTTCAGCAAGGACTTCTTTAGGGCGTTGATCGCGGCACTGTTGCTTAGTCCGTCAATTTTTGAGACTATCACCTTAAACCTTTCGATGAAATCTCGGAGGCTTTCTTCGGGTTCCTGCGACAGCGAGTAAAGATCTGCGTCGGACGTTGACTGTCTTATGAACAGCGAGTAATGTTTCAAGAAGGCTGCCGACAATTGTTCGAAACCATCGATTGAATCTCTGTCTAGCCTCGAGAACCATGACAAGGCTGATCCTTTCAGATGTTCCACGAAGAGGAGGCAGAATCCCGCGTCCCTCTCTTCGGGTCTGAATCTAGCCCGTCCCATAGCAATGTGGAAGGCTGTCATGTGGGCCTTCGGATCAGTCGTCCCGTCGTAGAAGGGAATTCGGATTTTTCCCGGGTCAGAGAGTCTGACGCTAGTGATCCTCGAAGTGAACGGGATCTTTTGCGTTTCCTCTAGGACACGGTCGATTTCCGGGGCCGCACTTGTCGCTTTATGGACCTGCGACCTTACCTCCTTCATCTGACTCGTGGTGAGTTCTAGGCGGGCACGGAGCTCATCCAGCTCGTCCCTTCGGCTAGCGGATCGATTAGCTCTGGCCTCTCGTTCCTCCTTCTCCTGCTCTTCGATCCAGCGGAGCTCTTCTTCGTCCGCGTTCAGATCTCCAGCTTCGTCGTCAGTTTCGTTTTCGGCTCTGTTCGTGGTGTCTCTCGGGTTTTCACCGTTAGTCACCGTGGAAGTCGGCCGTTCAACGGTTCGCCCAGTGGCGCTTTTCCGGTACAGCGGGGGGGTGCTGACGGTTCTCTCCTTGTTCCGACCGGGGTCTGTTCGTCGGGATTCTGACGGCCCGAGGGATCCGCTCGCGGGGTGAAGATAGGGCGTCTTACTCCTAGAGTCCGAGGGGCGTGTGCTGGTTCCTGGGAAGCCGCTCTTTCTCGTGCGGCTGCTCTCTCTTGCCTGTTTTGCCGCTCCGTGATTTCGGCTACCATGTTCCGCAGTTCGGTGATCGCTGCATTCTCCGGGGCGGTGTTGGCTGTTTCCGTGATGATCGGATCTTGAAGTGGCATTCCGTATCTGGCGAGGGCCCTGGGGGAAGTCCCGGGATTTCCGACTGCTCCGTCGGTGGATGGTCCCGGCGGCAGTTGTTCCGGTTCTGGCCGCCGATGTGCTAATGGCGGGAAGTCCCATTCCGGCTGCTGCTCCGGTCGGTTGGTTGTGATGTCGTCAGTTCTTCTAGTCATTGTCTTCGTCGGTATCCTTTTCGTTCTTAGGGTTAAGAATATTTCTCGTCCCCACAGACGGCGCCAAACTGTGAGAGCCGAAACTCACACTGTCAAAACTTATATTTAATGGGGGCTCGAAAATTATATTTATAAAGAACTAAAGGACCGAAAATGAAAAAAGATGAAAAAGGGAGATTTTATGGATATTTTCCAAAAGTACAATGGAAATTAGCAAAAGCTGAATAGTCTTAAATTGCTAAAACTCCTAATACTCGGATCTGGGATGGATTTAACCTTTACACGAGCGTACATATATATACTGACAATCCTAGGAGGCTAAGACTTCAGATTTCCGATGTGGGACCTTGTCCTTCGCTCCCAGCCGCCGACTTAAGCTTTTTGGGCCCGATTTCCGGCCCGAGAGTCTTCCGTGATCCATCTGCGCATTCTGACCCAAATCTGGCCCGCCGGTGAATAGTGATCCGTGAATAGTAAACCGGTGAATAGTAATCCGAATCTCGGTTTATGCTTAATTCGATTTTTCGGTTAACTTTGTCTCGGGATGAATAGTGTTTTTAACGGTTTTTCCCGCGTGAATAGTGTTCCGAGCGTTTTATGACTTCCGAGATTTGAACCGCCCGTTTTTTATTTGAACTTCCAGCCGCCGGTTTCAGTATTGATGGCCAGCCGCCGGTTCCTTTGGCTTGTATGCTCGGCGACTGGTCCACGGCTGGCTGGACGTTCGTCTCGGTCTTTCGGGGAACGTTTATGGACGTCTTTGGGGTCAGAACATGCAAACGGATGATCTCGGGTCGGTCCGGGCATTGAGTTACGTTTGACGGTCGGTCGACTGGACGATGTTCGGATGAGGAGTCTCGACTCGAGAAATGATCGTGGACATGTGATGAAGACCCGGCGGCTGGGACAAGTGCCAGCCGCCGGCCACGGACGAGGGGAGATCCGGCGGCTGGCCTCATCCCAGCCGCCGGCCACGGACGAGGGGAGATCCGGCGGCTGGCTTCATCCCAGCCGCCGGCCACGGACGAGGGAGATCCGGCGGCTGGCTTCATCCCAGCCGCCGGCCACGGACGAAGGGAGATCCGGCGGCTGGCCTCATCCCAGATCCGAGTATTAGGAGTTTAGCAATTTAAGGGACTATTCAGCTTTTGCTAATTTCCCTTGTACTTTCGGAAAATATCAATAAAATCTCCCTTTTCATCTTTTTGGCATTTCGGTCCTTTAGTTCTTTTTAAATAGAATTTTCGAGCCCCCATTAAATATAAGTTTTGACAGTGTGAGTTTCGGCTCTCACGTTTGCGCCGTCTGTGGGACGAGAAATATTCTTAACCCTAAGAACGAAAAGGTTCGGAACGAAGACAATGACCGAAGAAACGATGGATTGGAGTTCGATGGATGGCAGCCGCGGCCTAACCGAACACAGATTGAGGAAACCAGTAACCGACCTCAGCCGTCAGCCGCAGTCCGAAAGAGGAAAAGAAGAGCGGCAGCTGGCGAAACTCGAGCAAAAGTTACAAATTGAAGAATCCCGGGAAACGGAGAAGGATCCCCCGTGTGAGCCAGTGATTTCGGTCAACATAGACGAAAAGAATCCCGAGCGATGTACAGAGATCGGAGCAAATTTGGAGGAGCCGATCAAGACTGAGTTAATCACCTTGTTAAAGGAGAACGCCGGATCGTTCGCATGGGCAGCAGAAGATATGCCTGGGATCGACATCGGCATCACAAGCCACGAACTCAACGTAGACCCGACATTCAAACCGGTGAAGCAGAAAAGGCGGAAACTCGGTCCAGAACGCGCCCAGGCGGTGAACGATGAAGTAGAAAGATTGCTCAAAGTCGGATCAATCACGGAAGTGAAATATCCCGACTGGTTAGCAAATCCGGTGGTAGTAAAGAAGAAGAATGGAAAATGGCGAGTTTGCGTCGATTTCACGGACCTGAATAAAGCGTGCCCAAAAGACAGCTTCCCCCTTCCGCACATCGATCGATTAGTCGAAGCGACGGCAGGGAACAAGCTGCTATCGTTCATGGACGCTTTCTCCGGATACAACCAAATCATGATGAACCCCGACGATCGAGACAAGACTGCGTTCATCACAGATCGCGGAATATACTGTTATAAGGTGATGCCATTCGGGTTAAAGAATGCCGGCGCTACATACCAAAGGCTCGTCAACAAAATGTTCGCCGAACAACTCGGAAGAACGATGGAAGTCTACATCGACGATATGTTGGTCAAGTCGTTGGAGGAGAAAGACCACGTCAAACACTTGCGGGAATGCTTTGAACAACTCAACCGGCACAACATGAAATTAAACCCGGCAAAGTGCAGATTCGGAGTAGCATCCGGTGAATTCCTCGGGTATCTGGTAACTCATCGAGGGATAGAAGCAAACCCGAAGCAAATTAACGCTTTGATAGAGATGGCCTCGCCAAAAACCAAGAGAGAAATCCAAAGATTGACCGGACGGGTCGCGACGCTAAATCGGTTCATCTCGAGGTCAACGGACAAATGTTTGCCTTTCTACGACACACTCAGGGGAAACAAAAAATTTGAGTGGACAGAGAAGTGTGAACAGGCATTCCAAGAACTAAAGAAATACCTAGCAAGCCCGCCCGTACTTTCGAAGCCGGTCGAAGGAGAGCCCCTTTTTCTGTATACAGCGGTATCATCGACGGCGGTAAGCGGGGTGCTGGTCAGAGAAGATCGCAACGAGCAAAAACCGGTCTTCTATGTGAGCCAGACCCTAGCGGACGCAGAAACCCGATACCCGCTGATGGAGAAGGCGGCCTTGGCAGTGGTGATGTGCGCACGGAAATTACAGCCTTATTTCCAGTCGCACACGATCATTTTACTCACGGTTTTTCCTCTCAGAACGATCCTGCACAGTCCCAGTCAATCGGGACGTCTGGCAAAATGGGCGGTAGAATTAAGCGAGTACGATATCGAGTACCGAAGTAGAACATGCGCCAAATCACAGGTCCTTGCAGATTTTTTGATTGAGCTCCCGACCACAGGTGTTAGTGAGCCGACGTCAAACTCGACGTGGGTTCTCCACGGAGACGGGTCTTCGTCAAAGCAAGGTTCGGGAGTCGGGGTGCGGTTAACGTCACCAACTGGGGAAATCTTAGAACAGTCGTTCAGGTTGCTCTTCAACGCTTCCAACAATGAAGCGGAGTACGAAGCCTTGATCGCTGGACTGAAACTCGCCCTCGGACTCAAAATCCAAAATCTGCAAGCATTTTGCGATTCCCAGCTGGTGGCAAATCAATTCAGCGGAGACTATGAAGCAAAAGACGACCGGATGGAAGCATATCTCAAAATTGTTCGGGAGCTCGCAAAACAATTCAAAAAATTCGAACTCACAAGAATCCCGCGAGGAGAAAACGCCCCGGCCGATGCATTGGCGGCCCTAGCATCAACGTCTGCCCGGGAGAAAGTCGAATCATTCCCGTCGAATTCATAGAACAAAACCAAGCATCGATCCACCACAAGTCATCAACCTTATACAACTCCCGAAGGAGAAGACGAAGAAGGGCCTCCGGAAGAAGAGTTAGCAACTGGTCCAACGGAAGAATATGGCTGCGATCGCGGATGGATGGCTCCGATACGAACATACATCATGGACGGGGAAGTCCCGGCGGACAAATGGGCTGCACGAAAACTAAAGGCCCAAGCGGCCCGCTTCGTTCTCCTCGACGGCAACATCTACAAATGGAGGATCTCCGGACCATTAATGGTCTGCGTGGAAAAAGAAGAGGCAAGACGAATTATGGAAGAAGTCCATAGTGGATCGTGCGGAAATCACTCCGGAGGAAGAGCTCTCGCAATCAAAATCAAGCGGAATGGACACTATTGGCCAACCATGATAAAAGATTGCGAGAAGTTCTCCCTCAAGTGCGAGAAATGCCAGAGGCACGCACCAGTGATCCATCAGCCCGCAGAACTGCTCTCGTCAATTTCCGCGCCGTACCCGTTCATGGGTGGGTCGATGGATATCGTGGGGCCAATGCATAACTCAAAGCAGAAAGGTTCCTACTTGTCCTAACAGATTACTTCTCAAAATGGGTCGAAGCGGACTCTTACGCCAGTATCAAGGACGCCCAAGTGGAGCATTTCGTCTGCAAAAAACATCATATGCCGGCACGGAGTCCCTTACGAGATCGTCACGGACAATGGTTCTCAATTCATTTCCACCCGCTTCGAAGGATTTTGCGAAAAGTGGAAGATACACCTGAGCAAGTCAACGCCACGTTATCCGCAGGGTAATGGCCAGGCCGAAGCAGCCAACAAGACTATCGTTGACGGACTCAAAAAGCGTCTTGACGAGAAGAAAGGGCGATGGGCGGACGAACTCGAAGGGGTGCTCTGGTCCCATCGGACAACTCCAAGACGCGCAACCGGAGAAACGCCATTCGCACTGGTCTACGGTGCCGAATGCGTTATACCGTCAGAAGTAGACTTTCCCGGCGTCAGACGAAGGCTCTTGCCCGGACAGGAAGGCCTTAATCATCTGATGATGTTAGACGAACTGGACCTAATAAACGAAAGACGGGATCAAGCCCTCATCCGCATCCAAAACTATCAACAAGCAGCGGCCAAATACTACAACTCAAACGTGCGCCACCGCAAATTCAAGGAAGGAGACCTCGTCCTCCGCAAAGTTTTCCAGAACACCGCGGAGCCGAATGCAGGGAAATTAGGCGCGAAATGGGAGGACCGTACAAAGTAGCAAATGTGGTCCGTCCAGGAGCATACGAGCTAGAAAACAAAGAAGGGAAGCCAGTCCCAAGGACATGGAACGCAATGCACCTAAAGAAGTATTACCACTAGACATTGTAAAATAGAACTACGAACCGGCTTGATCCCTACATTCAGGGTACGTAGGCAGCTCGCCTCTGACGAGTTCAGCTATTTATATTTTATAATCTCAAGGGGGAGTGGGTCCGTATATACATACTCCCAAATTTTCGGAAACAAATCAAGAGGATAGACGTTGGGACTTAGCATCTCATAACACATCCATAGCTTGAAAAGTTCTCGAGAATATCATCCCGGCAAACATCGGAACTTAGCATCCCGAAACTTGATCCGGAAAGCAAATGGACTCAGAGAAACTGCCCACGACCCGTCCGAGACATGAACTGGCGGCTGGGATAAGTGCCAGCCGCCGGATCTCCTTCATCTAAAGCCGGCGGCTGGGATAAGTGCCAGTCGCCGGGTCTTCCTCGTCCACGGCCCGTCCGAGATATGAACCAGCGACCGACATCACATCAAAAATCGCCCCTTGGCATACATAAAACCTGCCTTTTAGCAAGCATGCCACCGTCCGTTGCTGATCACAGCGGGACGATCTTTTTAACCATGGTTCCCCTTACATCCCAAAGCGGATAAAACGTAGCGCGCTATACAAATTTCCGGACTAACATCCGAAAGGCGTAACCTGACATTCCGCGATCCTGGCAGGAAACGTCTCAGACGATGTTCTATTGAGTTCATTTCCACTAAACGCCCCGCATAGGTAGAAAATGCAAAGCGTAAATCACTAAATGAACTCCTTAAACCCAGTAAACGCCAACTTGGAACGCTGGTCTTAGACATCTCACGACGAGGTACCAAACCGGCCCTGGTACGAGATCATAAACTCGTCTGAAACTAGCAACTAACCCAAACTCCATGCCCAGCGGCTAACTCCGCTGGTCGAATAACTCAAGGGAAACTCCTCCCGAACAATCAGGTCCGAGCGCCCGGAGCAGCGCCCCGATCAACCCGACTAACCTAAGCAAGCAAAACCAAACCAATACAAGGAAGGTCGAGCGCCCGATCCAGTCGGATAAACGGGCCGCCCGATCTCTTCAAATAAACGGCCAGCAGCCCGCTCCAAAAAAGCATAACCCGGCGGCTCGGACACGCCGGCCGCCCGGGATCGATCAACATAATCCGGCGGCTGGCACACGCCGGCCGCCCGGGATCGATCAACATAATCCGGCGGCTGGCACACGCCGGCCGCCCGGGATCAATCAACATAATCCGGCGGCCGGGACATGCCAGCCGCCCAGGATCAGCCAACATAATCTGGCGGCCGGGACATGCCAGCCGCCTGATATCAATACAGCATCCTCTCCAAATCAATACACGACGGCCGGGTTCGTCTCGGACTAAACCCAGCCACCCACGATCATTCAATCAGGATCCTTGTACAAAGAAACAGCGTATGGCAAGAGACAAATCTCGAAAGCTTGTTTTATTGAAGTCTCAAAACAAAAGAATCGGTCCAGACCAAAAATCAGGCCGTACATAGCATAAATCTATAAAGCCAAAAACTCAAAAAATAGCTAGAAAGAAAAACCACCGCATGGTTAAGAATCAGAACCAAACGCCTGGGCAATAGCAATATCAGAGATTCCGGGAACAGACTCGTTCGATCCCGATAGGTCAACCACCCCGAGAGAAGTAGCCTCCTCTTCAACGGATCTTCCCTCGGGTACTGAAGCATTGTCATCCTTGCGGGCTGGACATAACTGAGAATCAATCTTCCCACGGATTCGAGCAATCACATCATCAAACCGAACTGCAGATTTATCGAACTCGTTCATCCATGTGGACAATTTCACCTTCTCCTCGTCCAAGCTGGGAGGATCAGTCCCCTGTAGCAAAGCGACAAGTTCAACATTACTCTCTATTTGAGCCAAATCTACGTCCTGATTCCTTGCCTCAGACAAAGATCTAAGGTCTTCTTTCAGCGCATCCAAGAAATCACGGAATTTGGCAACGGAAGCCTTGCGGCCATCCGCGTAAGCCCGTTGCACCTTCGAATTGCGCGCCGCTTTTACACTGACCATCTGATCCTTCAAAGCCTGTACTTCCTTAGCATGACGCGCATCCTTGGCCTCTTGACGGGTCTTAAACTGCAACGCCACTGATCTTTCCGCACGTAACGAAGCAAGCTCTTTCTCGAGCAATTTGACCCGATGCGAAGACGTCGCTTCAAGTTCGTTAAGTTTCCTCCTCACCAGCCGAGCATCATCCCGAGCTTCCTCAGCACGCTTGCGGATTCCACGGACAGAAGCATCATACGTGCTGATACACTTGTTCACGGAAGACATGAACTGAAATAATAACAGGAAGAGTCAGTATTAAAAAAAAAAAAAAAAAGAAAAAAAGAAAAAAAAAAGAGAGGAGAAGAAAGAGAAAAGGCAAGAATGGATAAACCTTCATCCCGCTCAAGGCCATATCCTCGTACTTCTCAGGCTCAGACTGTCACAAGAAGGAAACCTAAAACTAGCATCCGTGATCACTGAAAAACTCCTAGCGGACTGACGACGATTTTTACAAACAGCCTCAGGAAAAGCAAGCCCTGGCGAAGGACCTGTGCGCCGAGCCTCGGGAAGAGAGTTTTTCACTCCGGGGTCAGCAAGGCAATCCGCCTGCTTTTGGCGCAACCGGTTGTCTTCATCACTCAGACCGTAGGTGATCCCGCCAGCCGCCGCTTTATCCTTGGGCAAACGCCTCGCGATACTTCGTTCAAGAATAGCCTCCTTCTTCAGAGGAGTGACCACAACGGTGGATACCACCAACTTATCCGCAGGCCATTCGGGTGGAGGGACGGCTTGACTATCGTCCGTCAATCCCGATCCTGAAGGACCGGCCGCCGTCTTATCCTTAGAACCCTTCCCGAGTTTATTCGCCTCACTCTTCTTCTCCATCTGCCTCCTCTCGCGAAAAGATTGCCTAACCATTATCTTAAGAAACGGAAAGTGCACTCGACAAGAGAAAGAACTCGTGAGGAAAAAGAAGAAGGAAGGATCCATATATATAGTCGGACGGTTCAAGTCCTAGTTTGAAAAGGAATTGAGTCTTTCCAATTCCGAGCCGACCGCCCACGAGTCTTTCATACGAAAAGGAAATTTTTTCTTTACAAAAAAAAAGGAAAGAAAAAAGGAAATTTTCCCGTTTCGATCAATCCCGATAAAACCTCAGCTTAAAGCTCCTCGTCCTCGACTATGAAAACGAAGAGCTGGGGGGCTAACTGTTGGGGTCGAAATCCCCTCCTCGAAGATTGACGGAACGAGAAGTCAAGGACAAGACCAAATGAAACTTATCCCGAACGTGGAACGGACGAGCTAAGGCAAACTGCCCACGATCCGTCCAGGAAGTCAACCGGCGGCTGGGACATGGCCAGCCGCCGGATCCTCTTTCACCAACAGCCGGCGGCTGGGACGAGTGCCAGCCGCCGGATCTCCTTCGTCCGTGGCCGGCGGCTGGGATGAGGCCAGCCGCCGGATCTCCTTCGTCCGTGGCGGCGGCTGGGATGAGGCCAGCCGCCGGATCTCCCTTCGTCCGTGGCCGGCGGCTGGGATGAGGCCAGCCGCGGATCTCCCCTCGTCCGTGGCCGGCGGCTGGGATGAGGCCAGCCGCCGGATCTCCCCTCGTCCGTGGCCGGCGGCTGGGATGAGGCCAGCCGCCGGGTCTTCATCACATGTCCACGATCATTTCTCAAGTCGAGACTCCTCATCCGAACATCGTCCAGTCGACCGACCGTCAAACGTAACTCAATGCCCGGACCGACCCGGAGATCATCCGTTTGCATGTTCTGACTCCATAGACGTCCATAAACGTTCCCCGAAAGACCGTGACGAACGTCCAGCCAGCCGTGGACCAGTCGCCGAGCATACAAGCCAAAGGAACCGGCGGCTGGCCATCAATACTGAAACCGGCGGCTGGAAGTTCAAATAAAAAACGGGCGGTTCAAATCTCGGAAGTCATAAAACGCTCGGAACACTGTTCACGCGGGAAAAACCGTTGAAAAACATTATTCATCCCGAGACAAAGTAAACCGAAAAATCGAACTAAGCTTAAACCGAAATTAGGATCACTATTCACGGGTCACTATTCATCGGCGGGCCAGATTTGGGTCAGGATGCGCAGACGGATCACGGAAGATTCTCGGGCCGGAAATCGGGCCCAGAAAGCTTAGGTCGGCGGCTGAAAGCGAAGGACAAGGTCCCACATCGCAAATTTGAAGTCTTAGCCTCCTAGGATAGTCAGTATATATATGTACGTTCATGTAAGGTTTAAATCCATCCCAGATCCGAGTATTAGGAGTTTTAGCAATTTAAGACTATTCAGCTTTTGCTAATTTCCCTTGTACTTTCGGAAAATATCAATAAAATCTCCCTTTTCATCTTTTTTGGCATTTTCGGTCCTTTAGTTCTTTTTAAATAGAATTTTCGAGCCCCCATTAAATATAAGTTTTGACAGTGTGAGTTTCAGCTCTCACAACGGGTACGCTGTATTGTGCGGGCGGGTCGTCGGTGAGGTGGTCAGTTCGGATGTTCGCCGGCGGGGTTGTGAACCCAGACCGAACTTCATGGATATGAGTTTTTCCATGCGGTTTGAGTTTCGTTTGCGGGAAGCTAACGAACAGGTTCATTGTCTTGTTTGCTTGGTAGTGAGAGAGGAAAAAGTTAAGTGCGCCTTCGTGGGATATGACGACTGGTGGTGTGGTAATGCCAGTGGCTAACTCGTGAGTGTTTGGCGGCCAGTGGGAGAGAGTTAGAGGTCCGTGGCCGTCCGCGGTACCTGTGAACTCAGTTGCGACCAAACTGGCTAGGTCGGGGACAGAAATTCTGGGGCTAATAGTCACAACCCTTGCCAGTTGGTGTTGTTCTTCCACGACGAAGTTCCATTTGCCCATATTTGAGCGGTTCCAGTCGCCAGCAATGACGAGGACGTTGTCCGCCATGTGGGGACCTGCATTAACGGGTGCATTTAAGTGAACAGGGAGCAAACATAATAGATGCAGTCAATGTGTGGGTGAGAATTACATACTGACGAGGGGGTATTGATGGAGGGCGAAGGTGGATAATTGTCGGAACGATAAATGAGAAATATTTGAGGGAGTTGCAGTAAATGCGTTTTTGGTATGAAGAAGAGACAGAGATGTTGTCTTAGGTGAGGGGGAAAAGTAGATCAATGTCTCCAAAAAAGGGGACTAATTGTGGACGAAATGTGGACCGTCGGATTAGTGATGCTTGGATTTGATGACAATCTAACGGTCGCAAAAAGGAATTATGGATACACGTCAAATCAGGTTTTAATGGATGCTTTGGTAAGATCAAACATGAAAAAGGTGCTTCGGTAGTTTAGTTCAGTTTCGTTACTTAGTTAGTGTGTGCTTTGGTCTGAGGGCAAAACAGGTATTGTGGGGGTCAAAAAGTGTCCATAAGTCCTCCTGGTTTCAGAAGTGTGTTTTTATGTTACACACTTTCCTAAAAGTGTGTTCTAGAGTAATATTCTCTATATTTTTTAGCAGATAGCTTTGTCATAGTTACTAATTTCTGTAGCTGTATGTTTTTTGTTGTATATATTTTTTAGATGAAACATGATTTTTTTTAGATGAAGATGATTAGTAAACTACAATATGTGTGTAGTATATAAATAATTATTTTTCAACTAATAAGCAATGCTTTGTATTAGTAAACCAAAAAAAGATTATCAAAGTAATCTCTTAGTAGAACTTAAAAATGTATAAATTATTAAAAATTAACTAAAAAATAATTTACTAGTTTCTTAAGAAGAAAAGGATTATGAACAATGAAAGGAAATATTTTAGATTTTTTTTGTTTTTATGAACGGTAAGAGTTTTGGAAAATGAATCATATTAAGAAAAGTGTTAGGTTTTTTTATCCCATTCTTTTAAGTTTATCTATATTACTTTTTTTAGTTGATAATTTATATTATCACATCTATAAAATATTATTGATGATTTGTTTCCTCTACAGCTTTTACAACCCAAAAATAAGGATGTATGATTTTTGCTTAATACAATACATAAAGGAAAATTTATTTTCTTCTTTTTTGATGTAGCTTTAGAAAAAAGAAGCTACATTGTTATTGATAGAATTTCTATAAAATTATTTGAGAAACTAGTTTTCTACGTGTCGCGTTCACGTTAATTCTAACGAGGTCGATTACAAAGATGCCCTTAATAAATTCTAATTATTAGATTAGTTTGTCATTATTGAAACCTTTTAATATATCCTTTTCTTTTAAAACTTTTAAAGCATAATATAATATTTTTATAGATATAAAAAAACTAAAATTACAAAAAGGAAAAAAAAAATTTTAAATCATTTTAAAATTGGAAATAACTTTGAGATACAGAAATATTTTTTAGATATAAAAACGTTAATTCCAAAAAAGGAAAGTATTTTTTTTAAAATCATATTAAATAGGAAATAACTTTAAAATAATTTCCATTACTAAAAAAATTTAATTTTTTTTTGTTTAATGATTTCTTTTTTCAAAACACATTAATAAAGGGAAATAATTTTTGCATATATAATAAAGACAAAAATGAAAAAAGAAAGTCTTTTCAAAATCATATTAACAATGAAATAACTTTGAAATATAAAAACATTTTTATTAGATATAAAAACGTTAATTCCAAAAAAGGAAAGTCTTTTTAAATCATACTAAAAGGAAATAAATTTATAATAACTTTAGAATAGTTTTAAATATTATGATTCCAAATAAAAACTTTAAAATGATCAAGATTTCAAATAAACCAAGACTGGTAATATAACAAATAAACCAGAGCTATTTGGAAATATTAAAAAAAACATTAGAAATGTTACACGTCAAAAATATTAAAGTTATTCCGAATAGCTTTTATACAAAAGCGTTAATTCAAAATAAATAATTCTGAAAATATGTTCATAAATTTTCAACAAATTATCAGTATGGTTCATTTATGTAAAGAACCGATCAACATATAAGTATTTGTTTTTTGAATTTTTTGCCAAAAACATTTATAATATTATATAGAATTTTACGGAAATTGATTTATAAATCTAAATAAATAAATAAAAAACATGTTAATTAAGATAACAACATAAATTTAAAATATTATTTCATTTTCCTTTTCATACATACAAATTACATGAAAAAATTAAAATATAAAAAATAGAAGTGAATATTAACCAAGAATTATGATATCTTTATTTTTGTGAGTATCCATATACATGCATGAGTTTTCTAAACAACATATCAATAGAAAGATTTTACAATAATAGCTTAGTAAATCTAAGCTGAAAAACCGACCGAAATTTAGCCTAAATAGAACAAAAAATTAACTGTATTTCAATTCAAAATAATATATGTCAAATAATAGATCGAAAATTGAATAACAGTACCTATCTAAGTTCTTATACCAAAACATGTTTAAAAAGATATATAACATCTTAAAATTATTTAAAACAATCTTCTATTTACATGAATACATATAGTTGACAAAGCAAATAGAAACTTATAAATAAATAAAAGATAATATTAACCAATAATTTTAAGTGAGTTATTTTGTAAATATTCATACTTGTGCATGAGCACGGGAGAATCACCTAGTTTTATGTAGGAGAAAATAAAGCTAAATCATGATTGGTTGAGTATTGATATTTTAAAAATAAATAAGGTCGTAGGAATGAGATACGTACAACCCAACCAATCATACACAATGTAGAGAGTATCTCAAATGAGAATTTGTGAGATATTCTTGAGAACAAAAAAAAAACATGTGTCATTTATAGAGTGATTTAATTTTGGTTTTAAAATTAAAATAATTAAATTATATTAATTTTTTTTTAAGATACTATCACAGGTTCTAAAGGATATATATACACTAACCAAACGTGAAGTATACCGCAAAAACCCTAACTAATCAGCAGTCAAAGCCAGCGGCACTTTCTTCCTTTGGGAGATCAATGATTCACATATCGGACCTTCCGGAGGATTTGTTAGGGGAGATACTCTCTCGCGTCCCGGCCACATCTCTGAAACAGCTTCGACGTACTTGCAAACGATGGAACCGTTTTTTTCTGCGATAAAAGATTCAGAGCAAAGCACTTCGACACTGCCGCGAAAGAGTCACTGGTCCTCGCCATGCTGACAAAGAAATTAAGTATTTGTTCGATGAGCGTCAATCTCAATGGAAGCCCGTCTATCCAGGTCATAAGTGAGCTTAAGCTAACCGACTTTCCTTTTAGTTTTGCTCCATTCGAGATTTCAACCGTCTTTCACTGCGACGGCTTGTTGTTATGCACTAACAACACTGGAGTCGTGGTTTGGAACCCTTGTACTGGTCAAACCAGGTGGATCCAACCCAGTAATCACCACGACAGTCTCGACAGCTATACTCTTGGATCCTACCAAGACAAGGAATCCGGCAGGAGTAGCTACAAGATAGTGAGATACAGTCGTTGTGGTGTCCTACGAGCACGTGATATTTATGAGTTTAACTCTAATTCATGGAGGATTCTTCACATCAATCTTGACAGCACGTTCGCTTCACATTGCAGCGTGTCTTTGAAGGGAAAAAATTATTGGTATGCTTTGAAGAAAAAAGAGAATCAGCACGACATGTTCTTACTCAAGTTTGATTATACAACAGAGAGATTCGAAAGTATGAGTCTTCCCTATCCTAATGGTAAATATGCCAATGTTTCTCTTTCAGTTGTTAGAGAAGATAAACTTTTGCTGCTATTACAACGCAGAAATACAGAGATATGGGTAGCAAATAAGAATGACGAGTGGAGCAAAGTTTTAACAGTGGATTACCCTCGATGGTATAGGTCGGTTACCCTAAGTTTTGTGTTCAACGAGGAGAAGAAAGTAGCCTTGTTTTGTGAGAAACATGCATATAAAGTCACCGTGACTGAAAAAACCAAAGATATGGCATACATTCTTGGGGAGGATAAGAAAATCACACCAGTGGATTTTGGAGAAGCTATATTGGGGTCATATGGTCCAGCTATTCTTAACTATGTTCCAAGTTTAGTTCTAATTCAGTGAAGTTGAGGCAAAAGAGAAAGAGGTGATTAAAGTAAGCTACATGCAGACATTCTTTTTGGATTTTTTGTGTGTGTTTTTCCTAGTTTGACTTGGCCATGTCCTTTGATCAATCGTTCTGAAAAATTATAGAATTTATATTTCTTTCAGATTTGGTATTATTGGCTGTTTCAACTAACCCATTTCCTTCTTGCTGTATCAAAGTTTTTTTTTGTTAAACTCGATGATCAAATCATGTTTCCTTACATATATCGTACAGATTTATTCAATACAAGACAGCTATTCAGTCTCAGATTCTCAAATTTCAGATCAAAGCTCAAAATTAGAGAAGAGGAATCAACAGTCATTTTGTCCTAGACTTATCCAAACAAGCACAACACATATGACAAGTAATTTGAAAACGGTTATATCCTAGACAGGAATGGTAGAAGTGTAGAACCATATACCACACTTGCTATTAAGACAGAAAATATCCATTGAAGAGATGATAAAAACCTTTGGTGAGTTTGCTTGATATCCGGACTAAAGATCAGCATAGAAAAGTCTAAGATTATATCTAGCAGAGGTCTGAGATGGCAAAGGCATTGCTACCACATCAAGCTTTATGTTTGCTTCTGCTTACTAAGAGAATGACAATAGCCCTGTTAGTTTCACAATTAGTAGAGGTCACTCATCAACGATATATTTTATTCTTAATTCCGCAAGGTCTCTACCTCATTTTGGTTCACTGAGTCGTATCATTCCTAAATGCCAAATGTTTAGTATAACTGTCAATAAAAAACATGCCCCGTCATTACTGTGAGGCTATGCTGGTTCACTAGCCAGAGTCGAAGGCTGTGCATAGCCTTCCATGGCTCGTTCGAGGAAATGACTTGTGTAATTTCAGGCGGTGCATCATGCTGCGTGACAGTTTACAAGAAATAAGAAATTATTTTTAGGAACCGTTTATGTTCATTAAGGAAACCCTTGCTTAATGGCAAAAGAATATGTGATAAAGCAATATTCGTACCTCATCAACTTCAAGATCCTCTGTAGACCTTGCTTCGGCCATTTGTACATCATCTTCCTTCTTGTTGTCTCCCTGAAATTTTTTTTTTTGAAAAAAAAAGAAAAACATATAAATTTGGTTTTAGGAAGCGTTAATATGTATAAAATTATTAAATTTGGTTTTAGGAAGCGTTAAAAAATAATTTTCAACTAATGAACAATGCTTTGTATTAGTAAACAAAAAAAAAAATCAAATTTATCTCTTAGTAGAACTTAACAATGTATAAAATTATTAAAAATTAAATAAAAAATAATTTACTGGTTTCTTAAGAAGAAAAGGATTATGACTTATGAGCAATGAAATGAAATATTTTAATTTTATTTTTGTTTTTATGAACCGTAAGAGTTTTGGAAGATGAATCATACATATATTAAGAAAAGTGTTAGGTTTTTTTTATCCCATTCTTTTAAGTTTATCTATATTACTTTTTTTTAGTTGATAATTTATATTATCACATCTATAAAATATTATTGATGATTTGTTTCCTCAACAGCTTTTACAGTCCAAAAATAAAGATGTATGATTTTTTCTAAATACAATAAATAGAAGATGATATTTTTCTTGTTTTTTTGCTGTAGCATTAGAAAAAAGAAGCTACATTGTTATTGATAGAATTTCTAGGAGAAAATAAAGCTAAAAATGATTGGTAAAATGTAGAGAGTTTCTCAAATGAGAATTTGTGAGATATTCCTGAGAACCGATTTAATTTTGTTTTGAAAATTAAAATTTGATTATGTAATTAAATTTTTATTAATATAATTAAATTTTATTAATATTTTTTTAAGATACTATCACAGGTTCTAAAGGATATATACTAAGCAAACGTGAAGTATACCGCAAAAAACCCTAACTAATCAGCAGTCAAAGCCAGCGGCACTTTCTTCCTTTGGGAGATCAATGATTCACATATCGGACCTTCCGGAGGATTTGTTAGGGGAGATACTCTCTCGCGTCCCGGCCACATCTCTGAAACAGCTTCGACGTACTTGCAAACGATGGAACCGTTTTTTTCTGCGATAAAAGATTCAGAGCAAAGCACTTCGACACTGCCGCGAAAGAGTCACTGGTCCTCGCCATGCTGACAAAGAAATTAAGTATTTGTTCGATGAGCGTCAATCTCAATGGAAACATGCGTATAAAGTCACCGTGACGGAAAAAACCAAAGATATGGCATACATTCTTGGGGAGGAGGATAATAAAATCACACCAGTGGATTTTGGAGAAGCTATATTGGGGTCATATGGTCCAGCTATTCTTAACTATGTTCCAAGTTTAGTTCATATTAATTCAGTGAAGTTGAGGCAAAAGAGAAAGAGGTGATTAAAATTAGCGACATGCAGACATTTTTTGTGGGTTTTTTTTTTGTGTGTTTTTCTTAGTTTGACTTGGTCATGTCCTTTGATCAATCGTTCTGAAAAATTATAGAATTTATATTTCTTTCAGATTTGGTATTATTGGATGTTTCAACTAACCCATTTCCTTCTTGCTTTATCAAAGTTTTTTTTTGTTAAATTCGATGATCAGATCATGTTTCCTCACATATATCGTACAGAGGTAAGCTTATATAAGAGATATTTTAAACCGGCCTTTGCTAACTTGCTAAACTTTACAAGACCGGTGGATGAGAACAGTCCTTTTGACATTGACCGATGAGAAGAAAGGTGAACCCGCGCGACAGGCAGAAAGAAGCTAAATAAACATTGTCAGTCTCACCCTCCAGACCAAACCAAACCACAATGTTATTGTAATGATCACAGATCTTGTTGAGGCATTGGTTGGAGAGAGTCTGTTAACATAAATGTAAAACTAAGTCTCAGAAGATTAACAAGACAATACAGCTATTCAGTCTCAGATTCTCAATATTCAGATCAAAGCTCAAAACTAGAGAAGAGGGACAAGAGTCACTTATCCTAGATTTAGCTAAACAAGCACAACACATATGAAAAGTAATTTGAAAACGGTTATATCCTAGACAGGAATGGTAGAAGTGTAGAACCATATACCACACTTGCTATTAAGACAGAAATGGATATTGAAGAGATGATAAAAGCCTTTGATGAGTTTGCTTGATATCCGGACTAAAGATCAGCATAGAAAAGTCTACATTATATCTAGCAGAGGTCTGAGATTTCAACGGCATTGCTACCGCATAAACTTTATGTTTTCTTCTGCTTACTAAGAGAATGACAATAGCCCAGTTAATTCCACAATCAGTTGAGGTAGTGATCAACGTAATATTTTATTCTTCATTTAAAAGGTCTCTACCTCATTTTGGTTCAGTGAGTGGTATCCTCTATCTAAGTAGAATATACATGACATAATGGGTTCTCGTGGATACACTAACATGGTAATTCCATTGTATGCCGTTACCTCAGTTATGGGATCACATCGCTGTAGAAGTTATGAGATCGAAAAACAGAGTATTGCGTGCAAGGCAAGAAGTGGAAGACATTTAGTTATGGCGTGTGACTTTTTTGCTTTAGCACTATTTAGCACATTTTGGGTGGTTTTTTTAGTAGTAATCAGCGGGCTATCTCACTGTTTTATCATTCCAATTTTTTTTTTTCAGTCTCATTAACCAAAGTTTTTTTGGCTCTAAATTTTTTTTTTTCAGTCTCATTTACCAAAGTGCTAAATGAAGTTTACCCGTCTATACAGGTCATAAGTGAGCTTAAGCTAAACGACACTCGTTTAAGTTTTGATCAATTCGAGATTTCCAGCTTCATTCACTGCGATGGCTTGTTGTTATGTACTAACCAACGAAACACTAGACTTATGGTTTGGAACCCTTGTACCGGTCAAACCAGGTGGATCCAACCCAGTAATCACCACGACAGGTTGAACCGCTATGCTCTTGGATCCTACCAAGACAAGGAATCCGGCAGGAATAGCTACAAAATATTGATTACTGTCGTTATGGTGTCCTCCGAGCACTTGATATCTACGAGTTTAACTCAAATTCATGGAGGATGCTTGTCATCACTCTAGACTGCACGTTAAATCTCTCTGTTCTTAGTCAGTTTTGATTATACAACAAAGAGATTTGAACGTATGAGTCTTCCCTATCCTATTGATGAGTATGCCAATATTTCTCTATCAGTTGTTAGAGAAGATAAACTTTTGCTGCTATTACGACGCAAAAATACAGGGGGGGAAGAGATATGAGTAGCAAATAAGAATGATGTGGGGAGCAAAAGTCTTTACAGTGGATTACCCTCGATGGCATAGGTGGGTTAATATAAGTTTTGTGTTCAACGAGGAGAAGGAAGTAGCCTTGTGTTGTGAGGAACGTGCATATGGCATGACCAAAAACACCACAGATATGGTATACATTCTTGGGGAGGATAATAAAATCACACAAGTGGCTTTTGGAGAAGCTACATTGGGAATATTTGGTCCAGTTGTTCTTAATTATGTTCCAAGTTTGGTTCAAATTCAGTGAAGTTGAGGCAAAATCGAAAGAGGTGACTAAAATTATGCTTTCGTTTTTGTGTGTTTTCTTAGTTTGACTTGACAATGTCCTTTGATCATTCGTTCTGAAAAATTAAAGAATTTATATATCATTCAGATGTGGTATTATTAGATGTTTCAACTAACCCATCTCCTTCTTGCTTTAACATAGTTTCCTTACATGTATAGTACAGAGGTAAGCTATATAAGAGATGAAACCGGCTTTGAAGTGGTGTGAGGAGATAAAAGCAAGTTGCCACTTGTGAAAGTTTGGAGAAAAGTAGTCAGCGAATCTGATGTTCTTGCAATGATACCATCGAATAGATTACCACCGTAACTGATCATAATCTCTACTCCAGTCCTCCCATCACTTCTAAGCTTTTGAACGGAACTCTCTCCAACACAACGCGTGACATGGCTACTATTCCATGGAGGTGGAATGGGAATTCTGAAAGGTCTTACCGCAGGAGGGAGCCTTTGTGCCTTCTCCTCCATCTCCGCAGCTTCGTTCATTGTTGAAGATGAATATGCTTTGCAGTCAGGAAACTCTGATGGGAAAAAGGGCAAACCAGCCTGCAAGAAAAAAAAGTTTTTCAGATGTTTCTCAAATCTACGGTTTAATAAGGTAACATATACCACGAGAATCTTAACATTAATGGATCGAAAGTATCAGAGAGCAGAAATATACATCACAAGAAATCCAGCGTTTCTCCCTCTGACCTATTGCCTGAGCTCCTTTCGAGACAAAGGCATTCCAAAAGACTTTGATCCAACTAAGGGGAAGTATAAGAGACCATCTGAAAGAGAGTAATAAATATTAAATTATGGATCATCAAGGACCTTCATTCCAAAGAACAACACAGGAACGATTCAACTAAAATGCATTATTACCTTCTCTGTCAAGACAGAGAGAAAGTTTGTCAAGATTCAGATCAAAAGAAATGTTCGTGTTATTTCATAAAAGAGATGTACATGAGTATATATACAAGTAAGTAAACAGGACTGAATAACCAGACTATACAAAACTATCTAAACCAACATATTTACTCCAATAGAAGCTTCAAAAAATGTTGAGAAGACTCATCTTGAACTTCAAATGTTCAAAAACCCGAGGGAACAATGGTTTAGTCATATGATCAGCCACCTGATTTTATGTTCTAACATGTAACATCTTCAAGATCCCTTTGTCAATCCGCTCACGAGCATGACAGTCGTTCTCAATATGCTTAGTTCGCTCGTGGAAAATGATATATCATGGTTTTTCCGGTTTTTCAGCCATGATATAAGCATGTTTATAGAGTCCTTTATTTGTTTTTGGAGTCTTTTTGAGTCTTTTGCAGGTTCAGGTACATATTAGGCTTGATTGAAGATATTAGAGCATTTTGGAGCATTTAGTTTGAAGCATCTGAAGAGAGCAAGTCGGAGATCACTTTTGAGTCTGGTGTCGATCGACACCACAACTGAGTGTCGATCGACACCGATCGGGATTTCACGTTCCGCCGACTTTTGAAGAAAGGAAATTGCCCAGAAGTTTTACATATTTGAAAAACAAGTCCTTTTCGTCTTTTGGACTATATTTAGGTTTCTAAAAGTCTTTTGTAAATTTTTTTATCTTAGTTTTTACTTTGTGATTTGGGATTTTGGCAAGAGAGCTTTGGAAAGACAAATCAGAACTCACTTTGTAGAGAGAAGATTTCGAACTCTCTTAATACTCTTTTTAATAGGACAATTCTCAAAAATACCACACTTTTATGTTTTTGTGACAAAAATACCACATCAAAGTTAAAATGACAAAAATAACATTGTTCGAAGAGAAAAAAAACTATTATACATTATTTTCATATGTTTCTTCCCAATCCTTTAAACCTAAACCCTAAAACCCAAAATCTAAACCCTAATTAATGAATTTTGAACCCAAATTTATTAGTTTAATTATCTTTAAACCATTAAATAAATGTTATTTTTGTCATTTTCACTTTGATGTGGTATTTTTGTCACGAAAACATGAAAATGTGGTATTTGAAGGTATTTCTCTTTTTAATATCTTAATGCAATTTATTCAGATTATGATTTGTGTTTTATCAACCATGTCTGAGTAATCTACTTGTTAGATTTAGGGTTTTTCTATGTTGATGATGAATTGTTGAATTGGATAGAATTGTTAGGGTTATCAATTGGTTTCTTCATCTAGATTGAATCTAATGCTTGTTCTGGATTGATCACCTGAAATTTAGATCTTAGGATAATTAGTACACAGGAAAGTGTTATTGATTTCCTGAAAATAATCTTAGATGAGCAAAATAACTATTCTCAAAGAGATTTGGTTTAGGTATTTTGTGAACATTTCGAACTTGATTTTAATGCATGTCTGAGCCTTTGAATTTGCAAAGAGATTTGGAATTCTAGGATCTAGACATAGAAATTTCTGCAACGAGAGTTGATTGATTTGAATATTGTGTTTCGAGTTCAAGAACGATTCTTCATTAAACCCTTAACATCGTGTCTGGTTTGCAATTCTGAATCACCGAAAGAATTTCCCTAAGTCTAGCACTTTCTCCATCAATCTACAAACTTGTTTGATTTCGTTGCTGTCTTTTAATTACAATATCTTTCGTTTAGCTTATTTCGAAAACCTTTACTCTATTGTGCGAGTCTTGAATCTCTGTGGAATTCGACCCCTAAGTATTACAACTGATCTCTTAATTTGAGAGAGTAGTTCAAACGGTTAATTTGAGCATATCAAATTTTGGCACCGTTTCCGGGGATTCATTGAATTCGCCATTAGATTAGGAATAGAATTTAGACTAAACATTTTATTTCTTGTTTACTCACATTTGTTCTTTCTCTTTTCTTGTGTTTCAGGTGTATGCATTCTCGCAATACCCGAAGCAACAAACACGCTCAGCTTTTGATTCTCACGAATAAAGAGTTGTTAGAGTTAGAACGAACGAACCTAAAGGCAAAGAGATCAGTAGCAATGAATCGGAGAGTTATCATTCGACCTGATGCTACTGGAGTCTTACGAGACCAACAGGGTCAAGCCTACAACGAGAACGGCGACTAGATTGATGACCAGGGAAATGTCATCCAAGAAATCATTGTACAAGATGAGGCAAACGCTGCTAGAGGGAGGACTCTTGCGGATTTTAACAGGCCTGATCTTTTCTATGCAAACAGGTCTGCGATTCGCCCTCCTACTTTCCCAAAGAATGACTTTGAGTTGAAGCCTGTCTACTTCACTCTTGTGGGTCAACATCCTTTCCATGGTCTTCTTCACGAACACCCTATGGATCACATTGAGAAGTTTGAGGACTTGGTGACAAGCATCAAACTGAATGGAGTCACTCAGGACTATCTTATGTGCAAGTTATTTCCATATTCTCTTGCTGGGGATGCAGCTTACTGGCTCAATAATGAGAGTCCAGGTTCTCTAACCACTTGGTCTGATACAAAGATTGCCTTCCTCACCAACTTCTTTGATGATGCAAGGTCTGAAGATCTGAGAACTAAAATCTCTACATTCAAACAAGAGCCTACTGAAGTCTTCAAAGCTTCTTGGTTGAGGTTCAGGTTATACCAGAGAGACTGTCCTCATCATGGGTTCAGTGATGTTCAGCTGTTGGGCATCTACTTCAGAGGAATTGACTGGAGGTATCAAATGACTTTGGATGCTGCAAGTGAAGGAAACTTCAACACTAGAAGTCCAGCTGAAGCCAAAAAGCTAATTGAGAACTTGGTATCTAGCAATAGTACCAAGAATGCAGACTTTGAGAGGAAGAAAGCAGCTGGAGGAATGGATGGAAGCCAAATGGCTGAAGTGAAGGAAAAGCTAGACTCAGTTCACAGCATTCTTGTGGGCCAGAAACATGTACAATTTGCTGCAGAGATTGACACTTTTGAACAAGCTGATGAAGGTCAAGAAGAGGATGTGAACTATGTTGGGGGAACAGGTTTTCAGAATCAGAGGTATGGAAATCAACAAGGGAACATGCCTTACAATGGTTATGGTCAGAGGAGTGCTTTTACAAGCAATCAAAACTCTTCTGGTTTTACTCAGAAGCCTCAATTTCAGAAGCCTGCTTTTCAGAACAACAACAACAACAACAGCAACAAGAACATCAACTTCCAAAGGACTTATGGCTATTCTTCTTGTCAACCAAGTCCTCCACCAAATGCAGAAAGCAAGATGGAGAGCATGCTGGAGCAGATTTTTGCAGGGCAGACAAAGCTGACAGTGGATTTTAATGGGAACTTGATTCCATGTACCTAGATCTGAATGGAAAATTTGAAGCTTTGAGCACTCATGTCAAGAAGTTGGATACACAAGTTGCACAAACTGCTTCATCAATGAAAAGGCAAGGTGGATTCCTTCCTGGAAGGACAGATGTCAATCCAAAACATCCCTGTAATGCCATCATGCTAAGGAGTGGAAAAAAGTTTGACTCAGTTGTGAAAAAGGGCTTCAATACAGATGAAATCGTGGAGATTGAAGATTTGGATGATGAAGATTTTGACTGTCCGGAGAAAGTGTCGATTGAAACCAACCTTCAGTGTCGATCGAAACCCTCCCAAAATCCCGAAGCTTCGAGCCATGACTGATGATTGTCGATCGACCCGATCGACACTACTTCGAAGGGGTCAACACCACTTATCAGTGTCGATCGACACCAACCAAGCCAGAATTGACTAAGTCTCACACAGCACCTGGGGAAAATAGAAGATTCCTTTCCCGAAGGCTTCCAAGAAGTCTAAACAGGAACTAGAAGATGTTAAGTGCAAATCTATCATGGAGAAGCTGATTGTTGAGATTCCTCTTGTTGATGTTATGAAGACTTCTCCCATGATGAGGAGGTATGTGAAGAGGATGGCTACTCAAGACCTGAGTGTTGAGCAAGGAGTGATGATGATTAAGGAGCTCACTTATTCAGAACAGAGTTCCCAAGAAGCTCCCTGATCCTGGAATTTTTGTTGACTTGCACTATCTTCTCTAATAGCTTCGAAAGATCTCCGTGTGATTTGAGTTCTAGTGTGAATTTGATGCCCTTATCAGTTGCAATCCGCCTGGGAATGACTGATTTTCAACCAACTAGAATCACTCTAGTTCTAGCTGATAGATCTCTTAGAATCCCAGAAGGTGTTCTAGAAGATGTTCCTATCCAGATTGGTGATTGCTTGATCCCCACAGACTTTGTGGTGCTGCAGTATGATGAGGAACCCAAAGATCCTCTTATTTTGGGAAGATATTTCTTGGCTACTGCTGGTGCTATAATTGATCTGCAGAATGGAAGGATAGGCCTACATGTGGGTGATTTGGTGATGAACTTTGACATGGACAAGATTGTCAAGAAACCCACTATTGATGGACATACCTTCTATGTGGATACACTTTCAGATCTTACAGAGGAAATCTTCAATGAGATGCACTCTGAAGATCCATTAGAGAGAGCTTTGATCACTTCTACAGCTGAGCATCTGGATGACCAAGCAAATGGATATGCAAAGATGATTGGATGCTAGTGACAAAGTTATGAAATTGGTTGCCCAAGAGGAGCTAGTTGGGACTTCAGAGAAAGCTGCAAAACTTGGTGATTGGAGTGTAGAGAAAGCTCCCAAACTTGAGCTGAAACAACTTCCTAAAGGGCTAAGGTATGCATTTCTTGGTGAAAATTATTCATACCCTGTAATTGTTAATGCTTATCTCAACAATGAAGAGCTCACTTTACTGCTAAGCAAGCTGCGCAGATTTCGCAAAGCTCTTGGCTATTCTCTTGATGAGTATCTCTCCAGATTTGTGCATGCATAGGATCCACCTTGAGGATGAGACAAAGTCGTCAATAGAGCATCAGAGGCGGTTGAACCCCAACTTGCAGGAAGTCATCAAAAAAGAGATCATGAAATTACTGGAAGCTGGAGTCATCTACCACATTTCAGACAGCAATTGGGTCAGTCCTGTGCATGTGGTTCCTAAAAAAGGAGGTGTTACAGTGGTGAAGAATGAGAAGAATGAGCTGATTCCTACAAGGACTGTGACAGGGCACAAGATGTGCATTGATTACAGGAAGCTGAATGCTGCGACAAGGAAAGATCACTTCCCCCTGCCATTCATTGATCAGATGCTGGACAGGTTAGTAAACCACCCTTATTACTGCTTCCTCGATGGGTACTCTGGGTTCTTTCAGATTCCCATCGATCCAGATGACCAGGAGAAGACCACCTTCACATGTCCCTATGGCACTTTTGCATATCGCAGAATGCCCTTTGGACTCTGTTATGCTCCTGCGACATTTCAGAGGTGCATGATATCTATCTTCACAGATATGATTAAAGATTTTATGGAAGTCTTTATGGATGACTTTTCTGTCTATGGGTCTTTCTTTAAAGACTGTCTTGATAATCTCTGAAAAGTGTTGGCTAGATGTGAAGAAAAGCACTTGGTTCTAAATTGGGAAAAATGTCACTTCATGGTGAAAGATGGTATTGTGCTTGGACACAGAGTTTCTGAGGCTGGGATTGCTGTTGACAGAGCTAAGATCGAGGTGATGACAAGTCTTCAGGCACCTGATAATGTGAAGTCAGTAAGGAGTTTTCTGGGACATGCTGGGTTTTACAGGAGATTCATCAAGGATTTCAGCAAAATTGCTAGACCACTTACAACACTTCTCTGCAAGGATGTGAAATTTGAGTTCAATGTTGAATGTCTTTCAGCCTTTAAGCAGATCAAGAAAGCTTTAGTGAGTGCTCCAATAGTGCAACCACCATACTGGGATTTACCTTTTGAGGTAATGTGTGATGCCAGTGATTTTGCAGTAGGAGCTGTGTTAGGACAGAAAAAGGACAAGAAGCTTCATGTCATCTATTATGCAAGCAGAACATTTGATGATGCACAGAGAAATTATGCAACTACTGAAAAGGAGTTGTTGGCTATGGTGTTTGCTTTTGAAAAATTTCGTCCATACTTGGTTGGGTCTAAGGTGATTGTGCATGCAGACCATTCAGCCCTCAAATACTTGATGCAGAAAAGGGAGGCAAAGCCAAGATTACTCAGATGGATTCTCCTTCTTCAAGAATTTGATATTGAAGTTAGAGACAAAAAAGGAGTGGAGAATGGAGTAGCTGATCATCTCTCAAGACTCAGAGTTGAAGAAGATGTTCTCATTGATGATTTTCTGCTAGAAGAGAATGTTTACATGGTTGGAATTGCATCAGAATCGGATTTGGTGAACAAAAGGCGAAATTGGCGAAGCACAGATATGGTGTCGACCGACACCACGCCACGGTGTCGATCGACACCCTTCAAAAGACTTGAAACTTCGAGTCGTGACGGACGAATATCAACCAGCTTGGTCGACACCAATTTAGGCTGCTCGACATCACTCAGTGTCGACCGAGACCACCTTGGTGTCGATCGACACCCGTCGCAGATGAGCCCAAAAACTGCAGAACCTGAAGGTTCGACTTGAAAATTGCAAACAGCTGTTGTAGCTGTTCCTGATCATCCTTGGTATGCTCATATTGCCAATTACCATGCTGCAGACATTGATCCAGGTCTCAAAGAGTATGCTAGGAAGAAATTCTTTTGTGATCTCAAGAGATATCATTGGGATGAGCCTTATCTCTACAGGCATTGTTCAGATGGAATCTACAGAAGTATTGCAGAGTCTGAGGTTCCTGACATCCTTTTTCACTGCCATGGATCTGAGTATGCTGGACACTTTGCTACATTCAAAACAGTGTCCAAGGTTCTTCAAGCAGGCTTTTGGTGGCCTACTATGTTCAAAGATGCTCAGGTGTTTGTTTCTCATTGTGATGCTTGTCAGAGAAGAGGGAAGATCAACAAGAAACATGAGATGCCACAAAAATTCATCCTTGAGGTTGAAGTTTTTTATTATTGGGGCATTGATTTCACGGGTCCTTTTCCCTCCTCTCATGGGAATAAGTACATTCTAGTTGTTGTGGACTATGTCTCTAAGTGGGTAGAAGCAATTGCTAGTCCAAAGAATGATGCTTCAGTGGTTCTTAAGCTGTTTAAAACCATTATTTTTCTCAGATTTGGAGTGCCTAGAATTGTGATAAGTGATGGTGGTTCTTACTTTATCAACAAGGTTTTTGAAAAGCTGCTGAAGAAACATGGTGTTCATCATCGTGTGGCAACTCCATATCACCCTCAGACAAGTGGTCAGGTAGAGGTTTCCAACAGACAGATCAAGCAAATCCTGGAGAAGACAGTCGGCAAGACAGAAAAGGATTGGTCTACCAAGCTGGATGATGCACTTTGGGCCTATAGAACTGCATACAAGACACCACTTGGCACCACACCATTCCATCTGCTTTATGGGAAAGCATGTCATCTTCCAGTGTAGCTTGAGCACAAGGCATATTGGGCTATAAAGACAATGAATTTCGACATCAAGCCTGCTGCAGATTGGAGATTGATTCAGCTGAATGAGTTGGATGAGATAAGATTTCATGCCTATGAAAACTCTAAGCTGTACAAGGAGAGAACAAAGGCTTATCATGATAAGAAGATCATCTCCAGAAACTTTGAACCCAATGATCAGGTACTTCTGTATAACTCTCGTTTGCAACTGTTTCCTGGTAAATTGCGTTCTCGTTGGTCAGGTCCTTTCACTATCACGGAGGTTCGACCATATGGTGCTGTAGCCTTGTGGAACTCAAAAGGCGAGGAGTTCACTGTGAATGGACAAAGGGTGAAACATTATTGGGCACAAGCCGAAATTCCCGACATACACATTGTTCGTTTGGATGATGCACCCTCTGCCTAATCCGCAGTCAAGTCAAGCTAATGACTAAAAACAAGCGCTGAGTGGGAGGCAACCCACTGGTAAGTCTGCACATACGCAATTTTCGTATTTCATTTGCATACTAATTTTTAGTTTTGTTTTTCCTTGAGATTTTAGGATTTTTCAGATTAAAAAAAAAAAAGATATATTTGTCGAGCCCCGATTGTTGTCGATCGACACCAACCAACGGCGTTGGTCGACACCGTTACGCATGAGGTAAGTGCATTTAAACCCTCGGGTTTTTCTTCATCTTCACTCTCTTCTCTTTCGCGACAGCTCTATCCCATTTTCAATCCTCCATAACTTTCTCATTTGTACACCGAATTGAGTGATTCAAAAGCCTAAACTGGTCGAAATCTTGTGCTCTATCCATATCCATCACTCATTCTCTCGATCTGCAAAGGTATGGCTTTCTACATCCTGATTTTCATTTCGGCACCACTTGGGTAAAAATCGAAATTTCACTCTCTGCACTTGATTTGCTGCTGGATCCAACTTGTTTCGGTTGTTTTAGAGTGAATTTGCCATGGGCAAACGATTTCCTTGGCCAAATTTGATTATTTTCGAACATTTTCGGATTGGAGAAAAACCTAGTTTGAAATCGATTTTTAGCAATGTTTTAGGATGGAATTGAGATGAGTTTGTGTTGATTGTGATGGCCTGGATGATCTCTGTTGTTGTTATTTTCGAAATCCCATGATTTGAACTCGATTTTCGGATTCGCGATTGGTGTCGATCGACACCACCTTCGGTGTCGGTTGACACCCTTCGCCCTTTGTCGGATCTCTTTTATTTTGCTGATTTCTGTGTTCGTCCTTGTTCTTTTTGGTTGCAGATGACAAATCGCAGCAAACGCCCATGCCCCGGACAGACCGACGGATCTTCTCCTTCTTCATCACAACTACCCGCCCCACTTCCACCATGGCCCAGAATAAAAGGTGAGAAGATTCGCCCAGCTCCGATTTAGGATGTATCAAACAAGAAGGTGGCTAACTCCGACGCATACCTCTCCCGCCCCATCACTGACGCTTGGCTTGGTGTCGAGATACTTCCTACTCGATACCCGGACTCCGCCACACTTCGGCGAATGGGTATCCATAGCGAGGTCTTCCGCTTACCCCGGAGATGGGTCTAGGCAGGATGGTGACGGAGGAGCACGACTGTTTTCCAGACCTCGTCCGCCAGTTTCTCGCTACAGTTCTGGTCTACTACCCGCACGGGATCGTCAGGGGTGCTAGGGAAGGCATTCTCACCTTCTTTCTTCGCGGAGTTCGCTAACGTATCTCATTGCCAGAGCTGTGCACCATTTACGGGTTCGATCTGAGCCTCGACCGCGCCACATTTCCGGAGCATTTTCTGGTCCTTTTTTGTCATGGAGCCTACGACTGCAAGACATCCACACAGGCAGACATTAGGCATCCCGTTCTGCGCTACGTTGCTCGCGTTGTGGCGAACACAATCTTGTGCAAGATGGAGCCCGGTAAGATGCGCATCTCCGAGCTTATACTACTTTATTACAGTCTGCGAGATGTCATTGCTCCCCAGCTCGATAGTCCTCTTCCTGAGTCTGATGTTAGTCGAGCCGCCATCTTTGCCCATCACTTGGTTTCTTTGAAGACCAAGCCCTTCTCCGGCACTGGTAAGAAGCACGAGAGCATCGGGAGTCTTCTCACTCCCATCTTCCGCCACCTCAGGATCCCTACAGATGCATACATCATCATTACTCGACGCAGCTACATGGATCAGGACCACTTGAAGAGCGCTCATTGGCTTAAGAATGAGTGGATGTGGGTTTACAGAGACACCGAGGGGACTCAACTGGCACGGCTACCACAGCCTACTCTCACCACCAAAGGGGATGATCCTGAGAAGCTCCGCTTTCGACCTGATCACACTGAGGTACGTGATGCTCCGGTTTCTCGCAGACACAGAGGAGCCACTTCTATTGCTGCCGCTTCCGCCGCTGAGGACAACGTCGTCCCGGATCCTGCTAGGGACCGTCCATTTCCGTCCCTACCTACTCCACCCACTGTCCCTGCTGACAAGGCGACATTTCAGCGCTATGTGATCGCCGCTTTTCAGAGTGTGTGGAACGCGATCACCCATCCTCGCTGCAGCGGTGTTCAAGCTACTTCACCAGTTCGCCGCCATCGCTCCCGCTCTCGTTCACCACCATCTCATACCGCCGACGAGTCTGATGATGATTAGTCCTCTTTCTGCGGTTTTGTCTTTCTATCTTTTCTTTTATTATCTCTTCCTGCACTTGAGTCATTTTTCTGTTTTGGTTTGAGTCAGACTGATATTTCTCTTTTTACTTTGAACTTTGTTGGATTCTGATATTATGGTATGCTTGATCTTTATTATTACTTGTGTTTTCAGTGTTTTAACAGTGCTGACATTAGGAATCATGTTTTGGATTTCTAACTCTGGGATAAAATACAAGTCCAACAACATCGTTGTCTGAATTCGGACTTGGTGTCGATCGACACCAAGCGAGTGTCGATTGACACCCTACGCGACTGCAGGTAAGCACCCATAATTCTAACTCTAACATTGTTCCTTTTGCTTTCTTTTACCAATCTCAGGCCTGTTAACACTGGGGACAGTGTTATTCAAGTCTGGGGAAGGTGGTTACTAACTTTGGTTTTCTTTTTCTTTTGAGAGTCTTTTGTGTCAAAAATTTGTTTTTATTGAGTCAAAATTTAGTTGGGAACAATGAACTTGACTTGGAATAAACTGTCTTAGCTACCTCTTTAGTGACCATTCTTACAGCCATTGACAACAGTTTCTACCAACAGAAAATTTCAAAGGTAAATTGATCTTCCATTATCCCCACACTATTTGAGTGTTTTGATGATCCGGAGCTGGCCTAGATATAATGAACTTAATTTTTTCTCATCTTGGGGCTTGGTATACTTTGAATCGGATTCCTTGCTTAGGTCTGATAGTATTAATCTATGATTATGGTTTCCCTCTCTCTTCCCTTCATTGTCTCTAAAAAAAAAGAGAATGAAAAGAGTCATAGCTTTGAAAAGATTAAATTTGAGAAGTTGAATCATTCGATAATTCTAGAAAAAAAAGAGAAAGAAAGAGAACAATCAGTCGATAAAATAAAAATGATACCCTATTAGGGAAAAATCGACTGATTGGAAGCGAGAAAAGAGGGAGAAAGGAAATTAGAAGCAGATTGTTCAATAAATCAGTACTTGGATAAGTAAGAGTCCATGTGTCCTTAGATCGATATTCCCTCGATGAGACTGCACTTAAAACTTAATAAGGTCAGCAATGGGGATTTTTGATTACTCTTATGGGTTGTGGTTTGGAATCTGGATGGTTAGTAAGTCTGCGGAAAATTACTAGACGTCTTAACTTAAGTTGGTACTGTTTGATGTGGCTTTACTCTGGTGTTGGTTGATTCAGTGTTATAAAGGTTAAGTGAGTTCCTATGTTTTCAAACCTCTTTCATAGGTTCAGTTTTCTGTTTTGCTTGAGAGCAAGCAAAAAGCAAAGTCTGGGGGAGTTGATATATCATGGTTTTTCCGGTTTTTAAGCCATGATATAAGCATGTTTATAGAGTCTTTTATTTGTTTTTCGAGTCTTTTTGAGTCTTTTGCAGGTTCAGGTACATATTACGCTTGATTGAAGATATTGGAGCATTTTGGAGCATTTAATTTGAAGCATCTGAAGAGAGCAAGTCGGAGACCACTTTGGAGCATGGTGTCGATCGACACCACTCCTGAGTGTCGATCAACACCGATCGGGATTTCACGTTCCGCCGACCTTTGAAGAAATGAAATTGCCCAGAAGTTTTACATATTTGCAAAACAAGTCCTTTTCGTGTTTTGGACTATATTTAGGTTTCTAAAAGTCTTTTGTAAGTTTTTTTATCTTAGTTTTTACTTTGTGCTTTGGGATTTTGGCAAGAGAGCTTTGGAGAGACAAATCAGAGCTCAATTTGTAGAGAGAGATTTTGAACTCCCTTAATACTCTTTTTAATATCTTAATACAATTTATTCAGATTATGATTTGTGTTTCATCAACCATGTCTGTGTAATTTACTTGTTAGATTTAGGGTTTTTCTAGGTTGATGATGAATTGGTGAATTGGATAGAATTGTTAGTGTTATCAATTGGTTTCTTCATCTAGATTGAATCTAATGCTTGTTCTGGATTGATCACCTGGAATTTAGATCTTAGGATAATTAGTAGACACGAAAGTGTTATTGATTTCCTGAAAATAATCTTAGATGAGCAAAATAACAATTCGCAAAGAGATTTGGTTTAAGTATTTTGTGAACATATCGAACTTGATTTTAATGCATGTCTGAGCCTTTGAATTTGCAAAGAGATTTGGAATTTTAGGATCTAGACATAGAAATTTCTGCAACGAGAGTTGATTGATTTGAATATTGTGTTTCGAGTTCAAGAACGATTCTTCATTAAACCCTTAACATCCTGTCTGGTTTGCAATTCTGAATCACCGAAATAATTTCCCTAAGTCTAGCGCTTTCTCCATCAATGTACAAACTTGTTTGATTTCGTTGCTGTCTTTTAATTACAATATCTTTCGTTTAGCTTATTTCGAAAACCTTTACTCTATTGTGCGAATCTTGAATCTCTGTGGAATTCGACCCCTAAGTATTACAACTGATCTCTTAATTTGAGAGAGTAGTTCAAAGGGTTAATTTGAGCATATCAGAAAACCGGATTGGTGGTGATGTATATAGCTGCAGTGCTATCAGAGAACAGGATTGGTATATCAGAAGGTGTAACATGAAGATCATGTAGCAACTTCATTAGCGAAACCATTTCCCGAGAAGCCAAAGATAAAGCCCGATACTCGGCTTCAGCAGAGGAAAGAGAAATAGTGTCCTGTTTTTTGGACTTCCAAGAGATAAGAGATGAGCCGATGAACATACAAAGACCAGTTGTAGAACATCGGCTATCAGGACAAGAAGACCAATTAGAATCAGCAAAGCCCGTTAAGGTATGGTCGGAATCAGCTGAATAGAAAAGACCTTGACCAGCAGTTCCTCTGATATATTGAAGAACCTTATAAAGAGCATGAAGATGAGCTGTGCGAGGAGCCACATAGTATTGACATAACTTGTTAACAGCAAATATGATGTCAGGAGGAGTAATGGTGAGATACATCAATCGACCAATTAAACTGTGATACATTTCCTTGTCATCGAGTGGTTCTCCATCATCTTTTGATAGCTTCAAGTTTGGAACCATAGGCGTTGAGGATGGCTTGCAACCTAACATACCCGTGGAATGGAGAGATTCTAAAGCATATTTTCTTTGACATAGAAAAATGCCTGCAGTGGAACGAGCAACTTCAAGGCACAACAAATATTTAAGATCACCAAGATCCCGCAACTTGAACCGCTGTTGTAAGTTCTGTGTCAGGACAGCAGCAACAGCATCACTGGTACTGGCCATAACAATGTCATCAACATACCCTAGTACCACAACGAAATCACCTTCAGTACAAGTCTTCAGGAACAATGTGCAAACACAGGTACCTTTCTCAAAACCCAGAGAGAGCAAAGCTTCAGAGAATTTTAGAAATCTTTGTCGAGAAGCTTGTTTGAGGCCATATATAGACTTCTTAAGACGACAAACAACATTCTTCAGCAATGTAAAACCTCGACGCTTAGCATAGCCATCCGGAAGACTCATATAGATTTCCTCAGTCAAATCACCATTCAAGAAAGCATTGGAAATATCCAGCTGTTTAAGCAACCATTGTTTGGGAGCAGAAACTTTCAAAAGCATTTTGACAGTAGTGAGTTTAGCAACTGGAGAGAAGGTCTCAGTATAATTAGTACCTTCTTTCTGCGTGTATCCTTTGGAAACCAAGCGAGAGCTTTGTAGCGCTCAAGACTCCCATCAGCAAAAAACTTCAAACTGAATACCCATTTACATCCAATGGCCTTCTTTCATGGAGGCAAAGTAGTGGCATCCCAAGTGTTCATAACTTCCATTGCATCAAGCTCTTTATCAACAGCCTCACACCATTCAGTAGAATCCTAAGCCTCAGAGTATGAATGAGGAATGTGAATTTTGGTGATATTGTTGATGAAAGACAGATGCGAAGGAGATAGCTGATCATAAGATAGTGAAGAAGCAATGGGATGAGTTGTATCAGATGTTAATGAATAACAGTGATAATCATTCAGGTAAGCCGGCGGTTTACGAAACCGTTGAGAAGGAAGTGCAGGAGAAGAAACATCCATATCTGCATCCAGAACAGAGAAAATATCAGGCGGAGGAGTAGAGGACTTGAGAAGAGGGAAAAATCTCCTCGTGAAAGACTACATTCCGTGAAATAAACACCACATTAGTCTCCAAATCCAGCAGCTTATAACCCTTATAGCCAGAGGGATATCCCATGAACAAGCAAGCACGAGATCGAGGAGCAAACTTATGGCGTTGCTTCAGAGAAGTAGATGCATAGCATAAGCAACCAAAAGTCTTGATTTGATCATACACCGGAGGTTTGCCAGTCAGAATCTCAAAAGGAGTTTTGTTGCTGAGAAGAGGAGTCGAGGTTCTGTTAATGAGGAATGTCGCAGTCATCACACAATCTCCCCACATAGAAAGTGGAACATGCGACTGAAACATCAAAGTCCGAGCCACGTTCAACAGATGTTGATGCTTTCTTTCAACAGCTGAGTTATGCTCTGTAGTTTCAGGGCATGAGTGAAAAGAGACAATCCCTTTCTGTTGAAATAGTTCAGTAAATTTTAGCTCAAGAGCATTGTCAGATCGAACAGATTTCACTTTCACATTGTATCGGGTTTCGGCTTGACTGATAAATGCAGAGAATACTTTGAGAACTTCATTCTTAGTCTTTAATAAATAAACCCATGTTGTGCGGGAATGATCATCCACTATCATAAAAAAATACCGAAATCCTTCAACTGTTTCAACTGAGAAAGGTCCCCAAATGTCAATATGCAACAACTCAAAAGTAGAAGTATATATATTATTCGGAGAAGGAAACGGCAACTTCTTCTGTTTAGCCAAATGGCATACATGACAGTAAGAAGTTCCTTTATTCTTATGTCTGGTAGTTCCCAAAGACTCTAATACCTTATTACCTTCTCGGTCAAGAAAGAGAGAAAGTTTGTTAAGATTCAGATCAAAATAAATGTTCGTGTTATTTCTTATAAGAGATGTACATGAGTATATATACAAGTAAACCGGACTGAATAACCGGACTACAAAACTATCTAAACCAGCATATTTACTCCAATATGCATATTACCCTGTGGATACATCCCCAAGTGTTTTATGTTTGAGAAGCAGTAAAGGACAAGACCTCGAACTCCTTGCCCTGCTAGATATCTTTGGAAATTCAGCAGATGGGTCATCGATGCAAAAAGACTTTACACGACTTTGATGCTTTTCCCAGCACAGCACGCTCTCTTCTTCTGGAGCGGCCAGTTCACTATTTTTGTCCCATAAGCACTTGAAAACTTCAGGACAACTTGCTGTGTTCATTGTTATTTCAGGAAATTTAGTAGGCTCAGTTTTGGTCATTTCAACTGATTCTGTACTATCATCACATGAAATATTCGAGATTAACAGCGGATCCATGACATATCTTGGTAAAATAGCACAAGATGATATGCTCTCCTCTTAGTAAGGATCAGCAACGTTCTTAACTTCAGCCCAATTTAGCTGCGTAGATGACAAGGAATACTTCTCTTGGATAGCCCCATAGATACTCGGTCCGGTTCTGGTTTCCACTTCTCTTGGAGGGAGATCGCCCCATGGATACTCGTTCCGGTTCTGTTTCAAGAAAAAGGCATTTGTTGGGCAATTTCTCATACGCGCCAGCTTGAAGCTTTGTACAAGCAAGCTGGGCAGTTGGATCCTTACACGGCTCTCTCGATCCTGGAGTTGGTCGGCGTAACCAGCCCGGATACCCTTTTACTGAAAGGAGATATATCTACTTTCAGATACAATGGAACCGCTGAGACAGATGGGAACAATCACCGAAGAATATTCGCCTTAGACATACCCATTGTTAAAAAAATCAGTCTAGTCCCCGCTTAAATATAGAAACGATTTTCTAAAATCGTCTAATTAAATCAAAAATTCGATGTTAACGGTCTGTTTTAGCCAAATTGAATAAAACCTCCCAAATTTTGGTTTAATATACAGTTAAAATATTTAATTACGGAAAATCGCTACGTTATATAATGAATGTAGATTTATGAGAAAATGAATTTAGTTTTTCTTTATAATTTACACTTTTAAGTTGATTTTCTTAACTTTTATTTAGAAATATGTATATGAAACGTATAAAATCAAAATATTTAGTAAATCAGTGTACTAGTTTTGAACGCCCTAGGTTCCGACTACGATTAGTTAATTTCCCGATTAGTTAATTTCAACTCAGACTCGACTAAGTGAACGATACAGAGTCAGAATGGTCGGACCGGCCTGTTCGGTTTAGTTTTCAAAATGTAACAGAAACTTTGCTCCTATCTGTTTTTTTTTTTAGGTTCCAGGAGATGCTTTTAGGTACAGAGTTGATGATATGATCCATGTCGAATTAGGGGAATGCGAAGTAGATACAGGATTTGAAGACAGACTCATTGAAATGCTCAAGGTTTCACCAATTGCTGCATCGATTAAGGGTTATGGCAGTGGGTGTCATATCTTCCACATAAGTTTGCAATTGAAATTCAGAAGAGTTCTTTATATATCACATGAAACGTAAATTCGTAAGTTTACATCCTAATTTGTTTGTTTTGTTTTGCAGGAGTATGACATAATGGGTTCTCGTGGATACACTAACATGGTAATTCCATTGTATGCCGTTGCCTCAGTTATGAGATCACATCGCATAGCAGATGAGATCGAAAACAGAGTATTGCGTGCAAGGCAAGAAGTAGAAGACATTTAGTTATTGTGCCATTCAGGTGAAAAGTTGAAAAAGAAATTCACAATAGAGGAGACCTCGGATTTGATGGTTATTGTTCACTCACAGGGGATCGAATTGGGAGACAAAGAACTAGTTGTATTTTCTGTGGATATGCAGAGGAAACAAGAAAACTATTTTTATTTTCCATGATATGAACAGCTTCCATCTTCTCCTCCAAATCCATATTTTCCATGTACCATCTCAAATCGTTAAAAAGAGGCCTAGGCATTCAGGTATTCAGATCAATTTAAGATCTTTTGAGTAGATGAATTCTGAATCCAATAAGAACTTACAGAATTTTGGTTCGGTTCGGTTCCTATCGATTTCAGGTCCGTTCAATTTTTAATTTTGTAAACTGATAGATATTCTAAAAAATACGGTTTCTATTTGGTTTCTACTCGTTCTTGGCTCCGTTTAGGTATATTATATATTATCCGAAATACTAATATATTTGAAAACTAAAAAATGTATTCGAAAACCTGATATTATTCAAGAAATCTAATAAAAACTAACAAAAATATCTGAAATACGAAAATATACCCGAAAAAAAACTAAAACACATATAATTAAAACACCTAAAATATATCCTAAATAGCCAAAAAATAACTAATAGTCTAATAACTTGTTAAAAACCGTTTGGTTATGGACTCACGAAACCGGTCCATTAAAGGTTATATCATAACCAGTCCTTAGGTTTAGTCTTACTATTCCTTGTTAGACAATGAATAGGTTTATGGAATATTTCATTTTCTATCTTTATGTAAATACTATATATAAGACCCTTTGGTCTATAGAATAAACACACAATTCACAACATGTTATCAGCACGAGCTTGCTCTGGAGAAACCCTAGCCGTCGCCGTCTTCAACAAAGGAGTTTCCGGCCAATGCTTGAGGTTCCAAGTTTGAGTCTTTCGCTCGCGGTCCATACCAGTTCAATC
>CM021248.1:20240300-20389382 GCA_010577795.1 Isatis tinctoria | reverse complement strand
GATTGAACTGGTATGGACCGCGAGCGAAAGACTCAAACTTGGAACCTCAAGCATTGGCCGGAAACTCCTTTGTTGAAGACGGCGACGGCTAGGGTTTCTCCAGAGCAAGCTCGTGCTGATAACATGTTGTGAATTGTGTGTTTATTCTATAGACCAAAGGGTCTTATATATAGTGTTCACATAAAGATAGAAAAGAAAATATTCCATAAACCTATTCATTGTCTAACAAGGAATAGTAAGACTAAACCTAAGGACTGGTTATGATATAACCTTTAATGGACCGGTTTCGTGAGTCCATAACCAAACGGTTTTTAACAAGTTATTAGACTATTAGTTATTTTTTGGCTATTTAGGATATATTTTAGGTGTTTTAATTATATGTGTTTTAGTTTTTTTTTCGGGTATATTTTCGTATTTCAGATATTTTTGTTAGTTTTTATTAGATTTCGTGAATAATATCAGGTTTTCGAATACATTTTTTAGTTTTCAAATATATTAGTATTTCGGATAATATATAATATACCTAAACGGAGCCAAGAACGAGTAGAAACCAAATAGAAACCATATTTTTTAGAATATCTATCAGTTTACAAAATTAAAAATTGAACGGACCTGAAATCGATAGGAACCGAACCGAACCAAAATTCTGTAAGTTCTTATTGGATTCAGAATTCATCTACTCAAAAGATCCTAAATTGATCTGAATACCTGAATGCCTAGGCCTCTTTTTAACGATTTGAGATGGTACATGGAAAATATGGATTTGGAGGAGAAGATGGAAGCTGTTCATATCATGGAAAATAAAAATAGTTTTCTTGTTTCCTCTGCATATCCACAGAAAATACAACTAGTTCTTTGTCTCCCAATTCGATCCCCTGTGAGTGAACAATAACCATCAAATCCCAGGTCTCCTCTATTGTGAATTTCTTTTTCAACTTTTCACCTGAATGGCACAATAACTAAATGTCTTCTACTTCTTGCCTTGCACGCAATACTCTGTTTTCGATCTCATCTGCTATGCGATGTGATCCCATAACTGAGGCAACAGCATACAATGGAATTACCATGTTAGTGTATCCACGAGAACCAATTATGTCATACTCCTGCAAAACAAAACAAACAAATTAGGATGTAAACTTACGAATTTACGTTTCATGTGATATATAAAGAACTCTTCTGAATTTCAATTGCAAACTTATGTGGAAGATATGACACCCACTGCCATAACCCTTAATCGATGCAGCAATTGGTGAAACCTTGAGCATTTCAATGAGTCTGTCTTCAAATCCTGTATCTACTTCGCATTCCCCTAATTCGACATGGATCATATCATCAACTCTGTACCTAAAAGCATCTCCTGGAACCTAAAAAAAAAAACAGATAGGAGCAAAGTTTCTGTTACATTTTGAAAACTAAACCGAACAGGCCGGTCCGACCATTCTGACTCTGTATCGTTCACTTAGTCGAGTCTGAGTTGAAATTAACTAATCGGGAAATTAACTAATCGTAGTCGGAACCTAGGGCGTTCAAAACTAGTACACTGATTTACTAAATATTTTGATTTTATACGTTTCATATACATATTTCTAAATAAAAGTTAAGAAAATCAACTTAAAAGTGTAAATTATAAAGAAAAACTAAATTCATTTTCTCATAAATCTACATTCATTATATAACGTAGCGATTTTCCGTAATTAAATATTTTAACTGTATATTAAACCAAAATTTGGGAGGTTTTATTCAATTTGGCTAAAACAGACCGTTAACATCGAATTTTTGATTTAATTAGACGATTTTAGAAAATCGTTTCTATATTTAAGCGGGGACTAGACTGATTTTTTTAACAATGGGTATGTCTAAGGCGAATATTCTTCGGTGATTGTTCCCATCTGTCTCAGCGGTTCCATTGTATCTGAAAGTAGATATATCTCCTTTCAGTAAAAGGGTATCCGGGCTGGTTACGCCGACCAACTCCAGGATCGAGAGAGCCGTGTAAGGATCCAACTGCCCAGCTTGCTTGTACAAAGCTTCAAGCTGGCGCGTATGAGAAATTGCCCAACAAATGCCTTTTTCTTGAAACAGAACCGGAACGAGTATCCATGGGGCGATCTCCCTCCAAGAGAAGTGGAAACCAGAACCGGACCGAGTATCTATGGGGCTATCCAAGAGAAGTATTCCTTGTCATCTACGCAGCTAAATTGGGCTGAAGTTAAGAACGTTGCTGATCCTTACTAAGAGGAGAGCATATCATCTTGTGCTATTTTACCAAGATATGTCATGGATCCGCTGTTAATCTCGAATATTTCATGTGATGATAGTACAGAATCAGTTGAAATGACCAAAACTGAGCCTACTAAATTTCCTGAAATAACAATGAACACAGCAAGTTGTCCTGAAGTTTTCAAGTGCTTATGGGACAAAAATAGTGAACTGGCCGCTCCAGAAGAAGAGAGCGTGCTGTGCTGGGAAAAGCATCAAAGTCGTGTAAAGTCTTTTTGCATCGATGACCCATCTGCTGAATTTCCAAAGATATCTAGCAGGGCAAGGAGTTCGAGGTCTTGTCCTTTACTGCTTCTCAAACATAAAACACTTGGGGATGTATCCACAGGGTAATATGCATATTGGAGTAAATATGCTGGTTTAGATAGTTTTGTAGTCCGGTTATTCAGTCCGGTTTACTTGTATATATACTCATGTACATCTCTTATAAGAAATAACACGAACATTTATTTTGATCTGAATCTTAACAAACTTTCTCTCTTTCTTGACCGAGAAGGTAATAAGGTATTAGAGTCTTTGGGAACTACCAGACATAAGAATAAAGGAACTTCTTACTGTCATGTATGCCATTTGGCTAAACAGAAGAAGTTGCCGTTTCCTTCTCCGAATAATATATATACTTCTACTTTTGAGTTGTTGCATATTGACATTTGGGGACCTTTCTCAGTTGAAACAGTTGAAGGATTTCGGTATTTTTTTATGATAGTGGATGATCATTCCCGCACAACATGGGTTTATTTATTAAAGACTAAGAATGAAGTTCTCAAAGTATTCTCTGCATTTATCAGTCAAGCCGAAACCCGATACAATGTGAAAGTGAAATCTGTTCGATCTGACAATGCTCTTGAGCTAAAATTTACTGAACTATTTCAACAGAAAGGGATTGTCTCTTTTCACTCATGCCCTGAAACTACAGAGCATAACTCAGCTGTTGAAAGAAAGCATCAACATCTGTTGAACGTGGCTCGGACTTTGATGTTTCAGTCGCATGTTCCACTTTCTATGTGGGGAGATTGTGTGATGACTGCGACATTCCTCATTAACAGAACCTCGACTCCTCTTCTCAGCAACAAAACTCCTTTTGAGATTCTGACTGGCAAACCTCCGGTGTATGATCAAATCAAGACTTTTGGTTGCTTATGCTATGCATCTACTTCTCTGAAGCAACGCCATAAGTTTGCTCCTCGATCTCGTGCTTGCTTGTTCATGGGATATCCCTCTGGCTATAAGGGTTATAAGCTGCTGGATTTGGAGACTAATGTGGTGTTTATTTCACGGAATGTAGTCTTTCACGAGGAGATTTTTCCCTCTTCTCAAGTCCTCTACTCTTCCGCCTGATATTTTCTCTGTTCTGGATGCAGATATGGATGTTTCTTCTCCTGCACTTCCTTCTCAACGGTTTCGTAAACCGCCGGCTTACCTGAATGATTATCACTGTTATTCATTAACATATGATACAACTCATCCCATTGCTTCTTCACTATCTTATGATCAGCTATCTCCTTCGCATCTGTCTTTCATCAACAATATCACCAAAATTCACATTCCTCATTCATACTCTGAGGCTTAGGATTCTACTGAATGGTGTGAGGCTGTTGATAAAGAGCTTGATGCAATGGAAGTTATGAACACTTGGGATGCCACTACTTTGCCTCCATGAAAGAAGGCCATTGGATGTAAATGGGTATTCAGTTTGAAGTTTTTTGCTGATGGGAGTCTTGAGCGCTACAAAGCTCTCGCTTGGTTTCCAAAGGATACACGCAGAAAGAAGGTACTAATTATACTGAGACCTTCTCTCCAGTTGCTAAACTCACTACTGTCAAAATGCTTTTGAAAGTTTTTGCTCCCAAACAATGGTTGCTTAAACAGCTGGATATTTCCAATGCTTTCTTGAATGGTGATTTGACTGAGGAAATCTATATGAGTCTTCCGGATGGCTATGCTAAGCGTCGAGGTTTTACATTGCTGAAGAATGTTGTTTGTCGTCTTAAGAAGTCTATATATGGCCTCAAACAAGCTTCTCGACAAAGATTTCTAAAATTCTCTGAAGCTTTGCTCTCTCTGGGTTTTGAGAAAGGTACCTGTGTTTGCACATTGTTCCTGAAGACTTGTACTGAAGGTGATTTCGTTGTGGTACTAGTGTATGTTGATGACATCGTTATTGCCAGTACCAGTGATGATGTTGCTGCTGTCCTGACACAGAACTTACAACAGCGGTTCAAGTTGCGGGATCTTGGTGATCTTAAATATTTGTTGTGCCTTGAAGTTGCTCGTTCCACTGCAGGCATTTTTCTATGTCAAAGAAAATATGCTTTAGAATCTCTCCATTCCACGGGTATGTTAGGTTGCAAGCCATCCTCAACGCCTATGGTTCCAAACTTGAAGCTATCAAAAGATGATGGAGAACCACTCGATGACAAGGAAATGTATCACAGTTTAATTGGTCGATTGATGTATCTCAGCATTACTCCCCCTGACATCATATTTGCTGTTAACAAGTTATGTCAATACTATGTGGCTCCTCGCACAGCTCATCTTCATGCTCTTTATAAGGTTCTTCAATATATCAGAGGAACCGTTGGTCAAGGTCTTTTCTATTCAGCTGATTCCGACCATACCTTAACGGGCTTTGCTGATTCTAATTGGTCTTCTTGTCCTGATAGCCGATGTTCTACAACTGGTCTTTGTATGTTCATCGGCTCATCTCTTATCTCTTGGAAGTCCAAAAAACAGGACACTATTTCTCTTTCCTCTGCTGAAGCCGAGTATCGGGCTTTATCTTTGGCTTCTCGGGAAATGGTTTCGCTAATGAAGTTGCTACATGATCTTCATGTTACACCTTCTGATATACCAATCCTGTTCTCTGATAGCACTGCAGCTATATACATCGCCACCAATCCGGTTTTCTGATATGCTCAAATTAACCCTTTGAACTACTCTCTCAAATTAAGAGATCAGTTGTAATACTTAGGGGTCGAATTCCACAGAGATTCAAGATTCGCACAATAGAGTAAAGGTTTTCGAAATAAGCTAAACGAAAAATATTGTAATTAAAAGACAGCAACGAAATCAAACACGTTTGTAGATTGATGGAGAAAGCGCTAGACTTAGGGAAATTATTTCGGTGATTCAGAATTGCAAACCAGACAGGATGTTAAGGGTTTAATGAAGAATCGTTCTTGAACTCGAAACACAATATTCAAATCAATCAACTCTCGTTGCAGAAATTTCTATGTCTAGATCCTAGAATTCCAAATCTCTTTGCAAATTCAAAGGCTCAGACATGCATTAAAATCAAGTTCGATATGTTCACAAAATACTTAAACCAAATCTCTTTGCGAATTGTTATTTTGCTCATCTAAGATTATTTTCAGGAAATCAATAACACTTTCGTGTCTACTAATTATCCTAAGATCTAAATTCCAGGTGATCAATCCAGAACAAGCATTAGATTCAATCTAGATGAAGAAACCAATTGATAACACTAACAATTCTATCCAATTCACCAATTCATCATCAACCTAGAAAAACCCTAAATCTAACAAGTAAATTACACAGACATGGTTGATGAAACACAAATCATAATCTGAATAAATTGTATTAAGATATTAAAAAGAGTATTAAGGGAGTTCAAAATCTCTCTCTACAAATTGAGCTCTGATTTGTCTCTCCAAAGCTCTCTTGCCAAAATCCCAAAGCACAAAGTAAAAACTAAGATAAAAAAACTTACAAAAGACTTTTAGAAACCTAAATATAGTCCAAAACACGAAAAGGACTTGTTTTGCAAATATGTAAAACTTCTGGGCAATTTCATTTCTTCAAAGGTCGGCGGAACGTGAAATCCCGATCGGTGTTGATCGACACTCAGGAGTGGTGTCGATCGACACCATGCTCCAAAGTGGTCTCCGACTTGCTCTCTTCAGATGCTTCAAATTAAATGCTCCAAAATGCTCCAATATCTTCAATCAAGCGTAATATGTACCTGAACCTGCAAAAGACTCAAAAAGACTCGAAAAACAAATAAAAGACTCTATAAACATGCTTATATCATGGCTTAAAAACCGGAAAAACCATGATATATCAACTCCCCCAGACTTTGCTTTTTGCTTGCTCTCAAGCAAAACAGAAAACTGAACCTATGAAAGAGGTTTGAAAACATAGGAACTCACTTAACCTTTATAACACTGAATCAACCAACACCAGAGTAAAGCCACATCAAACAGTACCAACTTAAGTTAAGACGTCTAGTAATTTTCCGCAGACTTACTAACCATCCAGATTCCAAACCACAACCCATAAGAGTAATCAAAAATCCCCATTGCTGACCTTATTAAGTTTTAAGTGCAGTCTCATCGAGGGAATATCGATCTAAGGACACATGGACTCTTACTTATCCAAGTACTGATTTATTGAACAATCTGCTTCTAATTTCCTTTCTCCCTCTTTTCTCGCTTCCAATCAGTCGATTTTTCCCTAATAGGGTATCATTTTTTTTTTATCGACTGATTGTTCTCTTTCTTTCTCTTTTTTTTTCTAGAATTATCGAATGATTCAACTTCTTAAATTTAATCTTTTCAAAGCTATGACTCTTTTCATTCTCTCTTTTTTTTAGAGACAATGAAGGGAAGAGAGAGGGAAACCATAATCATAGATTAATACTATCAGACCTAAGCAAGGAATCCGATTCAAAGTATACCAAGCCCCAAGATGAGAAAAAATTAAGTTCATTATATATAGGCCAGCTCCGGATCATCAAAACACTCAAATAGTATGGGGATAATGGAAGATCAATTTACCTTTGAAATTTTCTGTTGGTAGAAACTGTTGTCAATGGCTGTAAGAATGGTCACTAAAGAGGTAGCTAAGACAGTTTATTCCAAGTCAAGTTCATTGTTCCCAACTAAATTTTGACTCAATAAAAACAAATTTTTGACACAAAAGACTCTCAAAAGAAAAAGAAAACCAAAGTTAGTAACCACCTTCCCCAGACTTGAATAACACTGTCCCCAGTGTTAACAGGCCTGAGATTGGTAAAAGAAAGCAAAAGGAACAATGTTAGAGTTAGAATTATGGGTGCTTACCTGCAGTCGCGTAGGGTGTCAATCGACACTCGCTTGGTGTCGATCGACACCAAGTCCGAATTCAGACAACGATGTTGTTGGACTTGTATTTTATCCCAGAGTTAGAAATCCAAAACATGATTCCTAATGTCAGCACTGTTAAAACACTGAAAACACAAGTAATAATAAAGATCAAGCATACCATAATATCAGAATCCAACAAAGTTCAAAGTAAAAAGAGAAATATCAGTCTGACTCAAACCAAAACAGAAAAATGACTCAAGTGCAGGAAGAGATAATAAAAGAAAAGATAGAAAGACAAAACCGCAGAAAGAGGACTAATCATCATCAGACTCGTCGGCGGTATGAGATGGTGGTGAACGAGAGCGGGAGCGATGGCGGCGAACTGGTGAAGTAGCTTGAACACCGCTGCAGCGAGGATGGGTGATCGCGTTCCACACACTCTGAAAAGCGGCGATCACATAGCGCTGAAATGTCGCCTTGTCAGCAGGGACAGTGGGTGGAGTAGGTAGGGACGGAAATGGACGGTCCCTAGCAGGATCCGGGACGACGTTGTCCTCAGCGGTGGAAGCGGCAGCAATAGAAGTGGCTCCTCTGCGTCTGCGAGAAACCGGAGCAACACGTACCTCAGTGTGATCAGGTCGAAAGCGGAGCTGCTCAGGATCATCCCCTATGGTGGTGAGAGTAGGCTGTGGTAGCCGAGCCAGTCGAGTCCCCTCGGTGTCTCTGTAAACCCACATCCACTCATTCTTAAGCCAATGAGCGCTCTTCAAGTGGTCCTGATCCATGTAGCTGCGCCGAGTAATGATGTTGTATGCATCTGTAGGGATCCTGAGGTGGCGGAAGATGGGAGTGAGAAGACTCCCGATGCTCTCGTGCTTCTTACCAGTGCCGGAGAAGGGCTTGGTCTTCAAAGAAACCAAGTGATGGGCAAAGATGGCGGCTCGACTAACATCAGACTCAGGAAGAGGACTATCGAGCTGGGGAGCAATGACATCTCGCAGACTGTAATAAAGTAGTATAAGCTCGGAGATGCGCATCTTACCGGGCTCCATCTTGCACAAGATTGTGTTCGCCACAACGCGAGCAACGTAGCGCAGAACGGGATGCCTAATGTCTGCCTGTGTGGATGTCTTGCAGTCGTAGGCTCCATGACAAAAAAGGACCAGAAAATGCTCCGGAAATGTGGCGCGGTCGAGGCTCAGATCGAACCCGTAAATGGTGCACAGCTCTGGCAATGAGATACGTTAGCGAACTCCGCGAAGAAAGAAGGTGAGAATGCCTTCCCTAGCACCCCTGACGATCCCGTGCGGGTAGTAGACCAGAACTGTAGCGAGAAACTGGCGGACGAGGTCTGGAAAACAGTCGTGCTCCTCCGTCACCATCCTGCCTAGACCCATCTCCCGGGGTAAGCGGAAGACCTCGCTATGGATACCCATTCGCCGAAGTGTGGCGGAGTCCGGGTATCGAGTAGGAAGTATCTCGACACCAAGCCAAGCGTCAGTGATGGGGCGGGAGAGGTATGCGTCGGAGTTAGCCACCTTCTTGTTTGATACATCCTAAATCGGAGCTGGGCGAATCTTCTCACCTTTTATTCTGGGCCATGGTGGAAGTGGGGCGGGTAGTTGTGATGAAGAAGGAGAAGATCCGTCGGTCTGTCCGGGGCATGGGCGTTTGCTGCGATTTGTCATCTGCAACCAAAAAGAACAAGGACGAACACAGAAATCAGCAAAATAAAAGAGATCCGACAAAGGGCGAAGGGTGTCAACCGACACCGAAGGTGGTGTCGATCGACACCAATCGCGAATCCGAAAATCGAGTTCAAATCATGGGATTTCGAAAATAACAACAACAGAGATCATCCAGGCCATCACAATCAACACAAACTCATCTCAATTCCATCCTAAAACATTGCTAAAAATCGATTTCAAACTAGGTTTTTCTCCAATCCGAAAATGTTCGAAAATAATCAAATTTGGCCAAGGAAATCGTTTGCCCATGGCAAATTCACTCTAAAACAACCGAAACAAGTTGGATCCAGCAGCAAATCAAGTGCAGAGAGTGAAATTTCGATTTTTACCCAAGTGGTGCCGAAATGAAAATCAGGATGTAGAAAGCCATACCTTTGCAGATCGAGAGAATGAGTGATGGATATGGATAGAGCACAAGATTTCGACCAGTTTAGGCTTTTGAATCACTCAATTCGGTGTACAAATGAGAAAGTTATGGAGGATTGAAAATGGGATAGAGCTGTCGCGAAAGAGAAGAGAGTGAAGATGAAGAAAAACCCGAGGGTTTAAATGCACTTACCTCATGCGTAACGGTGTCGACCAACGCCGTTGGTTGGTGTCGATCGACAACAATCGGGGCTCGACACTTTTTTTTTTTTAATCTGAAAAATCCTAAAATCTCAAGGAAAAACAAAACTAAAAATTAGTATGCAAATGAAATACGAAAATTGCGTATGTGCAGACTTACCAGTGGGTTGCCTCCCACTCAGCGCTTGTTTTTAGTCATTAGCTTGACTTGACTGCGGATTAGGCAGAGGGTGCATCATCCAAACGAACAATGTGTATGTCGGGAATTTCGGCTTGTGCCCAATAATGTTTCACCCTTTGTCCATTCACAGTGAACTCCTCGCCTTTTGAGTTCCACAAGGCTACAGCACCATATGGTCGAACCTCCGTGATAGTGAAAGGACCTGACCAACGAGAACGCAATTTACCAGGAAACAGTTGCAAACGAGAGTTATACAGAAGTACCTGATCATTGGGTTCAAAGTTTCTGGAGATGATCTTCTTATCATGATAAGCCTTTGTTCTCTCCTTGTACAGCTTAGAGTTTTCATAGGCATGAAATCTTATCTCATCCAACTCATTCAGCTGAATCAATCTCCAATCTGCAGCAGGCTTGATGTCGAAATTCATTGTCTTTATAGCCCAATATGCCTTGTGCTCAAGCTACACTGGAAGATGACATGCTTTCCCATAAAGCAGATGGAATGGTGTGGTGCCAAGTGGTGTCTTGTATGCAGTTCTATAGGCCCAAAGTGCATCATCCAGCTTGGTAGACCAATCCTTTTCTGTCTTGCCGACTGTCTTCTCCAGGATTTGCTTGATCTGTCTGTTGGAAACCTCTACCTGACCACTTGTCTGAGGGTGATATGGAGTTGCCACACGATGATGAACACCATGTTTCTTCAGCAGCTTTTCAAAAACCTTGTTGATAAAGTAAGAACCACCATCACTTATCACAATTCTAGGCACTCCAAATCTGAGAAAAATAATGGTTTTAAACAGCTTAAGAACCACTGAAGCATCATTCTTTGGACTAGCAATTGCTTCTACCCACTTAGAGACATAGTCCACAACAACTAGAATGTACTTATTCCCATGAGAGGAGGGAAAAGGACCCGTGAAATCAATGCCCCAATAATAAAAAACTTCAACCTCAAGGATGAATTTTTGTGGCATCTCATGTTTCTTGTTGATCTTCCCTCTTCTCTGACAAGCATCACAATGAGAAACAAACACCTGAGCATCTTTGAACATAGTAGGCCACCAAAAGCCTGCTTGAAGAACCTTGGACACTGTTTTGAATGTAGCAAAGTGTCCAGCATACTCAGATCCATGGCAGTGAAAAAGGATGTCAGGAACCTCAGACTCTGCAATACTTCTGTAGATTCCATCTGAACAATGCCTGTAGAGATAAGGCTCATCCCAATGATATCTCTTGAGATCACAAAAGAATTTCTTCCTAGCATACTCTTTGAGACCTGGATCAATGTCTGCAGCATGGTAATTGGCAATATGAGCATACCAAGGATGATCAGGAACAGCTACAACAGCTGTTTGCAATTTTCAAGTCGAACCTTCAGGTTCTGCAGTTTTTGGGCTCATCTGCGACGGGTGTCGATCGACACCAAGGTGGTCTCGGTCGACACTGAGTGATGTCGAGCAGCCTAAATTGGTGTCGACCAAGCTGGTTGATATTCGTCCGTCACGACTCGAAGTTTCAAGTCTTTTGAAGGGTGTCGATCGACACCGTGGCGTGGTGTCGGTCGACACCATATCTGTGCTTCGCCAATTTCGCCTTTTGTTCACCAAATCCGATTCTGATGCAATTCCAACCATGTAAACATTCTCTTCTAGCAGAAAATCATCAATGAGAACATCTTCTTCAACTCTGAGTCTTGAGAGATGATCAGCTACTCCATTCTCCACTCCTTTTTTGTCTCTAACTTCAATATCAAATTCTTGAAGAAGGAGAATCCATCTGAGTAATCTTGGCTTTGCCTCCCTTTTCTGCATCAAGTATTTGAGGGCTGAATGGTCTGCATGCACAATCACCTTAGACCCAACCAAGTATGGACGAAATTTTTCAAAAGCAAACACCATAGCCAACAACTCCTTTTCAGTAGTTGCATAATTTCTCTGTGCATCATCAAATGTTCTGCTTGCATAATAGATGACATGAAGCTTCTTGTCCTTTTTCTGTCCTAACACAGCTCCTACTGCAAAATCACTGGCATCACACATTACCTCAAAAGGTAAATCCCAGTATGGTGGTTGCACTATTGGAGCACTCACTAAAGCTTTCTTGATCTGCTTAAAGGCTGAAAGACATTCAGCATTGAACTCAAATTTCACATCCTTGCAGAGAAGTGCTGTAAGTGGTCTGGCAATTTTGCTGAAATCCTTGATGAATCTCCTGTAAAACCCAGCATGTCCCAGAAAACTCCTTACTGACTTCACATTATCAGGTGCCTGAAGACTTGTCATCACCTCGATCTTAGCTCTGTCAACAGCAATCCCAGCCTCAGAAACTCTGTGTCCAAGCACAATACCATCTTTCACCATGAAGTGACATTTTTCCCAGTTTAGAACTAAGTGCTTTTCTTCACATCTAGCCAACACTTTGCAGAGATTATCAAGACAGTCTTTAAAGGAAGACCCATAGACAGAAAAGTCATCCATAAAGACTTCCATAAAATCTTCAATCATATCTGTGAAGATAGATATCATGCACCTCTGAAATGTCGCATGAGCATTACAGAGTCCAAAGGGCATTCTGCGATATGCAAAAGTGCCATAGGGACATGTGAAGGTGGTCTTCTCCTGGTCATCTGGATCGATGGGAATCTGAAAGAACCCAGAGTACCCATCGAGGAAGCAGTAATAAGGGTGGTTTACTAACCTGTCCAGCATCTGATCAATGAATGGCAGGGGGAAGTGATCTTTCCTTGTCGCAGCATTCAGCTTCCTGTAATCAATGCACATCTTGTGCCCTGTCACAGTCCTTGTAGGAATCAGCTCATTCTTCTCATTCTTCACCACTGTAACACCTCCTTTTTTAGGAACCACATGCACAGGACTGACCCAATTGCTGTCTGAAATGTGGTAGATGACTCCAGCTTCCAGTAATTTCATGATCTCTTTTTTGATGACTTCCTGCAAGTTGGGGTTCAACCGCCTCTGATGCTCTATTGACGACTTTGTCTCATCCTCAAGGTGGATCCTATGCATGCACAAATCTGGAGAGATACTCATCAAGAGAATAGCCAAGAGCTTTGCGAAATCTGCGCAGCTTGCTTAGCAGTAAAGTGAGCTCTTCATTGTTGAGATAAGCATTAACAATTACAGGGTATGAATAATTTTCACCAAGAAATGCATACCTTAGCCCTTTAGGAAGTTGTTTCAGCTCAAGTTTGGGAGCTTTCTCTACACTCCAATCACCAAGTTTTGCAGCTTTCTCTGAAGTCCCAACTAGCTCCTCTTGGGCAACCAATTTCATAACTTTGTCACTAGCATCCAATCATCTTTGCATATCCATTTGCTTGGTCATCCAGATGCTCAGCTGTAGAAGTGATCAAAGCTCTCTCTAATGGATCTTCAGAGTGCATCTCATTGAAGATTTCCTCTGTAAGATCTGAAAGTGTATCCACATAGAAGGTATGTCCATCAATAGTGGGTTTCTTGACAATCTTGTCCATGTCAAAGTTCATCACCAAATCACCCACATGTAGGCCTATCCTTCCATTCTGCAGATCAATTATAGCACCAGCAGTAGCCAAGAAATATCTTCCCAAAATAAGAGGATCTTTGGGTTCCTCATCATACTGCAGCACCACAAAGTCTGTGGGGATCAAGCAATCACCAATCTGGATAGGAACATCTTCTAGAACACCTTCTGGGATTCTAAGAGATCTATCAGCTAGAACTAGAGTGATTCTAGTTGGTTGAAAATCAGTCATTCCCAGGCGGATTGCAACTGATAAGGGCATCAAATTCACACTAGAACTCAAATCACACGGAGATCTTTCGAAGCTATTAGAGAAGATAGTGCAAGTCAACAAAAATTCCAGGATCAGGGAGCTTCTTGGGAACTCTGTTCTGAATAAGTGAGCTCCTTAATCATCATCACTCCTTGCTCAACACTCAGGTCTTGAGTAGCCATCCTCTTCACATACCTCCTCATCATGGGAGAAGTCTTCATAACATCAACAAGAGGAATCTCAACAATCAGCTTCTCCATGATAGATTTGCACTTAACATCTTCTAGTTCCTGTTTAGACTTCTTGGAAGCCTTCGGGAAAGGAATCTTCTATTTTCCCCAGGTGCTGTGTGAGACTTAGTCAATTCTGGCTTGGTTGGTGTCGATCGACACTGATAAGTGGTGTTGACCCCTTCGAAGTAGTGTCGATCGGGTCGATCGACAATCATCAGTCATGGCTCGAAGCTTCGGGATTTTGGGAGGGTTTCGATCGACACTGAAGGTTGGTTTCAATCGACACTTTCTCCGGACAGTCAAAATCTTCATCATCCAAATCTTCAATCTCCACGATTTCATCTGTATTGAAGCCCTTTTTCACAACTGAGTCAAACTTTTTTCCACTCCTTAGCATGATGGCATTACAGGGATGTTTTGGATTGACATCTGTCCTTCCAGGAAGGAATCCACCTTGCCTTTTCATTGATGAAGCAGTTTGTGCAACTTGTGTATCCAACTTCTTGACATGAGTGCTCAAAGCTTCAAATTTTCCATTCAGATCTAGGTACATGGAATCAAGTTCCCATTAAAATCCACTGTCAGCTTTGTCTGCCCTGCAAAAATCTGCTCCAGCATGCTCTCCATCTTGCTTTCTGCATTTGGTGGAGGACTTGGTTGACAAGAAGAATAGCCATAAGTCCTTTGGAAGTTGATGTTCTTGTTGCTGTTGTTGTTGTTGTTGTTCTGAAAAGCAGGCTTCTGAAATTGAGGCTTCTGAGTAAAACCAGAAGAGTTTTGATTGCTTGTAAAAGCACTCCTCTGACCATAACCATTGTAAGGCATGTTCCCTTGTTGATTTCCATACCTCTGATTCTGAAAACCTGTTCCCCCAACATAGTTCACATCCTCTTCTTGACCTTCATCAGCTTGTTCAAAAGTGTCAATCTCTGCAGCAAATTGTACATGTTTCTGGCCCACAAGAATGCTGTGAACTGAGTCTAGCTTTTCCTTCACTTCAGCCATTTGGCTTCCATCCATTCCTCCAGCTGCTTTCTTCCTCTCAAAGTCTGCATTCTTGGTACTATTGCTAGATACCAAGTTCTCAATTAGCTTTTTGGCTTCAGCTGGACTTCTAGTGTTGAAGTTTCCTTCACTTGCAGCATCCAAAGTCATTTGATACCTCCAGTCAATTCCTCTGAAGTAGATGCCCAACAGCTGAACATCACTGAACCCATGATGAGGACAGTCTCTCTGGTATAACCTGAACCTCAACCAAGAAGCTTTGAAGACTTCAGTAGGCTCTTGTTTGAATGTAGAGATTTTAGTTCTCAGATCTTCAGACCTTGCATCATCAAAGAAGTTGGTGAGGAAGGCAATCTTTGTATCAGACCAAGTGGTTAGAGAACCTGGACTCTCATTATTGAGCCAGTAAGCTGCATCCCCAGCAAGAGAATATGGAAATAACTTGCACATAAGATAGTCCTGAGTGACTCCATTCAGTTTGATGCTTGTCACCAAGTCCTCAAACTTCTCAATGTGATCCATAGGGTGTTCGTGAAGAAGACCATGGAAAGGATGTTGACCCACAAGAGTGAAGTAGACAGGCTTCAACTCAAAGTCATTCTTTGGGAAAGTAGGAGGGCGAATCGCAGACCTGTTTGCATAGAAAAGATCAGGCCTGTTAAAATCCGCAAGAGTCCTCCCTCTAGCAGCGTTTGCCTCATCTTGTACAATGATTTCTTGGATGACATTTCCCTGGTCATCAATCTAGTCGCCGTTCTCGTTGTAGGCTTGACCCTGTTGGTCTCGTAAGACTCCAGTAGCATCAGGTCGAATGATAACTCTCCGATTCATTGCTACTGATCTCTTTGCCTTTAGGTTCGTTCGTTCTAACTCTAACAACTCTTTATTCGTGAGAATCAAAAGCTGAGCGTGTTTGTTGCTTCGGGTATTGCGAGAATGCATACACCTGAAACACAAGAAAAGAGAAAGAACAAATGTGAGTAAACAAGAAATAAAATGTTTAGTCTAAATTCTATTCCTAATCTAATGGCGAATTCAATGAATCCCCGGAAACGGTGCCAAAATTTGATATGCTCAAATTAACCGTTTGAACTACTCTCTCAAATTAAGAGATCAGTTGTAATACTTAGGGGTCGAATTCCACAGAGATTCAAGACTCGCACAATAGAGTAAAGGTTTTCGAAATAAGCTAAACGAAAGATATTGTAATTAAAAGACAGCAACGAAATCAAACAAGTTTGTAGATTGATGGAGAAAGTGCTAGACTTAGGGAAATTCTTTCGGTGATTCAGAATTGCAAACCAGACACGATGTTAAGGGTTTAATGAAGAATCGTTCTTGAACTCGAAACACAATATTCAAATCAATCAACTCTCGTTGCAGAAATTTCTATGTCTAGATCCTAGAATTCCAAATCTCTTTGCAAATTCAAAGGCTCAGACATGCATTAAAATCAAGTTCGAAATGTTCACAAAATACCTAAACCAAATCTCTTTGAGAATAGTTATTTTGCTCATCTAAGATTATTTTCAGGAAATCAATAACACTTTCCTGTGTACTAATTATCCTAAGATCTAAATTTCAGGTGATCAATCCAGAACAAGCATTAGATTCAATCTAGATGAAGAAACCAATTGATAACCCTAACAATTCTATCCAATTCAACAATTCATCATCAACATAGAAAAACCCTAAATCTAACAAGTAGATTACTCAGACATGGTTGATAAAACACAAATCATAATCTGAATAAATTGCATTAAGATATTAAAAAGAGAAATACCTTCAAATACCACATTTTCATGTTTTCGTGACAAAAATACCACATCAAAGTGAAAATGACAAAAATAACATTTATTTAATGGTTTAAAGATAATTAAACTAATAAATTTGGGTTCAAAATTCATTAATTAGGGTTTAGATTTTGGGTTTTAGGGTTTAGGTTTAAAGGATTGGGAAGAAACATATGAAAATAATGTATAATAGTTTTTTTTCTCTTCGAACAATGTTATTTTTGTCATTTTAACTTTGATGTGGTATTTTTGTCACAAAAACATAAAAGTGTGGTATTTTTGAGAATTGTCCTATTAAAAAGAGTATTAAGAGAGTTCGAAATCTTCTCTCTACAAAGTGAGTTCTGATTTGTCTTTCCAAAGCTCTCTTGCCAAAATCCCAAATCACAAAGTAAAAACTAAGATAAAAAAATTTACAAAAGACTTTTAGAAACCTAAATATAGTCCAAAAGACGAAAAGGACTTGTTTTTCAAATATGTAAAACTTCTGGGCAATTTCCTTTCTTCAAAAGTCGGCGGAACGTGAAATCCCGATCGGTGTCGATCGACACTCAGTTGTGGTGTCGATCGACACCAGACTCAAAAGTGATCTCCGACTTGCTCTCTTCAGATGCTTCAAACTAAATGCTCCAAAATGCTCTAATATCTTCAATCAAGCCTAATATGTACCTGAACCTGCAAAAGACTCAAAAAGACTCCAAAAACAAATAAAGGACTCTATAAACATGCTTATATCATGGCTGAAAAACCGGAAAAACCATGATATATCATTTTCCACGAGCGAACTAAGCATATTGAGAACGACTGTCATGCTCGTGAGCGGATTGACAAAGGGATCTTGAAGATGTTACATGTTAGAACATAAAATCAGGTGGCTGATCATATGACTAAACCATTGTTCCCTCGGGTTTTTGAACATTTGAAGTTCAAGATGAGTCTTCTCAACATTTTTTGAAGCTTCTATTGGAGTAAATATGTTGGTTTAGATAGTTTTGTATAGTCTGGTTATTCAGTCCTGTTTACTTACTTGTATATATACTCATGTACATCTCTTTTATGAAATAACACGAACATTTCTTTTGATCTGAATCTTGACAAACTTTCTCTCTGTCTTGACAGAGAAGGTAATAATGCATTTTAGTTGAATCGTTCCTGTGTTGTTCTTTGGAATGAAGGTCCTTGATGATCCATAATTTAATATTTATTACTCTCTTTCAGATGGTCTCTTATACTTCCCCTTAGTTGGATCAAAGTCTTTTGGAATGCCTTTGTCTCGAAAGGAGCTCAGGCAATAGGTCAGAGGGAGAAACGCTGGATTTCTTGTGATGTATATTTCTGCTCTCTGATACTTTCGATCCATTAATGTTAAGATTCTCGTGGTATATGTTACCTTATTAAACCGTAGATTTGAGAAACATCTGAAAAACTTTTTTTTCTTGCAGGCTGGTTTGCCCTTTTTCCCATCAGAGTTTCCTGACTGCAAAGCATATTCATCTTCAACAATGAACGAAGCTGCGGAGATGGAGGAGAAGGCACAAAGGCTCCCTCCTGCGGTAAGACCTTTCAGAATTCCAATTCCACCTCCATGGAATAGTAGCCATGTCGAGTTCCGTTCAAAAGCTTACAAGTGATGGGAGGACTGGAGTAGAGATTATCAGTTACGGTGGTAATCTATTCCATGGTATCATTGCAAGAACATCAGATTCGCTGACTACTTTTCTCCAAACTTTCACAAGTGGCAACTTGCTTTTATCTCCTCACACCACTTCAAAGCCGGTTTCATCTCTTATATAGCTTACCTCTGTACTATACATGTAAGGAAACTATGTTAAAGCAAGAAGGAAATGGGTTAGTTGAAACATCAAATAATACCACATCTGAATGATATATAAATTCTTTAATTTTTCAGAACGAATGATCAAAGGACATTGTCAAGTCAAACTAAGAAAACACACAAAAACGAAAGCATAATTTTAGTCACCTCTTTCGATTTTGCCTCAACTTCACTGAATTTGAACCAAACTTGGAACATAGTTAAGAACAACTGGACCAAATATTCCCAATGTAGCTTCTCCAAAAGCCACTTGTGTGCTTTTATTATCCTCCCCAAGAATGTATACCATATCTGTGGTGTTTTTGGTCATGCCATATGCACCTTCCTCACAACACAAGGCTACTTCCTTCTCCTCGTTGAACACAAAACTTATATTAACCCACCTATGCCATCGAGGGTAATCCACTGTAATGACTTTGCTCCCCACATCATTCTTATTTGCTACTCATATCTCTTCCCCCCCTGTATTTTTGCGTCGTAATAGCAACAAAAGTTTATCTTCTCTAACAACTGATAGAGAAATATTGGCATACTCATCAATAGGATAGGGAAGACTCATACGTTCAAATCTCTTTGTTGTATAATCAAAACTGACTAAGAACAGAGAGATTTAACGTGCAGTCTAGAGTGATGACAAGCATCCTCCATGAATTTGAGTTAAACTCGTAGATATCAAGTGCTCGGAGGACACCATAACGACAGTAATCAATATTTTGTAGCTATTCCTTGTCTTGGTAGGATCCAAGAGCATAGCGGTTCAACCTGTCGTGGTGATTACTGGGTTGGATCCACCTGGTTTGACCGGTACAAGGGTTCCAAACCATAAGTCTAGTGTTTCGTTGGTTAGTACATAACAACAAGCCATCGCAGTGAATGAAGCTGGAAATCTCGAATTGATCAAAACTTAAACGAGTGTCGTTTAGCTTAAGCTCACTTATGACCTGTATAGACGGGTAAACTTCATTTAGCACTTTGGTAAATGAGACTGAAAAAAAAAAAAAATTTAGAGCCAAAAAAACTTTGGTAATGAGACTGAAAAAAAAAAAATTGGAATGATAAAACAGTGAGATAGCCCGCTGATTACAACTAAAAAAACCACCCAAAAAGTGCTAAATAGTGCTAAAAAGTGCCAAAAAGTCACACGCCATAACTAAATGTCTTCCACTTCTTGCCTTGCACGCAATACTCTGTTTTTTGATCTCATAACTTCTACAGCGATGTGATCCCATAACTGAGGTAACGGCATACAATGGAATTACCATGTTAGTGTATCCACGAGAACTCATTATGTCATGTATATTCTACTTAGATAGAGGATACCACTCACTGAACCAAAATAAGGTAGAGACCTTTTAAATGAAGAATAAAATATTACGTTGATCACTACCTCAACTGATTGTGAAATTAACTGGGCTATTGTCATTCTCTTAGTAAGCAGAAGAAAACATAAAGCTTTATGCGGTAGCAATGCCGTTGAAATCTCAGACCTCTGCTAGATATAATGTAGACTTTTCTATGCTGATCTTTAGTCCGGATATCAAGCAAACTCATCAAAGGCTTTTATCATCTCTTCAATATCCATTTCTGTCTTAATAGCAAGTGTGGTATATGGTTCTACACTTCTACCATTCCTGTCTAGGATATAACCGTTTTCAAATTACTTTTCATATGTGTTGTGCTTGTTTAGCTAAATCTAGGATAAAGTGACTCTTGTCCCTCTTCTCTAGTTTTGAGCTTTGATCTGAATATTGAGAATCTGAGACTGAATAGCTGTATTGTCTTGTTAATCTTCTGAGACTTAGTTTTACATTTATGTTAACAGACTCTCTCCAACAAATGCCTCAACAAGATCTGTGATCATTACAATAACATTGTGGTTTGGTTTGGTCTGGAGGGTGAGACTGACAATGTTTATTTAGCTTCTTTCTGCCTGTCGCGCGGGTTCACCTTTCTTCTCATCGGTCAATGTCAAAAGGACTGTTCTCATCCACCGGTCTTGTAAAGTTTAGCAAGTTAGCAAAGGCCGGTTTAAAATATCTCTTATATAAGCTTACCTCTGTACGATATATGTGAGGAAACATGATCTGATCATCGAGTTTAACAAAAAAAAACTTTGATAAAGCAAGAAGGAAATGGGTTAGTTGAAACATCCAATAATACCAAATCTGAAAGAAATATAAATTCTATAATTTTTCAGAACGATTGATCAAAGGACATGGCCAAGTCAAACTAAGAAAAACACACAAAAAAAAACCCAAAAAAAATGTCTGCATGTCGCTAATTTTAATCACCTCTTTCTCTTTTGCCTCAACTTCACTGAATTAATATGAACTAAACTTGGAACATAGTTAAGAATAGCTGGACCATATGACCCCAATATAGCTTCTCCAAAATCCACTGGTGTGATTTTATTATCCTCCCCAAGAATGTATGCCATATCTTTGGTTTTTTCCGTCACGGTGACTTTATATGCATGTTTCTCACAAAACAAGGCTACTTTTCTCTCCTCGTTGAACACAAAACTTAGGGTAACCGACCTATGCCATCGAGGGTAATCCACTGTTAAAACTTTGCTCCACTCATCATTCTTATTTGCTACCCATATTTCTCTCCCCCGTGTATTTCTGCGTCGTAATAGCAGCAAAAGTTTATCTTCTCTAACAACTGAAAGATCAACATTGGCATATTTACCATTAGGATAGGGAAGACTCATACTTTCGAATCTCTCTGTTGTATAATCAAAACTGAGTAAGAACATGTCGTGCTGGTATTCTTTTTCCTTCAATGCAAACCAATAATTTTTTCCCTTCAAAGACACGCTGCAATGTGAAGCGAACGTGCTCTCAAGATTGGTGTGAAGAATCCTCCATGAATTAGAGTTAAACTCATAAATATCACGTGCTCTTAGGACACCATCACGACAGTATCTCACTATTTTGTAGCTATTACTGCCGGATTCCTTGTCTTGGTAGGATCCAAGAGTATAGCTGTAGCGACAGTAGCGATCATCACTGTCGTGATATTTACTGGGTTGGATCCACCTGGTTTGACCAGTACAAGGGTTCCAAACCACGAGTCTGGTGTTCCATTGGTTCGTGCATAACAATAAGCCGTCGCAGTGAAAGACCTTGTAAATCTCGAAGTGATCGAAAGATTCGTAACTAAAACGAGTGTCGGTTAGTTTAAGCTCACTTATGACCTGTACAGACGGGCTTCCATTGAGATCGAAGCTCATCGAACAAATATTTAATTTATTTGTAAGCATGGCGAGGACAAGTGACTGTTTTGCGGCAGTGTCGAAGTGCTTTGCTCTGAATCTTTTATCGCAGAATAAACGGTTCCATGTTTGCAAGTAGCTCGAACCCGTTTCATAGATGTGGCCGGGACGCGAGAGAGTATCTCCCCTAACAAATCCTCCGGAAGGTCCGATATGTGAATCATTGATCTCCCAAAGTAAGAAACTGCCGCCACTACAAGAAAACAAGCAATTTCCTACGGAATAATTCCTCAAAATTCCGTCGGAATTAGGGTATTCCGACGGGATACCGAGGAATTTTTCCGTCGGAAAAAACTCGTCGGAATTTTGTATTTCGTCGGAATTTCCTCGGAAATTTCCGACGGAATTCCGAGGAAAACAAATTCCGAGGAAATATCGAGGAAGGCCATTCGTCGGACAGGTCCTCGGAAATTTCCGAGGGAACGTTCCGTCGGAATATTCCGAGGACGGCTTCCATCGGAAATTTCCGACGGAAGCCGTCCGCCGGAATTTTCCGAGGGAAGCCTTCCGTCGGAATTTTCCGAGGGAAGCCTTCCGTCGAATTTTCCGAGGGAAGTCATCCGTCGAAATTTTCCGACGGAATCTTCCGTCGGAATTTTCCGAGGAAAGGTTTCCGTCGGAAAGTTCCGACGACTGTAGTCCTCAGAAATTTCCGAGGACCCCAAGTCGTCGAAATTATTTTAAAATTAATTTTAAAAACAAAATATTTTCGAAAAATATAATTGAAAAAAATTAATATTAGAAAATTAAATTTGAAAATATAAAATGAAATTCAGAAATTTTATTTCGAATATATAAAATTTAAATTCAGTACAAAGAAAAAGAAAGAATCCAAGTTTCTGAAAAAAAAAGCTACGGGTTTTGGGTGTTTGGGTCTTGCTGGGTCGGGAAATTGATGTCCGGGTGCAACGTCCTCATCATGGCCAGCATCTGCCCGTTTAGCTTCCTCTGTGCCTCGAAGCTCGCATGTTGGGTCGCCATCTGAGTCTCCAACGCAGAAATGCGTTGGTCCTTGTCCTGCAACTGACCCATAAGTGCTTCGGGATCAACAAAGGGCGGAGCTGCAGCAGAAGACGTAACGGACCGTGACCGACGAGCCAAACCCAACATTCGGCCCTTCTTCTTTGGAACCGACTGAAATAGAAAATAACCAAAATGTAAATAATAATTAAGATTGGAACCGACTGAAATAGAAAATTAAAAAAATGTAAATAATAATTAAGATGAAATGAAATTTTAATTTAAAAAACTTACCTTTTCAACGATTTCGTTGATCTGATCCCGAGGCAATTGGGAACCCGTTGAATCTTCGTCTTCGATTTGAAGCTGAGACGCTGCTTCTTCCACCTGACTGCTGATGAGGTCGACGACACCCTTCACAACACCGTCATCAATCTCGCCGGTCTGCTTGTTCGTATACGCCTTCTTCATTAGCTCGAAATCATCAACCGGCTCACCATCATTTGCTTCCACCTTGATATCAATATAAATATTAGCAATTAGAAGAAAAAATGAGAATCTAAAATTTCAAAAATTATAAAATTATAAAATAGAATAAAAAGCGACTGAAGTTACCATGCGATCTCTCAGAGTGGCTTGGGACTGAGCACCCAAGTTGTGCTTGTAGGCTCCCTTTCCTTTACGATCGCTCTTGCGGTTGGTGGAGTTGGTGGAAGAAGTCGATTTCGTCTCGTCTTTACTCCAATGGACAATCAACTGTGCCCAGACCTCGAGGTTCATCAACTTTGGGACCTTTTTGAAAAAAAAAATTGTTAGATAAATTAAAATATAATTTAATAAATTTAAAAAAGGTTTTAAAAAAAAACCAAACCTTGCCATTTTGCCACTTCTTCTTCCACTCGTAAATTTGATAACCATAGTTGGTCATAACTTTGTGGACGAAGTGGTAATAGACAAACGCCATATAATCGGGATTCCAGTTGAATTCTTGCTGAAAAAAAAACAATTAGTAGAAAATTTATATTGAAAAATTTTAAATTAAAAAAAAAAAGAATATTTACCGCAAACTGTTCAAACCACGGAATTTGTTTGGCTCTAGGAAAGTCTGTGAAAGTCGGATGTCCCACGTCCAAAGCCAGATACATCATACGGTTGATCCATGCGCTGATCCCGTTCGAGGATCGATCAAACCATGTCTGACCCGGTCCAGATGGATAGGGAGTGAGAAACGGAAGATGGTGACGACCCGGCTGTCGAACAAACTCTGCTATCCTCGCCAGTTCTCGAGGACCCTGATAGTTCGGAGGAATAATGGGTGCAGCACCAGAGCCAGAAGGAGCCTCGGGATATGGAGAGGGAGATGTATGGTGGGAGCTACGGGAATCCTGAACCGAGTGGCTACCCGAACCACGACCACGCCGCTGTCTAGGAGGCGGAGTCTGATCATCGTAAGACCTGTAGTTTAAAGATATAAAAATCCAAAAAAAAAATTATAATTTGTTAGTATGTTTTATTGTTCGTGGAAACTTGAAAAACTATTTTATAAATAGTAAAAAAATTTTTTTGAATCATATACACGTTTTTACAAATCAAAAAATGTTTTAATACTTATAAAAATAGTTTTAATATCAGAAAAAAACGTTTTAGAAACTTGATAAACGTTTTTTAAAATAGAAAAAAACTTTTTTTAAAATCATATACAAGTTTTTTAAAATCAAAAAATGTTTTAATACTTATATAAATACTTTATAATAAAAAAATTGTTTTATTATCAGAGAAATGATTTATAAAAGAGTAAAAAACTTTTTTGACTTCATTGAAAAACGTTTTTTAAAATCAGAAATGTTATAAAAAATCAAAAAACGTTTTTAAAAATCATAAAAAGTTTTTAAAAATCAAAAATGTTTTTAAAAATCATAAAAAGTTTTTAAAAATCAAAAACGTTTTAAAAAATCGAAAACGTTTTTTAAAACTACAAATAATTCCATAGAAAACTAAAACAAGAACCTAGAATCCGAAATTCAATCCTAAACTATCCATCTAACAACCTAAAATCCGATTTTTGCTTCTAACAACCTAAAATCCGATTAGAAACAGAAAATGTTAAGTTTTGTTGATTCTTACATGATTATTGATGTGCCCTTGGAATTCCGGCGGCGGATGACAGAGAACCGGCGGCGATATGACAGAGAATCGGCGGCAGATGAGAGAGAGGATCGACAGGAGAGAGAGGATCGAGAGGAGAGAGAGAGGAGCGATATGTTCTAAGCGGCGGAGAAGAAGAAGAAAGTTAGGTTATTATATTATTATATTCACCAATTCGACGGAGGGGTTCGTCGGAATTCCGTCGGTTAAAATAAAATCATACCTAACACGCGGTTCTCGAATTAATTCAACGTTTTGGTTTTCCCGTAAGGACTTTCCGACGGAAACGTGTTTCCTCGGTATTTCCTCGAAAGTTCCGAGGAAATACCGAGGAAAAGTCCACTTTTCGTCGGAATTTCCTCGGAAATTTCCGAGAAATACCGAGGAACATGGTTTAGGGTTTCAAATTCCAATTTTTTTTCCGGTTTTTCATTTTTAGTACAAATGCAATTATTCCATTGAGGAAAGTTTGTGTGGATGATCATAAACCATAAAATAAAAATTTCAAAAATAATTGTAAGTATTTCGTTTATCGTTTGTTAAAGTGTATAGATGTTTATCTTATGTTGTGTGATTTTTGTTCGAGCAATCGTAAAAGTGTTTGTTATTGTGTAAAACACTAGGTATGACTTCATAATCTAGTTAAGACACTCAATGAAGGTTATATATGTGTTATTCGATCCACAAAACGTCGTTCTCGGTTAAAAAAAACCCCTTTCCTCGGAATTTCCGAGGAAATTCCGAGGAAAGGTGGATTTATAACCTAGAGTCCCTAAAGTCAAAATCCGAGGAAATTCCGAGGAAACCCTAAATTCCCTTGGAATTCCCTCGGAATTTTTTGTTAAAAAAAAAAAAGTTCTACTCTGATTCCGTGTCATCGTCACCAGATGAATCGGAATCTGGATCTTGGTGAAACTCTCCAATAACTGGTTCATCTTCTGCGTAAACGACGGCGTCATCTGCGAAGTCGGTCAAATCGACTACAAGGCCACCTTCTGCTACATCTTCAGCTGCACTTAAGTTGCCGGATGTGATTGGTTGCAGCGGGTCTTCCAGCTCTGAAGTTCCCTGAACTCGACCTCTCGGGTTGACTCTTGTAACCGTAACCCATGGATCATCTCTGTTCCTTACCCTTGGGTACTTGATATAAGAAACCTGTAACATTTTAAAAAATATTAGAAAAAGTATGAATTGTGATCAATCAATCTGAATTCTTACAACATTAACTTACCTGATCGGCCTGAGAAGCAAGAATGAAAGGATCATAATATTGCAGCTTTCGCCTCAATGTACTGATGTAACACCAAATGCATCTATTCTCACACACCTCGATCTGGAGTGTTGTCGTGCCAATCACAATAGAAAACAGTACAGCGCAATCCAAGCAAGCCCAGATACTTGATTTCCAAAATCTCATGTATGTGTCCGTAGTATACATCATCTCCTGATGCAGAACAAACGCCAGCATCATAGGTCGTACGCGAATGTCTCCTCTTTTCAGTTGCGAATGCATATCCTCGAGTACAGAATCTCGGATATGACTTTACAACACAGTTAGGGCCAACCACCATCTCGCGTATCCAATCGTCAAATGTTTCACCTCTGGCCAAACCAGCAGACACCTATTAATAGCACATATGCAGGTTATATCAATAAATATGAATTCGTATAATATATGGTAAATGTAATTTTAATTTGTTTAAGGCACTCACATAGGTAACATCCATCCAGCAAATTCTCTCTGCTTAATTTCTTCTAGTTCCGCCTCTGTGGCGTATCTATATTCAAACCGCTCGCTGCCATGAAAATCCTGTACATATGATGAAAATAATAAAGTAATTAGATTTAAATGTCAATTTGTTAAAATAGAATTTTGTAGGATAATAAACTTACCTCTCATATGGAAGAACATCTTCGCAGTTGGTGAGCAAATATGTCTGCAAATGGCTTCGCTCGTGCTCTGTAAGTCGACGGTCTTTTGGTTTTCCGCTAAGTCGTCCTACATCTGTGAAAATGTCTGGAACTTAAACATGATGTTGCCCGTTCACCTCTATCATCATGCCGAGCAGATCTTCTGTTTTTGGTCTGAACGTCTGCTGGAAAGTAGTGCTCCGCAAAGTTGGAAATTTCTTCATTGATCATCTGTGCGACTATAGAACCTTCCACCCTACTTAATTTTTCACCTTCTTCTTCAAATGGAACATATACGCTCATACAGATACATCCATCTATACTGCACAGGACCACCAAGTTCCAATTCTCGTGCAAGGTGAATAGCAAGATGCATCAAAAAAAAAAATGAGGAGGAAATATCTTCTCAAGGTTGCACTGAATCACGGCTATGTTAGTCTTCAAATTTGTAATACCTTCAAGAGTCACTGATCTGCTGCATAAATCGCGGAAGAAAGCACTTATCCCTGCAACAGCTTCATGAACTTTTCGTGGTAATAGTTCCTTGAAGGCAAACGGAAGGAGGCGCTGCATCATCACATGGCAATCGTGACTTTTCAAGCCAAAAAACTTTCCTTCCTTTCTGTCAATACAGTTTCGCAAATTAGATGCGTAACCATCTGGAAACTCCACATCGTTTGAAATCCAAAAAAACGCGTTTTCCCCCTCTGCATCAAGTCGGTATATGGGAAAAGGAGCCCTACCATTCTCATCAACATGAAGTTCTGGACGAGCACATATATCGACTAAATCCAGTCTTGACTTCAAATTATCCTTTGTTTTACCTTTAACGTTAAGGATCGTGTTCATGAGATTGTCAAAAAAGTTCTTCTCAATATGCATGACATCTAAATTATGCCTTAGCAGATGATCCTCCCAGTATGGCAAATCAAAGAAAATACTTCTCTTGTGCCAGTTATGTAGTTCTCCAACAGCATCTACAGGAAAATGCTCATGTCCACCGACGTCTGGCGTCCTTTCTGCACCAAAATCTCTTAGTTGTGTCTTCAAAACTTTCCCACTAACTTCCTCAGGTGGACCATCAAACACCTGTTTGTTCTTCCTAAAGAAATTCTTACTCCGACGGTATGGATGATCATGTGGTAGGAATCGTCTGTGACAGTCAAACCAACACGTTTTTCTTCCGTTCTTTAGTTGGAAAGCATCTGTGTCATCTTGACAATATGGACATGATAGCCTCCCATGCGTTGTCCATCCAGATAACATACCATATGCTGGAAAATCACTTATTGTCCACATTAGTACTGCCCGCATTTGAAAATTTTCTTTACACGAAATGTCGTATGTTTCAGCCCCTTCAGCCCATAGTTGTTGCAACTCATATATTAGTGGCTGAAGAAACACATCAAGTGATTTCTTAGGATGCTCTGGTCCGGGAACGAGAATGGAGAGAAACAAAAACTCTCGTCGCAAGCACAAGTTTGGGGGTAAGTTATATGGTGTAACAATGACTGGCCATAGAGAATATTGTCTTCCACTCTTCCCATACGGGCTGAAACCATCGGTACATAATCCAAGGTAGAAATTTCTTCTCTCATATGCAAAGTCGGGATACTTTGATTGGAAATGCTTCCACGCTTTTGCATCTGAAGGATGTCTAATGTCACCATCTGTTGAGTGCTCCGCATGCCATCTCATTCGTTGTGCTGTGCGTTCTGAAAGATACAACCTCTGCAACCTTTCCTTCAAAGGCAAATACCACATCCTTTTATATGGCACTCGAACTCTTCCACTCGTATCTTTGTAATGAGGCTTCCCACAAAATTTGCATGTAATCCGCTGGTCATCCGCCCTCCAATAAATCATGCAGTTATCGCTGCATACATCTATTACCTCATACGGTAAACTAACACCAGATACGAGTTTCTGAACCTCGTAGTATGAACCTGGAGCTACATTATCCTCAGGTAGAATACTTTTTACAAAATCAGCTATCGCATCCACACAGTCTTCAGCCAAGTTATAATCTGTTTTAATGCCCATCAGTCTTGTAGCGTATGATAAAGCTGAATGACCATCTCTGCAACCTTTATACAAAGGTTTCTTTCCAGCATCCAACATATCATAAAATCTCTTTGCTTCTGCATTGGGTAAATCTTCACCTCTAAAATGAGCATTTACCATCTGCTCAATACCTACACCATAATCTAAATCCGTTCTAATTGGTTCTTCTAATCTAACTGCCGGCCGAGGTTCGCTAGTACTACCAGGTTCATATCCTGTTTCCCCGTGATGATACCAAATTTTGTAACTCCGTGTAAACCCATTTAAAAAAATATGTGTCCAAACATCCAACTCTTTAATAACCTTTCTATTTTTACAATTAGAGCAAGGACATCTTAACTTACCTGTTTCGGCTTCCGGTTGTCGTTTAACTAACCCCATGAATTCCTTTAGACCTCTTTCGTATTCTTTCGTAAGCAATTTCGTGTTCGGATCCAAATGAGGTCGATCCATCCAAGAACGATAATAATTTGAAGAAGACATGTTTTTTTTAAAGAAAAATCGTTTGTAAATATAGTGGGAGGAAAGAAGAAGAAATGGAGTGAATGAAGAGGAAGAGGGGTGGTTGTATTTGTAGATGAAATCCTTCCGACATACTGAGGAAATTCCGAGGAAATTCTGAGGAAAAACAACTTTTCCTAGGTATTTCCTCGGAATTTTTGAAAACGCACAACGGCTCCCCCAACGGGTCTCTAACGGCTCCGACATACTGAGGAAATTCTGAGGAAATACCGAGGATTCCTCGGAATTTCCTCGGAATTCTTGAGATCACTCAACGGCTCTCCAAACGGGTCTCTAACGGCTCCAAACTTTCCTCGGTATCTTACAATTATCCGTCGGAAATTTCCCACGGACTGCATTTCCTCGGAAATTCCTCGGAAAATTCCGAGGAAACATGATGTCCTCGGAATTTTCCGACGAAATTCCGAGGAAAACCCTCTTCTCGGAGTTTCCTCGGTTTTTCGTCGGACCTTTCCGAGGAAATCATTTTCCCTCGGAATTTCCCTCGGAATTTGAACGTTTTCTTGTAGTGCGCTCACTTTGACTGCTGATTTGTTAGGGTTTTTTCGGTATACTTCACGTTTGCTTAGAGTATATATCCCCTTTTTTTTTGTCGGCACTTATATATCCTTTAGAACCTCTGATATTATCTTAAAAAAATATTAATAGAATTTAATTATATTAATATAAATTTAATTACATAATTAAATTTTAATTTTCAAAACAAATTAAATCGGTTCTCAGGAATATCTCACAAATTCTCATTTGAGAAACTCTCTACATTGTACCAATCATTTTTAGCTTTATTTTCTCCTACAGAAAATTCTATCAATAACAATGTAGCTTCTTTTTTCTAATGCTACAACAAAAAAAAGAAGAAAAAATATCATCTTCTATGTATTGTATTAAGAAAAAATCATACATCTTTATTTTTGGACTGTAAAAGCTGTTGAGGAATCAAATCATCAATAATATTTTATAGATGTGATAATATAAATTATCAACTAAAAAAAAGTAATATAGATAAACTTAAAAGAATGGGATAAAAAAAACCTAACACTTTTCTTAATATAAGTATGATTCATCTTCCAAAACTCTTACGGTTCATAAAAACAAAAAAAAATCTAAAATATTTCATTTCATTGCTCATAATCCTTTTCTTCTTAAGAAACCAGTAAATTATTTTTTATTTAATTTTTATTAATTTTATAAATTTTTAAGTTCTACTAAGAGATAAATTTGATTTTTATTTTGTTTACTAATACAAAGCATTGTTCATTAGTTGAAAAATTATTTTTTATATACTACACATATTTACTATTCATGCTTTATCTAAAACATATCTACAGGAAAAACATATAGCTACAGAAATTAATAACTACGACAAAGCTATCTGCTAAAAAATCTACAACAACAAATTTACAGTTTCAACTAATACACTTATAACACAAATTCTACAGCAAAATAATCACAGCTAGAGTCCATCAATCTTTTCTATTTCTATTTTTTTGTTGTTTAATCATGATTCATGAGATACTCTTGTGAGATACCAATGAGGTTGCTCTTACTTCTGACTCTGAAAATAATGAAACATGTTATTACTTTTTATTCTATTTTTATTTTGTATTTTTTGTTCTTTTATGAATGTGAAATTATTATTTTTTTAAAAAGCCTTTTTACAAGATGGTTTTGGTGGATTTACTTGATAAGGCCGATGTTGGTAGATGAGCATCTCCGTCTATAAATAGTTTTATTCTTTCATATTCTTGTTCATGCCTCTCGTAATTGACAGTTAGGGAAGACGACATGAGTCTCTTTGGATCGTTATGAAAATTCTTGTGTTGGTTATTTTGGGTTACGTTCTTTACATTCCATAAAGGAAGTTTACGGTTACAAAACTCTATCACTATGTCTTGGGTCTCATGGGATACATGATAGCTAGGCAGATTGACATGTCGTCTATGAATAACATATTTTTATGCGTTGATGCTCAAATCGCTGTTAGTAACATATTTTTATGCATTGTCAATGCAGCATTGACATTCTTGCAGGTTGGACCTACTAATCTATCCTCAGAGCTTGTAATCATTTGTTCGAGTTGAAGAAAGGAATTGATATTGAATCCTCCACAACAGTCAACAGATCCTCCTGAGGAATGTCCGGAACATTTCGACCCGTAAAATGTTTGGAAAGCATTACACTGTACATATCATCATAAGTTTTTCACTTGTAAAGCAGTAAAAAAAACTGTCTTGTTTGTTAATATGATTCGTTTGAGTCAATGAAAGCTACTATACATGGATCTGATCATATTTTTTATCTATGAAACTTCAAATAAGGTATATATGCATAGTGCTCCCTTGTGCTTTATGTATTGTAATTGTTTAGAACCACAAAAAGCTTTGGTAATGAGATGAAATAAATATAAATTGGAATGATAAAACAGTGAGACATGAGACAAGTATCTAATACTTATAAAACAGAAGTCAGTCCCATGTTCATTTGCTCGACACGTGTCCCTTTAATTATCATTTTCTATTTTGGTTAAAAATTTTATTCTCAATTTAATTTATCCACGGTTATGTTGAAAAAAAAAAAGTAATACCAAAAAATAAAATAAAAAAACCTCCAGCTACACGATCTCTTCTGTTCGGGTTTCGTTGATTCACGCAAAAGTTAAGTTATAATATACAATTAAAAATAAACCAATTTATAGAAAATGAAACATAGCAATGAAAAAAGTTAACTAAAGTTGATCAAAAATATACCAGTCCATGGTTTAAAAAAATAAACCTATGTTTTCATAATTAAAACAAATGAGTATTAATTAAAACAAATGAGTATTTTGCGTGAATCAATGAAACCAATACCTTCCATATTTCAAGATAGTGAAGGAAGGTTATTCCTACCTTCAATTTTTTAAATTTACATCTCTTTATGCAATCATAATATACAAATATTTAGATTTTAAATAGCCGATATACATGTATGGTATAATTATATTTTTTATTTTATCTACTAACAAATTTAAAATTGGTATTCTTTACCCAATTATATTTATAATATTTTCGTTAGAATAGTCAATGCCCGTGCATGGCACGGGTCGTACTAGTGTTTGCGCGACCAAATATGTTTCTCTGCATCCTCCACAACCCACATTGTAATACCATCGTTGTCGAAGGTATTAACACATGCTAGCTTCCCCTTATAAGGTATCAACAAACCATAAAAATCATCCGATGGATAATTGATCATATCAAACTTTTCAGTTCTCACATCAAAACTCACAAGAATGGAGGAATCAACATTCGAATGATCATCAATTGTGGCTTGATAATAGATAACACCGTTGATGCATCGTCGACAACAATTAGAGTAAGGACAATGCTTTTGGTTTGTTTTGATCGTTCTCCATGATTCTTGAGCTGATCCCAATGTTAGAACCCGACAAACACCAGAAGTGTCAGCAGCCGGCATGCACACTACTTTGTGTTTGCCCTCAATTGGATCGTATCCTAAAAAGACTGCTACAATTTTCCACCTCTCGTCGGGCCGTCTCTTGTAGGGTTTGGGTAAGGTTACCAACTTTTTCATGCTAGGGTTCCAGATTATGGGTCTTGTCTGTTAACAATGATGAAAGCACAAGACAAACGCTCCTCACACTCATCATGCTCTCACCTTGGTCCTCTTCATTTGTTTAATGGAGACAAACGCTCCTCACACTCATCATGCTTCACCTCACACCCATTGTTTATTCAGATCAAACGCTCCTCTCACGCTCCTCTCTTGTGTCGATCATAACATGTAATCTTGCCTATATAAGGACACTGAAACTCAACGGAAAATCACACCATTCAGCTCTCTTCTCTATTCTCTCTTTCAGTCACAATGAGCTCTTCATTGTCTTGAGTTAAAAATCGGTTCTTATACTTAGTGTTTAATTCATATCTCTTAGTTACTCTTTTCTATTCTCAATTTGTTCAACAACTATCCGCAATCTCTATCTTCAATCATTTATGGTATCAGAGCATTTCGATCATTAAAACATTTCATTTCTCAATCTCTCTTGTTCGATTTTTCATCCTGTGTTCTTGGCAAAACAATCGCCATTCTCAATTTCTCAATCTCTCTTGTTCGTTTTTTTTTATTTCTCAATCTCTTTTTGGTTCGTTTCATTTCTAAAAAAAAAAAAAGTGAAGCTTTGTGCAAGATATAGCATTCAAAGTTTTTCTTTCTCTGAGTTATAAGATTGTTAAAGTTCAAAGTTCTAACTTTGTCCATAAAAATCCAAGTCGTTTCCTTTCCAAAGCTGTCAAATCTTCAAACTCAAGCCTTTGTTCTCTTCAATCATCGAAGAAAACAAAACAAAACACAAGAAAGTTACTTTGCCTACTATACTCAAAGGCGGCAGTAACTACTTGCTATGGGCTCGGACTGCGAAAGCAGTACTCTGCGGCAGAGGAGTCTGGTCACATGTTGGTGAGCCTGAAGAAGATGAGCTCTTCACCTCTGAGGATGAAGAGGAGATCAAGCCAGTCTCCAAGAAACAATGGTTCAAAACCGATCATGCAGTTCTCGCAATTCTCCAAGGTTCTTTGGATGAGTCAGTCTTGGAAGCCTACTCATACTGCACAACAGCCAAAGATTTATGGACCACCCTCAAGACAGTATTCGGAAATGTCTCAAATCTAACCCATGTTTTTGAAGTCAAGAAAGCAATCAACACCCTATGTCAGGCCGACATGGAATTCAATGACTTCTTTGGCAAGTTTCGCTCACTTTGGGCAAAATTTGAGATGTTGCGACCAGCCACTGTGGATCCTTTAATCCTGAGTGAAAGAAGAGAACAAGACAAGGTCTTCGCTCTTCTCATGGTCCTGAATCCTTCCTACAACGATCTCATCAAGCACATTCTCTGAGCTGACAAACTACCAAGTCTTGATGAAGTATGTTGTCAGATTCAAAAGGAACAAGGGTCTTTTGGACTGTTTGGTGGAAAAGGAGAACTTTTATTGGCTAATAAGACCTCGTACAAACCTGAGAAGAACTTTTGTGATCATTGCAAAAGAAAAGGCCATATCAAAGACAAATGTTGGATTCTCCATCCACTTTTGAAACCAGCTAAGTTCACCCATGCCAAAGCTAATATGGTTGAAGGCATGACAAGTCAAGGATTTAATGGAGGAAGTACAACGCAAGGTCATCAGACTAAAGCTCAAGGAGGACAAGGAGGTCAGAATGAGAACCCATTGGCAATGGTGGCTAATGTACGAGTTTTAAACCCTATTTCCTACTGCAAGTGTACAGCAACTCGAAGCAGTACTTAGGGGTCGATCCCACGAAGACCAAGTTCACACTATGATTTAATGAGCTAAAATCAAGAGCTAAGAGATTCAATATAGGGCTGTAAGAAATCGTGACTAGCAAGTTACCTAAGAAAATCGGTTTTAAACAATTATAAAGCAAGCGTTAGGTCAAGGCAATTCGCAGGAAATTCATAGCAAGGTTAAACAACTATTTAGGCGATTATTAAGAACAAGTCTAGAACTCAAACACGAAGATAATATTAATTCACTCTCATGATACCAATATCTTTATCTAGCAACCTAAAAATCCTAACTCTCGTTGGCATTAGAAATCGCAGATAAGCTTTAATGACAAGGTTTGATTTGTTCACAATTCTCCAATACATCTACTCTCGCAGGTAATGAATAAATCTCTCATCTAGATCTCTTCTAGCAACCTAGCAACTCTCGCTGTCTAGATAAATGATAATATGTATTTTTAACATATTCTGATTTGTTTTTAGTATTCGGTTTGAGTTTTGATTTGCATCTTTCGTTAGTTTTTCGAGTCTTTTCTATTGTTTCGAGTCTTTATACAGATTTTATGGAGTTTGGCGCTTACGGACATGTTCGAGTCAAGTTAAGGTGGAAAAACACGAAGAGAACGACCATTCCCCAAAGAGAACGACCATTCCCCAAGAAGAACGACCATTCCCCAAGAAGAACGACCATTCCCCAAGAAGAACGACCATTCCCCAAGAAGAACGACCATTCTCATAGAGAACGACCGTTCTTAGAGAAGAACGACCGTTCTTGCTCCCACCTACCTTGCCGACAAGATTGAAGAACGACCGTTCTCTCCAGAGAACGACTGTTCCCTGTCTCACCTACTCTACCGACAAAAGAGCAAGAGAACGACCGTTCTCTCCCGAGAACGATCGTTCCCCGACTCACCAACACCCACCTACTTCGATCGACCACTTAGAACGACCGTTCTCCTCCAGAACGGTCGTTCCCCGTCTTACCTACTCCCCTACACCTTGGCCTATATATTGGACTCACTCTTGATGCTTCAAAACACACCATCTTCTTCTCTCACTCTTCTCTAGCTTCTAAACATTGTTTCTCTTCTCTTTTAAGCTTTAAACATTTATGCTTTGATCAAGTTTTATTTAGTTTATTTTCAGTTCTTATTATCTACCTTTATGCTTTAATTAAGTTTTATTAAGTTTACTTTCAGTTCTTATTATCTATCTTTATGCTTTAATCAAGTTCTGTTAAGTTTACTTTCAGCTTTTGTTATCTATTCAAGCTTTTATGATGAACTCTATAATCTCTTTGTTTTCTTCTTCTTTAATTATATCTGAGTAGATCTCTTAGTTAGGTTAAGGTTTGTCAAAGGAATTCATGAGCTTCAGGGTTAAACACAAATAGGCTATTCAAATCAATGTCTTCACATTTGTTGTTCTTAATGCTTAGATCGAATTGATCACTTGATTTTATGATATTGGGTTTAACTTAGACAGCGAGAGTTGCTAGGTTGCTAGAAGAAACTTGGGTGAGCAATTTATTCATTACCTGCGAGAGTAGATGTATTGGAGAATTGTGAACAAATCAAACCTATCCTTAATGCTTGTCTGTGATTTCTAAAACCAACGAGAGTTAGGATTTTAGGTTGTTAGATAAAAGTTATTGATGCCACGAGAGTGGATTGATATTATCTTTATGTTTGAGTTCTAGACTTATGCTTAATCATTGCCTGAATAGTTCTTTGATCCTTTGCTCTGAATCTCCTGCGATATTCCTTGACCTAACGCTTGTTTAATATTATCTTTACAACCGATTTTGCTTTTATTACTTGCTATTTACAAAACCAAAAACCATAATTGAATTGTCTTAGCTTTTGATTTAGCTCATTAGATCAAAGTGTGAAACTGGTCTTCGTGGGATCGACCCCTAAGTACTACTTCGTATGCTGTGCACTTGCAGTAGGAAATAGGGTTTAAAACTCATCAAGTTTTTGGCGCCGTTGCCGGGGACCAAATTTTCACCTTTGGTTTTCGGCGAAATTTCTTGTCTAAGACACTAACTTTTACTAACTTTGATGGCCATGGACTACAATGATTGGCCACAAGAAGAGGAGGAAACGTTTGAAGAATACATTCAAGATGAGTCTTTTGATGAGAACATACTTACGCCAGAACAAAGAGTGGAGTTGGATAAGCTTTGTGTGGAAAATCCAATGCTGACAAGGAGTGACCTAGCAGTAATGATCCAGATGAACCTCATGTCACATCGGGCAGTACTAGAAGGAAGAGAGCTTACGTTTGATGAGATAATGGTAGCCCAGTCACTTAAGGAGGTAATATATTGGGTTCCACCATTCCAATTACAAGGTACATCCGATTTAGCCTTTGAATTTCAAGATTTTGAGGATAGTCACATGCCTTCTATTGGAGATGTAGCTTATGATTCACCTTCCTCCATACTCATTGATGAATGCTATGATTTGATATGTGAGACTCAAAGACTAGATGCCTTAAGAGTAGAAAAGTTTGCTAGAGATTATCATGAAATATGTTTTGATACTAGTTATCTTTGTGTTTTGAATGATCATAATCTCGAGCTTAACTCTTTAATGCTAGAGGAATCTAGATCGCTTCTTGAAAAATCTGACCTAGGGGATGAATTTGATTTAGATAAGATCTTGGATGAGATAGAGAACCCTAAGGTTGAGAATGATGATGAGAATGAGAATGTGGTATTTTATAAGATTGATGGAGATAAAGTTGACTATTTTGTGACAAACTCGTTTGAAGCTAAAGTTGATTATATCTTTCCATCGAATGCATTTGATTCTCAACAACATCTCACTGTCAAGGAATATTTGAAGATACACGTTACATTTGTAGTAAACTTCCTTGATGAGAATATTGTCTATTTCCTTTGGAAAATTGTATGCCTTTTTGCACACTTTGTTTCTTGTCCCAATAAGAGAAGGACCAAAGGTGCATTGGCTCAACCTTTTGATTCTCATGATTAGCGCTTGTGCCCAAAAGTCAAGCTAACGACTTAAACCAAGCGCTTGGTGGGAGGCAACCCACTGGTAAGTGTTTTTCTTTTATTATGCTATTGATTTTCGGTTTTGTTTTTCTTTGTTTCAGTTAAATTAAAAAAAAAAAAAAAGAGGAGCGAGCACCCGATTCTATTCCGGAGCACCTCCTCCGCCATGGTGTTCTCCCTGCCGACCCAGGTAAGTTCTCTATGACTCTTCTCTCGCTCATTTTCACACCAAGACGGTATGAAGTAAGTCTGGAGGAGGGTCGTGCCTTGAGTCAGCACTTTATTTATTCTTTGAGTCTTTTGATTTTTCTTTTAGAGCCAGTCAGTCTGTTTTATTTGGGTCAAAATAATTCAGTGTTTTCAGCTAAAAAAAAAAAATATATATATATATATTTATCGAGTCAAAACACTGTGTGAATTTGTTAACTTTTTGGAATTGCAACATGTTCGATGTCATTGCCTTACGACTGCTTAGCATTGTTTGAGGATAGTTTGGAAACGCAGAAAAATCCATAACTTGATCATTTAGTGAATTTCTCAAATCATCTGAACTTAATCGAATTATTGGAACTTAATATAGACTTAATTTATCTCACTTAGGGGGTTGATAATCATGTATTGGATTTTACATTTGGAGTTTTCTTTGCATCATTTTTACCAATCTTTGATAACTCCAAATGGCTAGACTTATCCTTAGTCTAGTACCACACCCTTACCATTTCCATGTTGAAAAACCACTTATATTCGTTTACTGTCATTGCATTCATGTGCAAAAACTATGGAGTATACTGACCGACACAACTTTTCTTTAGGACTGTGTCTAGATAGGTGGTCTCTTTTTGATTAAACTCATGGGATGTGTCTAGAAATGTGATCTCTTTTTGAATATATTCATCGAAAATTTTCGTTTCAAAAGAGGATGAACTTTTAATGTGTAGAAGATTGTATTCACATTCAAGAAATAAGCTTACATCGTTGAAATTCTTTTGATGCAGATCTTAGAGACTAACCGGTTCCATTCTCCGATATATATTAAAAAAAAAGAAGAATAAAAATAGCATTATTTGCATTACAGAAAAGAAAACAGAAGGAACCGGGAAAGTCAAGGTAATATCGTTAAATTTCATAAAACGTTAAAAGAAATCATGTTCTTGTTTGTGATTCAGTCAAATAAGGGTAGAAGAATTAGAGTTAAGGAGAGTTGTGTACCTCCTAATTGGTCCGTGTCTCACTGTGATTTTGCATAATGATTTGCATCCGTTTGTACTGCTAAAAGAAACCGAAACACTTGAGCCACCAAATACTAACCTTGATACCTAGACCATAACCTGTTAGACATTCCCTTTGTGAGAGTACACGCATTTGATAATAAATATTAAATATTGAGTTCTGCTTGATCATAAGATTTCATTTATTTACCACGGTTATGGAGAAGTACAATGAAGTACGGTTTGATCTGAACTTTGCGAATGCGGTTTACGGGCAATTGATTTAGAGTATGGTCCTATAAGTTTTACGAGTTTCACACGTTTTTCAAACCTCTCCTCTTTGTAAAATCTCTAGTTTTGCGTTGGGACAAGCAAAGGTCTTAGTTGGGGGGAGTTGATATTATGTATTTTTAACATATTTTGATTTGTTTTTAGTATTCGGTTTGAGTTTTGATTTGCATCTTTCGTTAGTTTTTCGAGTCTTTTCTACTGTTTCGAGTATTTATACAGATTTTATGGAGTTTGGCGCTTACGGACATGTTCGAGTCAAGTTAAGGTGGAAAAACACGAAGAGAACGACCATTCCTCAAAGAGAACGACCATTCCCCAAGAAGAACGACCATTCCCCAAGAAGAACGACCATTCTCATAGAAAACGACCGTTCTTAGAGAAGAACGACCGTTCTTGCTCCCACCTACCTTGCCGACAAGATTGAAGAACGACCGTTCTCTCAAGAGAACGACCGTTCCCTGTCTCACCTACTCTACCGACAAAAGGGCAAGAGAACGACCGTTCTCTCCCGAGAACGATCGTTCCCCGACTCACCAACACCCACCTACTTCGATCGACCACTTAGAACGACCGTTCTCCTCCAGAATGGTCGTTCCCCGTCTTACCTACTCCCCTACACCTTGGCCTATATATTGGACTCACTCTTGATGCTTCAAAACACACCATCTTCTTCTCTCACTCTTCTCTAGCTTCTAAACATTGTTTCTCTTCCCTTTTAAGCTTTAAACATTTATGCTTTGATCAAGTTTTATTTAGTTTATTTTCAGTTCTTATTATCTATCTTTATGCTTTAATTAAGTTTTATTAAGTTTACTTTCAGTTCTTATTATCTATCTTTATGCTTTAATCAAGTTCTATTAAGTTTACTTTCAGCTTTTGTTATCTATTCAAGCTTTTATGATGAACTCTATAATCTCTTTGTTTTCTTCTTCTTTAATTATGTCTGAGTAGATCTCTTAGTTAGGTTAAGGTTTGTCAAAGGAATTCATGAGCTTCAGGGTTAAACACAAATAGGCTATTCAAATCAATGTCTTCACCTTTGTTGTTCTTAATGCTTAGATCGAATTGATCACTTGATTTTATGATATTGGGTTTAACTTAGACAGCGAGAGTTGCTAGGTTGCTAGAAGAAACTTGGGTGAGCAATTTATTCATTACCTGCGAGAGTAGATGTATTGGAGAATTGTGAACAAATCAAACCTATCCTTAATGCTTGTCTGTGATTTCTAAAACCAACGAGAGTTAGGATTTTAGGTTGTTAGATAAAAGTTATTGATGCCACGAGAGTGGATTGATATTATCTTTATGTTTGAGTTCTAGACTTATGCTTAATCATTGCCTGAATAGTTCTTTGATCCTTTGCTCTGAATCTCCTGCGATATTCCTTGACCTAACGCTTGTTTAATATTATCTTTACAACCGATTTTGCTTTTATTACTTGCTATTTACAAAACCAAAAACCATAATTGAATTGTCTTAGCTTTTGATTTAGCTCATTAGATCAAAGTGTGAAACTGGTCTTCGTGGGATCGACCCCTAAGTACTTCGTATGCTGTGCACTTGCAGTAGGAAATATGGTTTAAAACTCGTGTATCAATAAACCTAAGATCTTGAATAGATTGGCCAAATCGATTCAAGCAATATGATCAACCTAGATGAAGACTACCGATTTTGATTCCTATTTGTGTTCAACCCTAGCTCATGAATTCCTTTGAAAACCTTAACCTAACTAAAGGATCTACTCAGGCATAATTAAAGATGAAAGGCATAAAACAAAAGAATTAAAGGAATGCATAATCGATATTTAAAAATAGAAGTACTAGGGTTCAGAAATCTTCTCCAAATTTGTAGCTTGAGATCTTCTCCCTTACAAAAGAATTCCTAGGTATTGAAAAGCTAAAAGCCAAAAGCAAGATAAAAGATAAGATAATAAAACCTAAGATTAAGGAGGGTATTTATATTAGAGGAGATAGGCGGCTAGGGAGGCGGCTGGGCTCTTAAAAGTCGGCGGCAATCATTAGGTTAAATCCCTTCTTTTTGTTCTCTTCCGCGGCAAGCAGGTGCTCGCTTGGTGGCCGAAATCCGCGAACATGTGCTCGTCGATTGGTGTTGGTGATTCCTCACAAGATTTTCCTTCTTTTCTTCAATTCTGATTTTTTTTTCCATTCCAAAGGTTCCCAATGCTCCAAACTCCAATTTCAGCTCCAAAGCTACCTAAAACTCCTAATACACACTCAAAAACTCTAGAAAACAATTAGATAAAAGGGTTAGAAAGGGTAAAAATCCCAACATATCAATTCCCCCAGACTTAGATCTTTGTTTGTCCACAAACAAAACTAAAATCAAGACATAGAAAAATCGGTGAAGACTCACAAAATCTCAGAAACTATGAATAGACCAATATCTTCAGACCACATATCTTAGAATAAGAGATACATTGCCTTACCGAAAACCTTAACAGCAAAGTTCACCAACCTCAAACCATACGGCTTACAATCCCAGAAAAATATAAGTTCAAGACAATAGACTCTCTACATTCAATTGAAGGTGGCGTGAGCTTCTTACTAACGACACTAGCTAAGTAAAACGAGGCTCGGTAAAAATCAGGCTAATATTTAATGGTGGAGCTTAAGAGTGTTTAGGGTTACCGTGTTTCTAGAGAGTGCAGGATATCGCACAAAACGGCAAGGGAGAATGGACTCATTGATGTCCACAACCTCTAATTCACTCTCCTCCTTAAATCGATTCCCATCTTCATTCCTCTTTTTCTTTGCTTCCTTGCGATTTACTCATGCTTCGGGACACACATCTTGAGTTACTAACTCGCCACCCCATATCCTTGAGCTACTAGCTCGGTTTTTCTCTATTTTTTTTTTATAGAGTTACCTTACGGATAGGGGGATTTTACTTGTGCGTGTGTCCTTTGGCTAAAAGTGATCCTTTTTCGTCCTCATACCCCAGTAGGTCGTTTTAGGCTTGTTTCTTTTCTGGACATCGCTGAGCAGGTGCTCTAAATCAGCGAGTAGAGCGAGCATGTGCTCGTGAACTTTTTCCAGCTTTCTCCTGACATCTTCTTCAGCGAGAGTGAATCAGAAGCTGCGTCAGTCCTTTTCTCCCCGACCTTTTTGCACATATCTGCATAGATGAGAAATAAAAATACAAGTGCATGTGGTATAAATAGACGGTTAGGGTCAGGGTGAGGTACTAACTAAAAGCTAGCTATCCAGGATCAGAAAGAGTGGCATAAGGGATAAGAAGTCCTGAATATATAATGTAACACGTTTTCTAATCCTAGTGCCAATAACAAGAAGAATTAAAGTCCAGATTACGTCCATATAAAATAGAGTCTAAAGCCTATCCGATAAACCTTAAAGGGGTTGAAGTTTTCTGGCCTGAGGAAGGATCCGAATGTGAGAAGGCGTCGGCTCGTCTCTGTACTCTAAATTCTGCAGCAACGTTCACTAGAAAGCAGGTCATACTCACAAATGGTTAAAACTCATCATAGATTTTGGTCATAATCTCCAGAAGTTGTGATTTGACCCTTATAACAGACTGACTCAAAATAGAATAACAAAAGACTCAAAAACACGAAACAAAGTAAGATTCAAGGTACGAACCTCCCCCAGACTTACTTCATACCGTCTCGGTGTGAAAATAAGCTAGAGAAAGCTCCGAGAAAACTTACCTGAGTCGGCAGGAAGAGCAACATGGCGGAGCAGGTGCTCCGGAACAGAAGCGGGTGATACACGAGTTTTAACCCTTTTAATTCCTACTGCAAGTGCACAGCATACGAAGTAGTATTTAGGGGTCGATCCCACGAAGACCAGTTTTCACACTTTGATATATTGAGCTAAATCAAAAGTTAAGACAATTCAATATGTTTTTGGTTTTTGTAAATAGTAAGTAATGAAAGCGAAATCGGTTGTAAGATAATATTAAACAAGCGTTAGGTCAAGGAATATCGCAGGAGATTCAGAGCAACGGATTAAACAACTATTCAGGAAATGATTAAGCATAAATCTAGAACTTAAGCACTAAGATAATATCAATCCACTCTCGTGGTACCAATATCTTTGTCTATCAACTTAGAAATCCTAACTCTCGCTGGTACTAGAAATCGTAGACAAGCATTAAGGATAGGTTTAATATGTTCACAATTCTCAATACATCTACTCTCGCAAGGTAATGGTTAAATTGCTCACCAATGTTCTTTCTAGCAACCTAGCAACTCTCGCTGTCTAAGTTAAAACAAATTTCATAAGATCAAGTGATCAATTCGATCTAAGCATTAAGAACAACAAGGGTGAAGATATTGATTTGAATAGCCTATTTGTGTTTAACCCTAAAGCTCATGAATTCCTTTGACAAACCTTAACCTAACTAAGAGGTCTACTCAGACATGATTAAGAAGAAAACAAAGAGATTATAAAGTTCATCATAAAAGCTTGAATAGATAATGAAAGCTGAATATAAACTTATAAGAACTTAATTAAAGCATAAACATAAAGACTGAAAGTAAGCATAATATAAAGACTAAAAGTAAAGCATAAATATAAAGACTGAAAGTAAAACTTAATTAAGCATAAAGATAAGAACTGAAAGTAAAGCATAAGATTAAAAGCATAAGATTAAAGCTTAAAAGAAACTTAACAAGAACTAGATAAAAGCATAAACATAAAACTTAAAACTAAAGAAGAAGCTATGCTTTGAAGCTAGAGAAGAGAGGAGGAAGAAGAAGGTGTGTTTTGAGAGTGATGTTGTGAGTCCATTATATAGGCCAAGGTGAAGGAAGTAGGTGAGACGGGGAACGGTCGTTCTAGGTGGAGAACGATCGTTCCCCTTGGTCGATCCGTAGTAGGTGAGATGTGGTGTCGGGGAACGCTCGTTCCGGAGTATAGAACGATCGTTCTCATGCGTTTTGTCGGCAAGGTTGGTGAAGTGTGGAACGACCACATGGGAGAGAACGGTCGTTCTCCCATTGTTGTCGGCAGGGTTGGTGAAGAGGGGAACGATCGTTCCTTGGAGGGAACGGTCGTTCCATGCTTGGTCAGAACGATCGATCTCCTTCGGGAATGGTCGTTCTGTTGATGTTTGGTCCTTCTCTCGTTTTTCCGTCTTAACTTGACTCGAACATGTCCGTAAACGCCAAACTTCTTCGGAACTCCATAAAATCTGTAAAAGACTCAAAACAATAGAAAAGACTCGAAAAACCAACGAAAGATGCAAATCAAAACTCAAACCGAATACTAAAAACGAATCAAAATACGTTAAAAACTGATAATATCAGCGGGTGCTCGCCTGTTGTTTTCTTTTTTTTTATCTGAAACAAAGAAAACCAAAACCAAAAATCAAAAGCAAAAGAAAATAAAAATAAAATATAGAAACATACCAGTGGGTTGCCTCCCACTCAGCGCTTGGTTTAAGTCACTAGCTTGACTTGGCGAGTTGATTAGGCTTGAGGCGGTTCGGTCAAGGGAGTTTCTTCCCCGTCTCCGAGTTGTGTGTCGGCAAGATATGGCTTCAGTCTCTGTCCATTGACCACAAACTCTTCTCCTTTATTGTTGATCAAAACAACTGCTTCATATGGCCGTACTTCTTTGATGGTGAACGGTCCAGACCACCTTGAGCGCAGCTTTCCAGGAAATAGCTTCAGCCTAGAATTGAAGAGCAGGACTTGGTCGTTTGGAGCAAAGTTGCGAGCCAGGATGCGCTGGTCGTGGTACGCCTTAGTCTGCTCCTTGTAGATTTTGGAGTTCTTATAGGCGAGATGCCTAATTTCCTGAAGCTCGTGTAGCTGCATCATGCGCCTTTCTGAAGCTGGCTTGATGTCGTAGTTGAGAAACTTGACTGCCCAGGCGGCTTTGAATTCCAGTTCAACGGGGAGATTGCAAGCTTTTCCGTAGACGAGGTTGAATGGCATGGTTCCTAATGGCGTTTTGTAAGCTGTTCGGTACGCCCATAGAGCATCATCCAACTTAGAAGCCCAGTCCTTCCGAGTTGCGCCCACAGTCTTCTGGAGGATGCTCTTGATTTCGCGGTTAGAGATCTCAACTTGCCCACTCGTTTGTGCATGGTAAGGCGTGGCTAGCTTGTGCTTTACACCATTCTTACGCAGCAGATTCTCAAAGATCTTGTTGATGAGGTGAGAGCCTCCATCGCTGATCACAACTCGTGGAACGCCAAACCTGGGGAAGATGATAGACTTAACATCTTAATCACAACCCGTGCGTCGTTAGTGGGGCTTGCAATAGCCTCAACCCATTTGGACACATAGTCCACCGCGACTAGTATGTACTCGTTCCCAAAAGAGGAAGCAAACGGGCCCATAAAGTCGATTCCCCAGACATCAAATACCTCAACCTCGAGAATGAAGTTCTGCGGCATCTCGTTGCGCTTGATTATCTTGCCTTGTCGCTGGCATGAATCGCACCTGGAGACAAATCGCTGAGCGTCTTTAAACATTGTCGGCCACCAGTATCCTGCTTGCAGTGCCTTGGAAACCAATTTGAAAGTGGCGAAGTGACCTGCGTATGATGAGCCGTGACAGTGAAATAGTATCTCCGGTATCTCTTCTTCAGTCACACATCGTCTGAAAACTCCATCAGGGCAATGCTTGTACAGATAAGGCTCATCCCATAAATAATGGCGGATGTCCTTGAGGAATTTCTTCCTTCTGTAACCTGCGAAGTTCCTCGGTTCCTGATCAGCAGCTAGGTAGTTGGCTATCTCGGAAAACCAAGGCGTAGGGGAACGCTCGGTGTGTGTAACCTGTGCGCAAGCTCTTCTTGAGCAGGTGCTCGCTGGGTAGGAGCACGTGCTTCCTTGATCTGGAACATGCCAATGGAATAAATTTGTTCCTCCGGGAGACTGTCATCAAGTGGGAGTTCTTCATCAATCCGCATCCTAGATAAATGGTCGGCAGCTCCATTATCTATTCATTTCTTGTCTTTGATCTCAAGGTCGAATTCCTGGAGGAGAAGAATCCACCGGAGGAGTCACGGTTTAGCGTCTTTCTTGGTCAAGAGGTACTTGAGCACCGCATGATCAGTGTGTACAATGACTTTGGAGCCCACGAGATAAGATCGGAATTTCTCAAAGGCAAAGACAATTGCTAGAGCTCCTTTTCGGTTGTGGCATACTTGCACTGCGCGTCATCTAAAGTGCGGCTAGCATAGTAGATAACATGAAGCTTCTTGTCTTTCCTTTGTCTGAGAACTGCTCCAATTGCGTAATCGCTGGCATCTGTCATCACCTCAAAAGGAAGGCTCCAGTCCGGCAGTTGCACAATGGGTGCGCTGACCAGTGCTCCTTTGATCGTATGGAAAGCTTCGAGACAAACGCTATCAAACTCAAACTTCACCTCTTTGCACAACAGCCTCGTGAGGGGTCTAGCTATCTTTGAAAAATCCTTAATGAACCGACGGTAGAAACCTGCATGCCCGAGAAAACTGCGGATCCCCTTGACAGAAGTAGGCGGTTGTAGATTCATCATAACCTCGATCTTAGCTTTATCCACCTCGATGCCATCCTCTGATATGCGATGTCCAAGTACAATCCCATTCCTGAACATGAAGTGACACTTCTCCCAATTTAGAACTAGGTGCTTTTCCTCACATCGCTGAAGTACCCTGCATAGATTAGAAAAACAGTGAGAGAAAGAGTCTCCATACACCGAGAAGTCGTCCATAAACACCTCCATTATGTCTTCGATCAAGTCGGTAAAAATGGACATCATGCATCGTTGGAAGGTTGCTGGGGCGTTGAACAGCCCGAATGGCATGCGCCGGTAAGTGAAGGTGCCATAAGGACATGTGAATGTCGTCTTCTCCTGATCGTCCGGATGAATAGGGATCTGAAAGAAACCTGAATAACCATCTAAAAAGCAGTAGTATGGATGGTTAGTGAGTCTTTCAAGCATCTGATCAATAAAGGGCAAAGGGAAGTGATCCTTGCGAGTTGCAGCATTCAGTTTGCGATAATCGATGCACATTCGATGGCCGGTTATGGTCCTAGTCGGTATCAGTTCATTCCTATCATTTTTTATCACAGTGATTCCACCTTTCTTAGGAACTACATGAACAGGACTAACCCAAGTACTATCAGAAATACCGTAAATTACACCAGCCTCTAGAAGTTTCATTATCTCCTTATTAACGACATCTTTTAGATTCGGGTTTAACCTCCTTTGATGTTCGATAGAACTCATCGATTCATCTTCTAGATGTATCCTATGCATGCAGAGATCAGGAGAGATGCCAGTGATATCATCAAGTGAATACCCTATAGCCTTTCTATACTTTCTAAGCTCACATAAAAGCAAGGCTACCTCCACATTGTTCAAATCAACATTCACAATCACCGGGTAAGTAGAGTTTGTTCCAAGGAATGCGTACCTGAGCCCGGCTGGTAGAGTTTTAAGCTCTAATTTAGGAGCTTTCAACTCGCTCCAGGGGCTGTCGTTTGTGTCAAAGGGCGGAGCAGGTGCTCGCGGAGTCGGAGCAGGTGCTCCTTCGGCTGCGGCCGAGTATTCCTTATCTTCTAAACTCGTGTATGCCACCATCTGCTCCATTCGCCGGCTGGAATCTAGCATCTTAGCAAAGTTGTCGGCGTCTTCACTCATGAAACCATGCTCTCGTTCGGCTAAGGTCAAGGCGGTTTCAAGAGGATCCGGGCACAGAATTTCCTCAATTGCCTCGTCATAGACATCATCTACGCCTTCCACAGTGAAGGTTTGGCCATCCGGCATGGGCTTCTTCAGCAGTTTGTTCATCTCAAATGTTACCACCATGTCGCCTAGCTGGAGATCAATTACTCCATTTTGGACATCGATTATTGCACCAGCTGTGCAAAGGAATGGTCGCCCGAGAATCAGAGGGTCTTTCGGTTCTTCTTCAAGCTCCAAAACCACGAAATCAGCTGGGATAAGTGTATCTCCAATTCGCACATGAAGGTCCTCTAACATGCCCACCAGAAGCTTTATTGATCTATCTGCGAAGACCAAAGAGATGCGGGTAGGTTTAAACTTGGTGAAGCCTAACCGCTTTGCCACAGAGTATGGCATGAGATTTACGCTGGAGCCGAGATCGCACAAAGAGCATGCGAATGTCATGGGGCCGATCTTGACTGATAAAACGAATCTGCCGGGATCGCCCCTCTTCTTAAGTACCTTGTTCTGCAGAACAGCACTGCACTCTTTGGAGACCACCATCACGTTTTCCTCTTCAGCTACTTTTCCGGAGACCAAAGTCTTCATGTACCGCTTTAGGACTGGTATCATCTGTACAGCATCCGTGAGGGGCAGCTTCACGGTTAGGTCTCTGAGCATCTCTCTACATTTTGCATCCTCCAAGTCTTTGCGAAACTTCTTAGGTGGTACATGATACGGAACCTTGGGTTTGTACACCCTCGTTGCCGGATTGCTGGCCGAAGTTGTGGGAGTTTCTCGGCCGAGCATGTGCTCGGTTGACGGACCAGGGTGCTCAGTCGGCGAATCTTATTCAAAAATCTCGAAAGGTGAGGCCGATGTTCCAGCGTGTGTTGTACGGTTGCTTGATTCACCTTTTTCATAGACGCTTTGATTTCCTTGGAGCAGGTGTTCGCTGGATGGGAGCACGTGCTCGGAAATTGCTTCTTTTCCTTTTGCCGATCCAGAATTTGTTGCCGAATTCAGTGTTTTCCCGCTCCTTAGCTCGATGGCATTGACAAACTCCTTCCTAGGCGCCTCAACGTTTCCAGGAAGAGTTCCTGGCGTCCTTTTTATGGACTCAGCAGTCTGTGCAATCTGAATATCAAGCTGCTTCATGTGAGTCCACACAGCTTCGTATTTTCCGTTGAGATCTACGTACATGGTGTCAACTTTGGAATTGATCTCTGCTGCCGCCTTCTGCTGACTCGCTAGGAGTTGCTGCATTATATTCTTCAGCTCGTCTTGGGAGCCGGTTGCTGAAGATGAAGGCTGCGGATTTGTGAACGGCTGGGTTGTGAACGGCTGGGGCTGCGAGTTCACGAAGGGCTGCCTTTGTTGATTTCCTCCTTGGAATCGGTTCTGATTAGGAACGAATGGCCTGTTCTGGTAGTTGTTGGAGTAGTTCTTCTGAAAACCCATCTGTGGCTGATTTCCTTGCTTTGGATAAACCTGATCTTGCGGATTCTCCACATTGGTGCTCCTATAGGACAGGTTCGGATGAGTGTTAAAACCTTGGTTGTTGAAACCGCGGTTCTGCCCGAAACCTTGCCCATTCACGTAATGCACCTCCATCTGATCATTGCCGCCTTCTTCCCCAAGGACTTGAGAGAGAGGTTCATCTCCATTCTCATCAACGAAGTGGACCGATTTCTGGTTCCCCTTTAGCAGAAGGTTCACCTTAGCTGTGAGCTCATCGATTTTCTTGGAGTCGACACTGTTAACCTTCTTCCTGTCGTACTCCGGGCTTTTGTTGCTGGAACTTGCAGCTAGGTTCTCAATCAGCTCTATAGCTCCTTCCTTCGACTTGGTGTAGAAATCTCCATTACTGGCTGTAACACCCCCGGTCCGGAGGTTAGGTAACAAGTCGGCTCATTCCAGGACAAGTTCGAAAACAGAGCCAACCTATCACTCAACACCGGTTACCTCTCGATCTCGGCCTAAGGCTTTGCAACCCGTACCTTAATCTCGAGTTGTGTTAGTCCGGACAATACTAATATCATTGAGGCAAACACAAACTTTCCACAAAACACTTCATTTTATTCATCCGAAAACAGCTTACAAAGTCTTACATATTACAAACCATAGGTGGCCACACTTAACGAGTTTATAAACACAGCGGAAAACATAACATACTTATGCAACTGAGTCTTTGCTACACGCCCGAAAACAAGTCTGCTTCCGGTCTTCCTACGTTCCACCACGAGCTACTCTATGGGTCTCCTGCATAAGGGGGAAAAGAGAGAAAAGGGGTAAGTAATCGGGAGATTACTTAGTGAGTCCAGATATAATAAAACCCCATCCCATCCCCCATCATGCAACACACAACAAGCAATCAATCAGATAACCAAATAGCCGAAGCATCATAAAAGTAGATAGCCGAAGCACAAAACAACGTTAGTAAGTGCGTTCTGAAACGCACAACACTCGCGTGGGCACTGAGATCTCAAAGTATGGTGTGGATCCCCGTGAACACCCTGCAATTGACTATCACAAAGACTGTCAAGCCGGAACTTCACAAACAAGGTCATACACCGGCTTTCGCACAAATGTATTCCGACCCCAGCTCCGACCTTCCTCTTCCGGACGCTGTCAAAACTGTACCTCGTCAGGCACACTCAGGCTGGGCAGCCACCCCGACATCCGAGTCTTCCCCACCTCTCAGTCCATCGATGCCGTGGAGGAATACCAAATGGGATCACACTCATACCGCCACTGAACCGTCTCTCCCGGTTCCGCTTCAGTCCGAAGACTACCCGTCAACGGACTGATCACATACCACCACCACTCTGCCCTCCAATCGTAAACCACCGTATCACATCACCACTCCACATCACTATCTCAACCACAAAACTCCCATAACTCCAATCTCCACTCCAACACAATTTCTCTGTCCTTGGTGACACTGAGTTTTCGGTGGAGAGACTGCAAAGGATTTAGAAATCACGGCAATCTCTCTCACCATCCGTGTTAAGGCTCGGTAGGGAGGATAACACACCTTACGGTTGTATATCCAGCCGCCACCTCTCCCATCGGGTTTCTTAGACTACCGAACGGCTCACTCCCATGCACTTTGTTGCATAAACACTCTATCTCACTATACCGTGGGTGAAACCTGCAAGAACTTGTTAGCCACAACACGGATAGTACCTGCAACCACAACTTCATACAAACACATGCATGCAACAATATTCAACAATTCATCAAACAACAAAACTTCACCCACACATACATATTCACATTTCAAAGGATTTTTACTTGCATGCAACACTTTTAATTCACATCTTCTCACATCAATCATCAAATTTAACAAGTTGGACTTGCATGCAAAACTAGACAGTAAATTTAACCATTCAGCCATGCATGCAAGGATCTAGTACTCAAACTCAACAATTAATCAAACAACATGCATGTGGAAATTGAAATACCAATTTCATCAAACAAGTATACAGCACACAACACTCCACTTTAACAAACATGCATGCAAGGATCAAGGATTAACTTAAATCAACATGCATGACAACATCAAGAGCCAGCTAGTTAATCAACCATAATCACCACATCACAAACAGTAAGTATGAGGTTTAGGTGGGATTTTCCTAAACTGAACTCACCTAGAAAGGCTCCACAGGCTAATGACACAAGCACAGCTTCAGGAATACCTTGCTATCACCACAATCTCCTCCTCTTCTCTACTCTCTCTCTCACACACACTAGACACAAGGGGAAGCAATTTTCTGATTTGGCTAAAGGTACTAAAGGAAGGAGAGAAGAGAGGTTTTATAGAGATGAGAGATTGGCCTGGAAGAGACAGCTCAAGGGGTGACTAATTCATCTCAAAAACTGCCACCTAGCCTTAGACACTCCTTTGGGTTTAAGCTAAAGACATCTGTATTGCACTAAGACACACTAACTTAATTTAATCTAGACAAATACCACTCTTCCTTCTAGAACTTGCTTCTTCAGTCTTTTCCCACGAAAATTCTTGTCTGCAAGACACCTGGCTGCTCCAAAAAAAATCCTGATTGAGCCTTAGACTGATTTCTTTGGAGATTAACCAACTGATTCACCCAACAAGCTTCTATACTTCGAAATTCATAACTTTCATTTCCCTTACTCAAAAATTGCCCTGTTTGCTTATGAATGCTCCTGATAATATCCTTTGTGCCCACAAAAAGTTTCAGAATTTTTGGATGCGCAAATCTCGACTTATGAATTTTCTACTCCAAACCGTCAATCTTCGTTATCCCATCTTGTCCGATTTGTAATTCTCACAGGAGAATTTTTCTTTGACTGAATCTTTTTGAAATAACTCCATATGGGTCTTGACTACCTCTGAGAACAATCCCGGAATTTGTAAAATTGTTCTCCTAATTATTTCGGAATTATTACTGCCACAACTCCTTGCTCCAGAAATAATAATATTCATTTTTTTAATCGGGGTATTACACTGGCGGCATTGAGGGCGTATTTGTAGTCCCATTCTACTCCATCGTAGAAGGTACTGAGCAGTTGCTCGTCGCTGAAACCATGGTGAGGGCACTCACGCTTATACTCTTTGAATCGCTCCCACGCTTCATTGAATGACTCGTCGGGATGTTGCTCGAATGAGGAGATCTTGTTCCTCAAGGCTGCGGTCTTGGACTTGGTGTAGAATTTGTCCAGGAAAGCTGATCTCGCATCAGCCCAAGTCGCCAAAGAGCCTGGTGGTAAAGACTTTAACCACCTTGATGCTTTTCCCGCAAGAGAGAAGGGGAAAAGCTTGCAGTTCAAGAAATCTGGAGGCACACCATTGGAGCCGGTTGCGCTACAGATTTCTTCGAAGTTCTCGATGTGATCCATCGGAATCTCAGCAGGCAAACCATGGAACAAGTGTTGCTTCACGAGGGCAATCATCTAAGGCTTGATCTCGTAATCTTGCCTCTGAATAGTCAGAGTGATAATCGCGGACCGGTCTTGGTAGTAGGCATGTGCCGCATTCTTATCTCCGAAAGCCGGCTGTTGCACAAGTTGCCTCTCCTGTTGCAAACGAAGCTGCTTCATGGCCGTCTGAAGTTGTTGCAGCTGAGCCGCAATGGCGTTGTGGTCACCCATCTCTGGAGTATCGGTGTCTGTAGTTTCTGGTTCCGGAACAGGCGTGTTGCGTCTCTGCCTGTTCTCTCGTTCTCTCCTTGCTAACTCCTCGTTTGATAAGCTAACAAGATTCTCGTTGTTTTTGCTCCTTGTGCTCCTTGTGGACATGCACCTGAAACACAAAAACAAAGAAGAAAAGAAGACGAGTTCAGTATAGTTCTTAGTCTAATGACTTAGCCGTAAACAAAAGGTGAAAATTTGGTCCCCGGCAACGGCGCCAAAAACTTGATGTACGAGTTTTAAACCCTATTTCCTACTGCAAGTGCACAGCAACTCGAAGCAGTACTTAGGGGTCGATCCCACGAAGACCAAGTGCACATTATGATTTAATGAGCTAAAATCAAGAGCTAAGAGATTCAATATAGGGCTGTAAGAAATCGTGACTAGCAAGTTACCTAAGCAAATCGGTTTTAAACAATAATAAAGCAAGCGTTAGGTCAAGGGAATTCGCATGAAATTCAGAGCAAGGTTAAACAACTATTCAGGCGATTATTAAGAACAAGTCTAGAACTCAAACACGAAGATAATATTAATTCACTCTTGTGATACCAATATCTTTATCTAGCAACCTAAAAATCCTAACTCTCGTTGGCATTATGTTGGGGTCGAAATCCCCTCCTCGAAGATTGACGGAACGAGAAGTCAAGGTCGAGATCAAATCCCGAACATGGAACGGACGAGCTAAGGCAAAATGCCCACGACCCGTCCAAGACACGAACCGGCGGCTGGGATAAGTGCCAGCCGCCGAGTCTTCTTCATCCAAGGCCGGCGGCTGGGATAAGTGCCAGCCGCCGGGTCTTCTTCATCCAGGGCGGCTGGGATAAGTGCCAGCCGCCGGGTCTTAAGCGCCAGCCGCTGGGTCTCCATTGTCCACGGCCGGCGGCTGGGATAAGTGCCAGCCGCCGGGTCTTCATCTTCCGTGGCCGGCGGCTGGGATAGGTGCCAGCCGCCGGGTCTTCATCGTCCATGGCCGGCGGCTGGGATAAGGCCAGCCGTCGGGTCTTCATGGTATACCAACCGGCGGCTGGGATAAGGCCAGCCGCCGGGTCTTCATCATATGCTCACGATCATTTCTCAAGTCAAGACTCGTTATCCGAACAACATCCAGTCGACCGACCGTCGAAAATAGCTCATGCCCGGACCGACCCGAAGATCATCCATTTGCATGTTCTGACTCCAAAGACGTCCATAAACATTCCCCGAAAGACCGTGACGAACGTCCAGCCGTCCGTGGACCAGTCGCCGAAGCACGCGAGCTAAAGGAACCGGCGGCTGGCCATCAATACCGAAAACGCTCGGAACACTGTTCACGCGGGAAAAACCATAATAAAGTTAACCGAAAAATCGAATTAAGCTTAAACCGAGATTCGGATTACTATTCATCGAATTACTATTCATCGGATTACTATTCACCGGTTTACTATTTATCGGGTCACTATTCACCGGCGGGCCGGATTTGGGTCAGAATGCGCGGATGGATCACGGAAGACTCTCGGGCCGGAAATCGGGCCCAAAAAGCTTAGGTCGGCGGCTGGGAAGGAAAGACAAGGTCCCACATCGGAAATTTGAAGTCTTAGCCTCCTAGGATTGTCAGTATATATATGTACGCTCATGTAAGGGTTAAATCCATCCCAAATCCGAGTATTAGGAGTTTTAGCAATATAAGACATTTCAGCTTTTGCTAATTTCCCTTGTACTTTCGGAAAATATCAATAAAAATCTCTCTTTTGCATTTTCGGTCCTTTAGTTCTTTATAAATAGAATTTTCGAGCCCCCACTAAATATAAGTTTTGACAGTGCGAGTTTCGGCTCTCACAGTTTGGCGCCGTCTCTGGGGAGGTGATATATTCTTAACCCTTAGAACGAAAAGGATACGGAACGAAGACAATGACAAGAAGAACCGACGATATCACCAACCAACCTGCCGCAACAGCCGGCACAGGAACGGCAGGAACAGGAATTCCCGCCATCAGCACAACGGCGACCGGGACCGGAGCAACTGCCGTCGGGACATCCGCCGACGGAGGGATCGGGATAACCGGGACCTCCGCCAACGTGCTGACCAGGTTTGGGATGCCGATCGAAGACCCGGTCATCACGGAAACAGCTAACGCCGCCCCAGAGATCGCGGCAATCACCGAACTGAGGAACATGGTAGCCGAAATCGCGGAGTGGCAAAACAGGCAAGAAAGAGCAGCCGCACGAGAAAGAGCGGCTTCCCAGGAGCCAGCACACGGCCCCCGGACTATAGGAGTAAGACGCCTTGTCTTTACCCCGCGAGCGGATCCCTCGGGCCGTCAGAATCCCGATGAGCAGACCCCGGTCGGAACAAGGAGAGAACCTTCAGCACCACCCCAGCTGTACCGGAAAAGCGCCACTGGGCGAACCGCTGAACGGCCGACTTTCTCGGTGACTAACGGCGAAAACCCGAGAGACACCGCGAACAGAGCCGAAAGCGAAACCGACGATGAAGCTGGAGACCTAAACGCGGACGAAGAAGAACTCCGCTGGATCGAAGAGCAGGAAAGGGAGGAACGAGAGACCCGAGCTAATCGGTCTGCTAGCCGGAGAAACGAGTTGGACGAGCTCCGTGCCCGACTAGAACTCACCACGAGTCAGATGAAGGAGGTATGGTCGCAAGTCCATAAAGCGACAAGTGCGGCCCCGGAAATTGACCGCGTCCTAGAGGAAACGCAAAAGATCCCGTTCACTTCGAGGATCACGAGTGTTAGACTTTCTGACCCCTGAAAAATCCGAATCCCCTTCTACGACGGGACGACCGATCCGAAGGCCCACATGACTGCCTTTCACATCGCTATGGGACGGGCTAGATTCAAACCCGAAGAGAGAGACGCAGGATTCAGCCTCCTCTTCGTGGAACATCTGAAAGGATCAGCCCTGTCGTGGTTCTCTAGACTAGAAAGAGACTCAATCGACTGTTTCGAGCAATTGTCGGCAGCCTTCTTGAAACATTACTCACTGTTCATAATACAGTCGACATCCGACGCGGACCTCTACTCACTATCGCAGGGGCCCGAAGAAAGTCTTCGAGATTTCAACGAAAGATTCAAGGTGATCGTTTCCAAGATTGATGGCTTAAGCAACAGTGCCGCGATAAACGCCCTGAAGAAGTCCTTACGAAAGGCTTCGAGATTCCGAAAGGAAATTACCGTCAATCCACCGGTAACCATTCAAGACGCTCTCCACCGCGCTTCCAACTTCGTAATCTACGAGGAAGACATGAGGGTCCCAGCCGGAAAGCACCAATCCTCAAAATTGGTCGCCAAAGGCACGGTGCAACCTTCTAACTTTCCAAACGAGAGAAGAAGTAAACGAACCGGCCGAGATGAAGAACCCAACCCAGGTGGAGCGCATAACTACCAAATAAACACGAAGATACAGTATGATGAGCGCAACAAAAGACCATGGAATACATGGACTCGACCAGGATTCGACGAGAACGTCTTCTGCACCTTCCACAAGACAAAAGGCCACTCGACCGAAAACTGCAGGACGATCAGGAGAAGGCTCGCAGCAAAACTACTAGCCGGGGAACTCGGTAACGGAGTAACCCTTGAGGGTCTCGGAGCTATCGAGGAAGACGTTGGCGCCCCGGACGGACGACCTAACCAGGAACGTCCTGAAAGGCCCGACGAAGGTACCCCCAAACGGGGAAGGAGACCAAACGGAGACGACTCCTCCGCCAACCGCATGAGGATCGATATGATCATCGGAGGGTCTCAGTACTGCCGAGACACAGTGGCGTCGATAAAGGCATTCCTGAGAAGAGGAGACAAGGAGTCAAACCCGTGGGAACCGATCACCGAAAACGACGACCGAATCGCCTTCCATGAAAAAGACGTTGAATGCCTCGACCAACATCACGACGACCCACTCGTGGTAGAACTGGACATCAACGACCATGACGTCTCCCGGGTCTTGATCGACACCGGAAGTTCGGTGGACGTCATTTTTCGGGAGACACTTCAAAGGATGAAGGTGGATCCGTCGATGATAAAGCCCAATCCGAGGTCGCTGACCGGATTCTCTGGCAAAGTCACAATGACGGATGGAACAATCCGGCTCCCGGTTCGTGCCGGAGGAATCACGAAAATTGTTAACTTCGCGGTGGCAAACCACCCCGCGGTTTACAATGTGATCATGGGAACTCCTTGGATCAACTCAATGCGAGCTATCCCATCGACTTACCATCTCTGCCTGAAGTTCCCGACACCTAACGGAATCAAGACCGTTTGGGGAAATCAGAAGGAGGCTCAGATCTGTTATCTGGCAGAGCACAAGCTCCGGAATCCGACCATCCCACAGAGAGAGAAACCGAAGAGGAAGAATGAAGACGAAGTCCCTAAACTGGGAAAGAAAGTAAGCAGAACTGAACAGTTCGAGAAAACGGAGGTTCCGCCCACAGAAACAAACCAAGAAGAGACGAAAACTGCCGAGGAAAAGACCTCAGAAAATGTCAAAGCTACAACCGACGGTTCCATGACCAAGATTTAACCGTCTTCCTACCAAAAAAAAAAAAAAAAAAAAAAAAACGGAACTACGGGTGACTTGATCCCTTTTCACGAAGGGTACGTAGGCAGCTCGCTTAAAAAACCAGTTCAGTTGCCCCTTTCCTTAAAAAAGGGGGGGGAGTGGGTCCGTATATACATACTCCCAAATTTTCGCCGTATATACATACTCCCAAATTTTCGCGAACAAATCAAGAAGATGGACATTGGGACTTAGCATCTCATAACACATCCAAAGTTTGAAAAAGTTCCTGAAAACCCCGTTCCGACAAACATCGAGACTTAGCATCTCGAAACTTGATCCGGAAACCGCATGGATCCAGAAAAACCCGAGGAAAATGAACATTGAGACTTAGTATCTCATAGCACATCTTCAACTCGAACTTCAAATCAGATAAACACCGAGACTTAGCATCTCGTAACTTATCCATGACCACCAACCAATCAATATTTTTCTCCCAAATACTTAAGTCCTCTCCAATACATCCGTCTGTTGCTAGCCACAATAAGACTATCTTTTTAAACCATGGTTCTCTCAACATCCCGCAGAGGATAAAACTAGCGCGCTATACAAATTTCCGGATTAACATCCGAAGGGCGTAACCTGCATCCCGCGATCCTGCAGGAAGCGCTCGAGACGATGTTCTGATTAGTTTACTTCCACTAGCGCTTCGCATAGGCAAATAGTGCGAAGCGTAGGACACAAAGTAAACTCTCTAAACCCAGTAAAGCGCCTGACATGGAACACTGGTCAAAGACATCTCGAGAACGCAGTATCAAACCGGCTCTGATACGAGATCTTAAAAGCGTTTAGTCGAAAGAGGGATCTGAACAAGCTTGGTCCCCTGCGACAACAAAAGACTGCATTAAACCCAGGAATATTCGCAAATACAAACTGGTCTAAAGTTCGAGGGTCCGGGATAACACTCCAATGCAATATCAATCAGCTCCAAAACGGGCCAGCCGCCCGTCCTCCGCAGGGAGACGGGCCAGCCGCCCGTCCTCCGCAGGGAGACGGGCCAGCCGCCCTTCGTTCCGCAAAGCTACAAATCAACTACAGAATGGGCCAGCCGCCCGTCCTCCGTAGAGAGACGGGCCAGCCGCCCTTTACTCTACAAAACGGGCCAGCCGCCCGTCCTCCGTAGAGAGACGGGCCAGCCGCCCCTCACTCTACAAAATGGGCCAGCCGCCTTCTCGGAAGAGAAACAGACCGGCCGCCCATCTTCTCCTCTATCAAGACTATAAAAGCGAAGCAAGCAAAGAAGTCCATAACATCTAAAGCCAAAAGTAGATAGATAATAAATCTCCATGAAAGGAGATATAAGTGATCAAGTTCAGTTAACGAAGCAAATACAATAAAAAGGGTCGAAAGACCCAAACACAGCAGAAACAGAAAATACAAGGCCAAAGCCTAATCATACTCGATGAGAGGAGTAAGAGCTCCATAGTCCAAAGCCTCGGCATCCGGAGGCTGGTACGGAGAAACAGGAGAGCATACCAAGTGGCTCCCGAGAACGGCAGCGGCCCGATCATAGGAACCGACCCAGCCTCCTCCTTTGAGCCGCTCTAATGATGCCTCCAGCTCTCCTTCTTCCTCCTCGACCTTAGACTTCCCGGACTTGATATCCCGGACTAGATCAGGGTTAGAGCCAACCTCAGATAGAGCAGTCTCGCCATACTTCGCCTGACGCATCGGCACGAGAGCAGTCTTGGCACCCTCAATACGGAGACGGTACTTTTCCACCAACTCCCAGCGGCATTTCTTAAGCGCCAGCTCCATCTTCCGCTCAGCTTCCACGAGCGCCCTCTTGAGCTCTTTCTGAGATCTTCTCTCCACATTCCGGAGTCTGACTTCCAGGGCCTTGATCTTTTTGTCCTTCTTCTGAGACTCTTTCTCCGAGGCTTCCAAGGCAACCTGGGTCGCATGAGCTCGGGTGGCGACCTGAATCAAAGAAAAGCGAATATCAGCAAAAACCAAACTATGTCAAAACAAATCTAAAGGAAAAAAGAATTACCATCATAAGGTCGGAGGACAGATCTCCGTAAACCGCTGAACAATCGAATGGCGCAGCGGGGGTCGGAACCAACGCTCCGAAATAGTCCACGACTTTTGCGGACTCGGCTGGATCTCCTCCCGCCGCCTTGCGAGCATCGAAAAGGAGACCAGGGTCAGACACCTCGACCGTCCGAGCCACTTTGCCCTTCCTCGGACGATCCGGGCTGTTGGAAGCTCCCTTCCCTTTATCCACAACAGCTGCACTAGCAGAACCCTGAGGAGCAGCAACCTGTTCCTCGGGCATGCCATGGAGATCAGGCCCGGGTGGTAAAACGAAACCAGACGCCAGGTCGAATTCAGCCGCTTCTCCAGACGGCCCAGCTTCACCATACTTTTGCTGGCGATACTTCCAAACGCCCTCCATGCCGGGGTATGTCGCCATTGGATCAACAAAGTCAGGACCCTTCGGAGGAGCGCGCCCTTCTATAATACCTTTCGCGTCCAGAAAGCGGCGCCAGAGATTAGGACACTCTCAATCGATCTTCTTCTTGTCAATTTCTACAACGATATCCTCAAACCCGGAAACTCTAGGAGCAAACGGATCTCGAACTAGAGAGAGAAGAGAAGAAAAAATTAAAAGTTGTGAGAAATGAAGTTATGAAGAATGAAGCAAAGGAGTGAGGACTACTTATAAAAAGTAATTCACAAAAAGACGAAACGCTTACATGGCAGACTCCATTCGGTCCTAACCGGGCCGCCGAAGTCGGAACCAACCGTGAGCGGGCTGCGCTTCACGTAAAAAAACTCGTGTCGCGAAGCTTTGCAATGCTGTCGAAGCCCGGTGTAGAAACGCTTCACATTCTTCCGAACATTGACCGAGCAGAAGAAATCCGACTTGGAAATCTTCCTCAACGAAAAGAAATTCCGTATAAGATCACCCTCCAACTTGATCCCGCATTCGGCACAACGGACCACAAGTCCCATCAAAATCCTCATAGCGGATGGGGTAAGTTGAGAGATCGCAACCCCATATAACTCGAGAAATTCGAAGATGGCTCCTGGGATCGGGAACCAGAGGAAAGCTTCGTAAAACATCGACTCGTACATAGCGAAATAGCCCTCTGGCGCCTTGTTCATCCTATCCCCATCTTTTGGGAGACGGAACTTAATCTTGTCCGAAATCCGGAAGTCGTATTTGAGCTCAGCCAGTGAATCCCGATCGCTCAAAGTGGGTCCATGCTTGAATCCCTCGGATATCGATCTGTAACTCGTAGACGGTCCAGGTTTCTTAAACCGCCAAGCAAAAATATCTTTACCCCAATAGGCTTTAGCTTCTCCGGGAGAACGACACTCGGACTTCACCTCCGGATGCACAAAGATAGGCACCTCCGGGTGATCCGATCCGACTTCTTCCCCGGACATGGCCGGGTCGTCACCTGTCTTTGGCCAAACACGTTGACGTTCGGAAGGGACCAGAGATCGGTACGGCCATGCACGCCATCCGCCGTTGTCCTCAACATGTTGAGGAGGAGTCCAAACGCCACGTGCTATACTTGTCCTCGGCGAGACGCCGTCAATTTCAACTCGAGAAGAGCCGGACGCCCTCTCTAAGACACCTCCAGAGCTGAGCGCCCATCTTGATACGGCTACTATGCCAGCCGCCCTCTTGGGAGCGTTCTTAGAGCCAGCCGCCCTCTTCGAACCAGACGCCCTACTCATTGAACTCCCGGCCGCCGGCTCGGGTCTGGTCTCATTCCCAGCCGCCGTCTCGGGAATGCTTTCATTCCCAGCCGCTGTCTCGGGCATGTCCTCATTCCCAGCCGCCGTTTTGGGCTCCCATTGAGGAACGTTAGCAAAACCGAGCGCTCCTTGAGCATTGCTAGGACCAGCCTCCCACTGAGGAACACCTTCGGGACCGAACGCTGCTTGTGGAATGGCATTTTCTCCATCCGCCAGCAGATCTTCCACAAGTATCGCATCCTGGTCCGCGGACATAAAATCGAACTCAAACTGATTGTTCATTATCGCATCGAAGTTGATATCGAAAGGAGAACCTCCTTCACCAGCCATTGCTAAAGAGAAAGATTTTCAAAGGAGAGACTTGAAGAAAAAAGCTTGAAAAGAGAAGGGAATGTGAAAAAATGAATGAAGCCACTCCTTTGATATAGCAAACATGGCACGAACTTTCCATGATGAACAATGCTCTGACAAGACACCAAAAAGAAGCGGGCGAACGGACGAACGGAAAAACTCATTGCCGTCCCGTTTCAGTCAATCCCGATAAAACTCCCAGCTCGAAGCTCCTTGCTCCAAACCGCGAAAGCAAAGATCTGGGTGTCTAACTGTTGGGGTCGAAATCCCCTCCTCGAAGATTGACGGAACGAGAAGTCAAGGTTGAGATCAAATCCCGAACATGGAACGGACGAGCTAAGGCAAACTGCCCACGAACCGGCGGCTGGGATAAGTGCCAGCCGTCGGGTCTTCTTCATCCAAGGCCGGCGGCTGGGATAAGTGCCAGCCGCCGGGTCTTCTTCATCCAGGGCCGGCGACTGGGATAAGTGCCAGCCGCCGGGTCTTCTTCATCCAAGGCCGGCGGCTGGGATAAGCGCCAGCCGCCGGGTCTCTATTGTCCATGGCCGGCGGTTGGGATAAGTGCCAGCCGCCGGGTCTTCATCGTCCGTGGCCGGCGGCTGGGATAGGTGCCAGCCGCCGGGTCTTCATCGTCCATGGCCGGCGGCTGGGATAAGACCAGTCGCCGGGTCTTCATGGTATACCAACCGGCGGCTGGGATAAGGCCAGCCGCCGGGTCTTCATCATATGCTCACGATCATTTCTCAAGTCAAGACTCGTTATCCGAACATCGTCCAGTCGACCGACCGTCGAAAATAGCTCATGCCCGGACCGACCCGAAGATCATCCATTTGCATGTTCTGACTCCAAAGACGTCCATAAACATTCCCCGAAAGACCGTGACGAACGTCCAGCCGTCCGTGGACCAGTCGCCGAAGCACGCGAGCTAAAGGAACCGGCGGCTGGCCATCAATACCGAAACCGGCGGCTGGAAGTTCGAACAAAAGACGGGCGGTTCAAACCTCAGAAGTCGTAAAAACGCTCGGAACACTGTTCACGCGGGAAAAACCGTAATAAAGTTAACCGAAAAATCGAATTAAGCTTAAACCGAGATTCGGATTACTATTCATCGGATTACTATTCATCGTATTAATATTCATCGAGTCACTATTCACCGGCGGGCCGGATTTGGGTCAGAATGCGCGGATCGATCACGGAAGACTCTCGGGCCGGAAATCGGGCCCAAAAAGCTTAGGTCGGCGGCTTGGAAGGAAAGACAAGGTCCCACATCGGAAATCTGAAGTCTTAGCCTCCTAGGATTGTCAGTATATATATGTACGCTCATGTAAGGGTTAAATCCATCCCAAATCCGAGTATTAGGAGTTTTAGCAATATAAGACATTTCAGCTTTTGCTAATTTCCCTTGTACTTTCGGAAAATATCAATAAAAATCTCTCTTTTGCATTTTCGGTCCTTTAGTTCTTTATAAATAGAATTTTCGAGCCCCCACTAAATATAAGTTTTGACAGTGCGAGTTTCGGCTCTCACACATTAGAAATCGCAGATAAGCTTTAATGACAGGGTTTGATTTGTTCACAATTCTCCAATACATCTACTCTCGCAGGTAATGAATAATTCGCTCATCTAGATCTCTTCTAGCAACCTAGCAACTCTCGCTGTCTAGATAAACCTAAGATCTTGAATAGATTGGCCAAATCGATTCAAGCAATATGAACAACCTAGATGAAGACTACCGATTTTGATTCCTATTTGTGTTCAACCCTAGCTCATGAATTCCTTTGAAAACCTTAACCTAACTAAAGGATCTACTCAGACATAATTAAAGATGAAAGGCATAAAACAAAAGAATTAAAGGAATGCATAATCGATATTTAAAAATAGAAGTACTAGGGTTCAGAAATCTTCTCCAACTTTGTAGCTTGAGATCATCTCCCTTACAAAAGAATTCCTAGGTATTGAAAAGCTAAAAGCCAAAAGCAAGATAAAAGATAAGATAATAAAACCTAAGATTAAGGAGAGTATTTATATTAGAGGAGATAGGCGGCTAGGGAGGCGGCTGGGCCCTTAAAAGTTGGCGGCAATCATTAGGTTAAATCCCTTCTTTTTGTTCTCTTCCGTGGCGAGCAGGTGCTCGCTTTGTGGCCGAAATCCGCGAGCATGTGCTCGTCGATTGGAGTTGGTGATTCCTCACAAGATTTTCCTTCTTTTCTTCAATTCTGATTCTTTTCCATTCCAAAGGTTCCCAATGCTCCAAACTCCAATTTCAGCTCCAAAGCTACCTAAAACTCCTAATACACACTCAAAAACTCTAGAAAACAATTAGATAAAAGGGTTATAAAGGGTAAAAATCCCAACATATCAGTGGCATACACGGGACCACATGAAGTTGGACAAGCAATGTATGGAAGCTCTAGTGGGACAAGCATGATGTGGTTAGGAAATCTGATCTGGAGGCCTTGATCAAATCCATTGCTTCTCTTAAAGGGTCTGGTACATCTTTTCTATCTACTAAGCCTAGTAAATCGCTTGTTATTGACAGTGGTGCTTCTCATCACATGATTAGTAATCCAGATTTGCTTAGTAATATCTAGCTTGCTCTAGGTAGTGTAGTCATGGCCAATGGAACTAAGGTATCGGTTAGCGGAATAGGGGAACTAAAGTTGTTTGATAAGCAATCTAAAGCCCTTTATATGCCTGATTTCACCTCGAACTTGTTATCTGTCAAAAAGGCTACTACTGACCTAAACTGTTATGCAATTTTTGGTCCTAACAATGTTCACTTTCAGGATATTGACAGTATGAGGTTGCTTGGCAAAGGGGGAACTAAAGGAGATTTATATGTCTTAGAAAACACTTCACCAAGCACCAACCTATCTATCTTTCCTATTTCCATTGCTTCATGTTTTTCAGTTGAGCTTAATAATTTGTGGCATGCTAGACTTGGTCACCCACACCTAAGGACTTTACAGTTGTTATTACCTAAAGCTACTTTTGATCACTCTAAATGTGAATCTTGTATCTTAGAAAAACATTGCAGAACCATATTTCCAAAATCTCAAACCGTTTATGCTAAATGCTTTGATCTTGTGCATTCAGATGTGTGGACAGCTCCTTGTTATTCTAGAGATAGATACAAGTATTTTGTCACATTTATTGATGAAAAATCCAAATATACTTGGGTCACCTTGTTAGCATCTAAGAATAAAGTTTTTGAAGCATTTCTGAATTTTCAAACATATGTCACTAATCAATTTCATGCCAAAGTTAAAATCTTAAGGACAGATAATGGTGGTGAATATGTGAGTCAAAAGTTCAAAGAGCATCACTACAAACTTGGAATAATGCATCAGACAAGTTGCCCTTACACTCCACAACAAAATGGTGTGGCAGAAAGGAAGAATAGGCACTTGATGGTTGTTGCACGATCCATGATGTTTCACATTAATGTCCCTAAGAAATTCTGGGGTGATGCAGTTGTGGCAGCCTGCTACCTAATCAACCGAATACCAACAAGAGTCCTTAATGACTCTTCTCCATTTGAGGTATTGCATCGAACCAAGACATCCATTGATCACCTAAAAGTATTTGGATGTCTTTGTTTTGTGTTGATTCCAGGTGAACAGAGGACAAAGCTTGATGCCAAGAGCCAAAGATGCTTTTTCCTCGGCTATTCCCTTACTCAAAAGGGTTACAAGTGTTTTGATCCTACTTCTAATCGGTTGCACATCTCTAGAGAAGTGAAGTTCATTGAGGATGAAGGCTATTATAAGACTAAGGATTGGGAAAGCCTACAAGAACTGACCAAAACATCATCCGGTATAGCCACTAGTTTGCGGTACTTACTGGAGCATTTAGGCAATCCAAGTTCAAATCAGCCTGGCTCCTCTCAAGATGCTCCTTCTACCGACCACCCGGTTCCTACAAGTCCTGAACATGAGACTTCAATCAATCCAGAGGTTCCTCAAAGTCCTTCTATCACAGCTGATCCTAGTAGTCACCTTCGGGAAGCTAACTAGGACGTAGCCAATGTGGAGGAAGACAATGAGACCTTAGCCGAATCTCTTGAAGATCCTTTAGAGGAAACAGTAGAAGAAATGGAACCAGTTGCACTTCGTAGGAGTACAAGGATCAGACGACCTTCCAATTGGGTCAACAATAGAGTCTACTATAATAGTCAGGCAGTAGCTCATCCCGAGATAGAAGCAGTCTGCTCTCTTGTCGTGTTGCCATCATCTCATCAAGCGTTCCTTACCAAGATTCTATCTGATCTCATTCCTGACACATACGAGGAAGCAATACTCAAAGAAGAATGGAAGGGAGCTGTGGGAGATGAAGTAGGAGCTATGGTAAGAAACCACACTTGGGATGAGGCAGATTTGCCTAAGGGGAGAAAGGCTGTGACTTCACGTTGGGTGTTCACTATCAAACACAAGAGCAATGGGGATATTGAACGCTACAAAGCAAGACTAGTGGCTCGTGGCTTTACTCAAACATATGGGAATGACTACAAGGATACATTTGCCCCAGTCGCCAAGCTTCCCACTGTAAGAGTTGTTCTCTCTTTGGCTGCTAACCTCATTTGGGACTTATGGCAGATGGATGTCAAGAATGCTTTCTTACAAGGAGAACTTGAGGAAGATGTATATATGCGTCCACCACCAGGTCTTGAAGACATTGTAGCACCAGGCAAAGTACTAAGACTCAGAAAGGCAATATATGGATTAAAACAGAGTCCCAGGGCTTGGTCTCACAAGTTGACCCGCACCCTGTGGGACCAAGGATTCCGAAGATCTGAGTCGGATCACAGTCTGTTCACTCATAAGTCCTCCAAAGGCTTAGTTGTGATAGTTGTCTACGTAGATGACTTGATCATCTCCGGTGACAACAAAGAAGGTATTGAAAGTATCAAGTCTTCTCTCAAAACCACCTTTGATATTAAAGACCTAGGAGAACTCAAATACTTCTTAGGTATTGAAGTTTGTAGGTGTACTGATGGCATCTTTCTTTCTCAAAGAAAGTAGAAAGAATTTCTTTGTGGACAGAAAGGTAGCTTGCTTTATGTAGTTGATTTGTTGAATGAGACAGGTTTCATGGAGGCTACACCAGTCAAGACTCCTCTTGAAGATGGCTACAAGATCAATCGACAGGGGGAGGATGAGCTATTCAATGATCCTGCTCTATATCGCAAACTAGTGGGTAAGCTAATCTACTTAACTCTTACTAGACCTGACTTGTGTTTTTGTGTGAATCAGGTGAGTCAGCACATGAATGCTCCCACAAAATATCACTGGACTATGGTTGAGAGGATTCTAAGATATCTCAAAGGAAGTCTTGATCGCGACATTTGGATGGGAAGACATAAAAGCACAGAGATTGTGGGCTATTGTGATGCAGATTGGGCTGGAGACCGAATTGATAGAAGATCTACAACCGGTTACTGCACATTCATAGGAGGCAACATGGTTACTTGGAAGACAAAGAAGCAGAAGGTGGTGGCTTGCTCAACAGCTGAAGCTGAGTACCGTGCCATGAGGAAACTAACAAATGAGTTAACATGGCTCAAAGGACTACTAGCGGATTTGGACATTGATCAAGCAACACCAATGACCATGCATTGCGACAATCAAGCTGCCATACACATAGCCTCCAACTCTGTCTTTCATGAAAGAATCAACATATAGAAGTGGACTGTCACAAAGTTAGACAGAAGATTGAAGATGGAACGATCCTTCCATGCTATACAAGGAGTGAAGATCAATTGGCAGACATCTTCACCAAAGCAGCAAGCTCCAAAGTCTGTGATTCCATTCATGGTAGACTTGGGCTTGTTGATCTATCTAGACCATGGTGAACACTTTCCTCGCCCATGAAGCTCATACTCTTTTACCTAACATAGTTTTGTCCCACGAGATTTTCTATGTTAGGGTTTTAATGAGGTGAGACTCATGGGCAATCCAAGCTAGAACATTCAGGGTGATTCCAGAATGTTTAGCCTGAGGGGGAGTGTTAACAATGATGAAAGCACAAAACAAACGCTCCTCACACTCATCATGCTCCCACCTTGGTCCTCTTCATTTGTTTAATGGAGACAAACGCTCCTCACACTCATCATGCTTCACCCCACACCCATTGTTTATTCATCAAAGGCTCCTCTCACGCTCCTCTCTTGTATCGATCATAACATGTAATCTTGCCTATATAAGGACACTGAAACTCAATGGAAAATCACACCATTCAGCTCTCTTCTCTCTTCTCTCTTTCACTCACAATGAGCTCTTCATTGTCTTGAGTTAAAAATCGGTTCTTATACTTAGTTTTTAATTCATATCTCTTAGTTACTCTTTTCTATTCTCAATTTGTTCATCAACTATCGCAATCTTTATCTTCAATCGTTTATTGTCAATGTTTCAAAGCAGATCAAGCCGTGGACAGATTCCTTGAAGCCTAACAAACAGTCTTGTGGGTATTTCATGTGATAACTATCCACATGCTGAGAAGATGATGACTCAGGCTGGTTCGAATTATTATTGTGCTGCGGAAACGAGAAAACAGGCAACTTGTCCTTTTTCTGAAGAACATCAGACGACTTGGCCGAGCTAAGGAGCGAGTTTCGAAAGAGTTGGTGAAATATGGATCGTTGGTGATTGATGACCAGAGCTTCGAAACGCAACGAGATTTCACAATAGATTTGGGAGGTAGCCTTAAGAGTATATCTGAGGCTAGATCGAGGGGAAACGATGATGTTGATTTTGACATTCGATGAAGATTTTTCTGTTCTTCTTTTCAGCGTGGGTTTATCTTTGGTCAAAATCTAGCTAAATTGATGAGAGTAGAAACAAAGATGGTTAAAAAAAAGTAACTAATAAGTTTCCTAAAAGAAAAATAGAAGTAATACATTTATCTTCTATATATTTATTGAGAATACACTTTTGTCACATGTTTCATTGAGAGCGATTTAAGGGAAAACTAACTAATAAAATATTTATATTCAACCATGTCGTTAAAACTATTTAACTTATTAAATAATTTAGTAGCCTATTAATAAAACCCTGGAAATATTATCTGATATCTGCTCCGAAAATCCGGAAATCCGGAGGTCCGGATAGTAAAATCTCGGATCTGTCCATACCAGATCAGGATCCGGATATCTGATTTTTCATATCCGGATCCGGATCCGGATCCTTTTATATTTTTCTATTTTATTAAATGTTCAAATTGAACAAAAATTTACAACTATGCAATAACATGTAATATGTTTATAAATCATTGTATTTCGGATAGAAATATATTTAGAATGTTATACCATAAATTAACTATTGGTTTTATAAAAACTAATTTAATTTTAAATAGATTATAAAATAAATTTATGAATATATAATACCCGAGCTGAGCTCGGATTATAATCTAGTTTATAAATAAAGGTAAACTCCAAAATTAAGATATTCTCTTAATAATTGAATTTCGACTCGATTTGCTTTCGGGCAATCCCGTTCCATCTCTCTATCGGCGAATGCTAACTTGCTTAATTCCTATGTACACGATTTCACACTCGGTAAAGAAAGTTTACGTACGGTTACAAAACTTTATCACTATGTCTTGGGTCTCATGAGATGATAGCAGATTGACTTGTCGTACATGAATAACATAATTTGATGCATTGACATTCTTGCAGGTTCGACGTAATCTACCCTTAGAGCTTGTAATCATTTGTTGGATAATATATACTCCTTCTGTTTTAAATTTTTAGATGTTTTAGTAAAAAAAATTGTTTCAAAAAGATATATGTTATAAGTTTTCTATGCATTTTTTATTAATTAGTGCCGATAAATTGTAAACTTCAAAAACATTAAATTGGTTTATTGAAATACTATAGGTTTAGAGTTATAGAAAATTGTAAAACACAAAAAACTGATGTGTTTATAATCAAATTTAATATGTTTTCTTAATATGTGTTTTTTTCTAAAACATCTAATAATTTGAAACAGAATGAGTAATTTTTAGCTTCGTAAATCAGTAAAAAAAAATTGTCTTATTTGTTCATATGATTCGTCTGACTCTGAATCAATGAAAGCTACTATAAATACATGTGATATTAAACTTCAAATAAGGTATATATGCATACTGCTCCCTTGTACATTCATGTAATGTAATTGTTTAGAGCAACAAAAAACTTTGGTGATGAGATAAAAAAAATAAATGGAATGATAAAACAGTGAGAAATCCCAATGATTACAAATAAAAAAACCACCCAAAAAATGCTAAAAAGTGCAAAAAATCACCCACTGTCGAACGTCATAAAAGGCAGTATATGTCTTATACTTCTTGCCTTGCACGCAATACTCCGTTTTCGATCTCATAACTTCTACAGCGATGTGATCCCATAACTGAGGCAACAGCATTATTTGCCATGTTAGTGTGTCCACGAGAACCCATTATGTCATGTACATGATATAATGAAGAATAAAATATATCGTTGATCACTACTTCTACTGATTGTGAAACTAATTGGGCTATTGTCATTCTCTTAGTAAGCAGAATTAATAGGAATAGTATAGATTTAATAAATTGAATTTAAAATCTTCATTACTGATTTTTAAGTGTTTAGCAAAAGACTAAATAATAAAAATAAAAAAATAAAAAAACTGAGAAAAATATGGTACTGCCACATCAGCAAAAATTATCTAAAATGTTTTACCTTTAATATATAGTAGATTATATTATTTTTTATTCTATTTTTATTTTAATTTTTTTATGAATGTGAAATAATTATTGAAAAAGTCTTTTTACAAGAAAGTTTTGGATTTGCTTGATAAGAGCAAGTGCATCAGAGGTTCATAATATAAGCGTCTAAAAAAATATTAAAATATTCTTGGGCTCCATGAAAGGTGATGAACTCACCTCCAAAAAACTATAGTCTAAGACTGTCTCTCTCCTCGGGTTCACCATGTAGGAATACGTGATTGGCCGATTTTAATTTTTTTCTCGATTTAAAAGAAAAATATATAATTAAAATATTTTTTATTAGAACCCAACGAGGAGTTTACTAATGTACATGCTCTAAGGTGGCCGTTGGTAGATGAGCATCTCCGTCAACAAATAGTTTTATTCTTTCATATTCTTGTTCGTGCCTTTTGTAATTGACAGTTAGGGAAGACGACATGACTCTCTTTGGATCGTTATGAAAATTCTTGTGTTGGTTATTTTGGGTTATCGTTCTTTACATTCGATAAAGGAAGTTTACGGTTACAAAACTCTATCACTATGTCTTGGGTCTCATTGGATATATGATAGGCAGACTGACATGTCGTCTAGCTATGAAGAACATATTTTTATGTGTTGATGCTCAAATCGCTGTGATCAGTAACATATTTTTATGCATTGACATTCTTGCAGGTTGGACCTAATCTACCCTCAGAGCTTGTAATCATTTGTTAAAGTTGAAGAAAGGAATTGATAGTAAATACTAAATCTACATGAAGCTTCCTCCACAACAGTCAACAGATCCTCCAAAAGAATTTCCGGAACATTTCGACCTGTAAAATGTTTGAAAAGCATTACACTGTGCATATCATAAGTTTTCATTTGTAAATCAGTAAAAAAAATCGTCTTCTTTGTTAATATGATTCGTTTGAGTCAATGCTAGCTACTATACATAGATCTGATCATATTTTGATCTATGAAAACTTCAAATAAGGTATATATGCATAGTGCTCCCTTGTGCTTCATGTATTGTAATTGTTTTCTTTTTTTTTTTTTGGTCAAGAATGTATTGTAATTGTTTAGAACCACAAAATGCTTTGGTAATGAGATAAAATAAATATAAATTGGAATGATAAAACAGTGAGACATGACACAAGTATAACAAATAAATCTGTCAAAAAAACCACCCAAACAAAAAAATTGCTACAAAGACATGATAGTGTCGATGTGATTGGAGAAAGTATAGAGCGGCGACAGACGTTCGTTTCCAAGTCCGTTACCAAACCGAAATCCGTCACTCGCGATACCTTTAAACTCGACTCTTCTCAAGCTGTTTCTCTCAGGATCAAAATATAATATAAAGAACGATCTAAGAAACGTGACTGGAACACAAATCAACTCACCAGCATCAGTGGCACCATCAATTCTGTAAATTTTACCCAAACTCCGAGCAAAAGCTGTAAGAAAGTGTTTGCGCGACCAAATATGTTTCTCTGCATCCTCCAAAACCCACATTGTAATACCATCGTTGTCCAAGGTATTAACACATGCTAGCTTCCCCTTATAAGGTATCAACAAACCATAAAAATCATCTGATGGATAATTGATCATATCAAACTTTTCAGTTCTCACATCAAAACTCACAAGAATGGAGGAATCAACATTCGAATGATCATCAATTGTGGCTTGATAATAGATAACACCGTTGATGCATCGTCCACAACAATTAGAGTAAGGACAATGCTTTTGGTTTGTTTTGATCGTTCTCCATGATTCTTGAGCTGATCCCAATGTTAGAACCCGACAGACACCAGAAGTTGTAACACCCGGCATGCACATTACTTTGTGTTTACCCTCGATTGGATCGTATCCTAAAAAGGCTGTTACATTTTTCCAACTCTTGTTGGGCAGTCTCTTGTAGGGTTTGGGTAACGTTACAAACTTTCTCATGCTAGGGTTCCAGATGATGGGTCTTGTCAATGTTACAAAGCAGATCAAGCCGTGTACAGATTCCTTGAAGTCCAAGAAACAAGATTGTAGGGATTTCATATGATAGCTATCCACATGCTGAGAAGATGATGATTCAGGCTCGTTTGGATTCTGATTGTGCTGCGGAAACGAGAAAACAAACAACTTGTCCTTTGTTTGGAAGAACATTAGAAAACTTGACCTAGGTGAGGTCACATTTAAACAATTGACGCCGTCTGTGGGGACAGAGAGGATTATCGATCTTTAAAAAAGTCACAAGTTCAAAGACGAAAGAGACGCAGCTACAGCCGGCAACGTCTCCGATCTCCAAACCCTCGTGTTGAGAAGACCAAAATCTGAAACGATGATTTCAAGGAGATCGCCGATCGCTCTCACTTCCACCTTGGATCTTCGATGACAAACGTGTCTCTTTGCTTGCAAGAAAAGCTAAGTTTTACATAATTTTATTATTTCATGATTATAAAACTAGCTGCTCGTAAACCATAATGATACGACAACTAGATATAATTATTTAAATTGATTTATGTTCACCGCTTAAGATCGATTCGTTTGCATGGAATACATGACGAACCCTAATTTCAGAGATTCATGGTGCTGCGTTCCCACGTACAACAAGAAAAACGGGGAAACTCGACGTCTCGCGTCGATCGTCACGTCGTCTCCACCGAGAGTTGAGACCGCCCAATTTCTTGCCTCGGTCACATCATCTCTACCAAAAATCCAGCACGGCGACGCAGTCACGACGACACAAGCTCACAACTCCTCGGCTTGACGTAACAAGCACGCAAAGCCCACAAGGGAACGAGCTCTCAAGCTCTTGAGTTTTGCAGACAAGGAAACCCTTACTTCGAAGGCAAGCTACACTTGAAACAAGCTAAAAAAAAAGGGGAGTAGCTTGATCACAACTTCTCTTTCCTCACGTCGTCAAGCTTGACTTAACGAATATGCGAGCCCGATTGAAGAATTGAGTTCCAAAAACCGAATTTTTGACTCAGTAACGGAGATCAAAGAAGAAAACGGAGAAGACGAGCTCCGGAAGAGAGGACGAGCTCCCAACGAGGCGAGCACACAACGAGACGAGCTCGCGACGAGACGCCCTCGACAAGACGCGCTCACGACGAGACGAGCTCACGAAGAGAAGACGAGCTTTCAGTGGGACGTGCTCACGACGAGACGAGCTCACGACGAGACGCTCTCGACGAGAAGAGCTCACGACGAGACAGCTCTCACCGAGACGAGCTCTTAACCTCCGCCGAGGATGAGCTCCATATCGTTTATAAAAAACAGAGGATTCATGTAACGCTCGATGAACTCATCCGCGAGAAGACTTAGCTTATCATTATCACGGCAACGTCACGAATCACGATCGAGAATTCGAAGAGGGCCCAGCCACTAAGTTTTTCCATCTCGCCTCCAAGTCAAACCATCACGAGATCAAAGAAAACGAAAGCAAGAAGCTCATTCACGACTCTTCTCCGAGGAAGAATCCCACGAGCTACGAGAAGAACTCCCAAGCTCCGCCAAGCTTACTCAAAGAAGACAAGCTCTTAAACGCACGGAGCGCTCTTTCAGCCTTCATGGCTCGAATTCGATCAAGTTAACCTCGTTGCCCCAAAACGGCTCGAACGGCGCGAAGAAAAAGAAGGAAAGATTGCTCATAATCTTCTCCCTCACGACGTCATCAAATCATGAGTTCTACTCGAAAAAGACGAGCTCATCAGCTCACGAAAGAACGAGCTCTCTCAAAAACAGAGGCAAAAGCTCACGTGAAGGAAATTGCAACGTACTAGTGGAGAAGAGGAATTGGGCTTCGTCACCAAATCAAGCTGAAGCCCAATATGGCCCAACAACCATGCTTATATGCTAAAGCCACGATCATCATCACATCAAGACAACAACATCATAGCTCGAGCTCTAAAAACAGCGAGAGCCTACGACATAGAACAGCTCCAAACAACTCACCATGCGAGACTAGCTTTAACTTCTTCGTGGAGACAAACTTTAGTGGACGACATATTCCTCTCACCTTCAGCTCGTCACGACGACGTGCTTGCCCTCTTCCTCGATCTCACCGCCACGACCGTCTTTTAATTCTCTTCATTCACAAAAAAGGGGGAGCCTCATTGGCTCACAACCTCTCCGTCAAGCTACCGAAGGAAGCTTTATTTTCGTGACAGCATAAACGACACCTCGGTTTGTCACACGATTCATCATCCAAAGCTCTTCGACCTGCAAAATAAATCAAGACACGACATCAAAACCACGACCACGAGCAAAGCTACCAGACGAGCTCAAGCTTCGCCGAGCTCATGACCTTCTCCAAGGACGATCTTATCAGCATCGTCAATGATCCACTCTTCACGACGTAAGGTGGAGGATTCATCATCAATTCTCATCGAGCTCATAGCTCTTTAGAGACAAGCTCGCCGCAAGAGAAAGTTCACGCTTCGTCTCGTCGCATAAGTCTCTAGCCGACCCGACTCGGACCTTAGAAGCTTGCTCCTTAGAAGACGATCTCGCGCTTCGAGAGATCGATGGCGTCTTTAAATTCAAGCTCCGCCAAACCACCAGGATCAACAACGACGATGAGCTCCCAACGCCCAGTTTCAATTCGTTGAGCTCATAAAGTTCAGTCACCACGACTAACTTCGTAAGAAGCTATGCGCAAAAAAAAAAAAAAAAAAAAAAGGACGAGCTCACCTTGTAAGCTCTAGCTCCTTCGAAACAAAGCTCATCGACGAGCTCCGCCACGGAAACTCTCACGTTCAAAACTCTCCTCAATGGAAGTTACTTCGCTAAGAAGCTCGAATGCTCTGTTTCAGCTCGTCTAAGTCGAGCACGTCGCCTTGCCTAAACTGAGTTTGTTGCCTTGCCTAGACCGAGTTCGTCGCCGCATCTAGACCGAGCTCGTTAGCTTGTCTACCACGTTTTGCTTAGACCGAGCTCGTCAGCTCGTCTAGCATGAGCACGTCGCCTCCTCTAGACCGAGCTCGTCAGCTCGTCTAGCTCGAGCACATCGCCTCATCTAGACCGAGCTCGTTTGCTCGTCTAGCTCGAACCGTCACCTCGTCTAAGCTCGAACACATCACCTCGTCTAGTTCAAGAGTGTCACCTCGTCTAGTTCAAGAGCGTCACCTCGTCTAGCTTGAGTTCGTCACCTAGCCCGAATTCGTCGCCTCACCCCGAGTTCCTCGGCTCGTAAAAAAAAAAAAGAAACAAACGTCAAGTTTTATTTCAAGCTCAAAAACAGAACGCGCACTCAAGCTCAAGTCGTAAACGAGCTCTACACTTTGTTTCACAAGAAGAACGAGCTCTACACTTTCTTTCACCACTTTACGTACGTCGTCACGTCGAAGTCGTAAACATCACATGCTCTCATCATATGTCACTCCACCAGATCACGCTTGGTCTCGTTAAGCTTGTACGCGCCAAGCTCGTCGTCGTTTCGCCTCGTCGCTTTTAGCTCACTGCTATAAGCTCGCCTCGTCGCTTTTAGCTCCTTGCTATCAGCTCGGCTCGTCGCTTTTAGCTCACTGCTATAAGCTCGCCTCGTCGCTTTTAGCTCCTTGCTATCAGCTCGGCTCGTCGCTTTTAGCTCACTGCTATAAGCTCGCCTCATCGCTTTTAGCTCCTTGCTATCAGCTCGGCTCGTCACTTTTAGCTGATCAGCTCGGCTCGTCGCTTCTAGCTGACCAGCTCGTCGCTTTTAGCTCCTTGCTATCAGCTCGGCTCGTCGCTTTTAGCTGATCAGCTCGGCTCGTCGCTTCTAGCTGACCAGCTCGTCGCTTTTAGCTTTTCGCTATCAGCTCAACGTTTCTAGCACCTTGCTATTTTCAAGATCGAACTACGAATGGCTTGATCCTCTTTCGAGGTACGTAGGCAGCCTGTAAAAGGGTTCAGCTATACATCAACAAAAATATCTTTCTTCGAGAAAGAAACGTCTGCACCATTAACGGTCGCCTTTACTTCAGTTTCTCAGTTAAACTGTCAAAACTGTGCCGAGCTACGCTCAAACGTAGGCGCTTCGCCTCATAGCTCTAAGCTATAGACCAATACATCTTCACCCTGATCAAGTGAATGATGGGTCAAATAAAGCCGGGTCCATCGTCGCCCGCACCTCTCGATCTTATGACTGACCCACGAAACCACGCCGGAGTTCAGTCTCGAGAGCGTATCTATACTTGATTGGGACGCTCTATCCGAAACAGACTTACCTTTCGAGTTGTAAGCCGAGCCGACGTAAGCCTCCGTCGTATGCGAGCAGATGTTAGCCTCGCACCCCGGATGTCGACTTACCTTGTTAAGTTCAAGGACCAAGTCTAATTCCGAACCGAACTGACTTTGAATAAGTTTTCGAGTACACTACTCAGCTCAGTCATTCCACTAGCACGGTAATCTAAATCATTCGGACTATTACTCGTGAATCGTCTAAGTTACTTGGAAATGTCGTTCTTTCATTGACTTAGAAAACGCATATCGGCATTACAAGAATACGACGCCGAAGTCCACGAACCGGACTCCAACTTTGACATCGAAAAGGGGATCTCGAAACGATTCAAGTCGTCTTTGACTCTCCGCGTATCTTCGTTTAAACATGCCGAGCTGAGTTCATGCCGAACCAACTCTCTTCAAATTCGCCGAGCTCGAGTCGCATCGCTCAACGAACTGAGGGGGGGCTTATTGTTGGGGACGGGTTTAGCACCCTTCCTCAAGGCCCAACATGAATTCACCTCGACTCGTTAATAATAATTATCGCGCAATTATTATTCGATGTCAATTAAATATTACCATTTATTCGCTTCGGATAAATGTTAAGTTTAATAGATAATTCCTTGTTCGTCTAAAAGAGGAATTATCCCTTTTTATCGAAGATTATCCTTTTATTTTTATGGAAGATAATCACGCCGACGAGAAGAATAAGGAAAGACAATCTCGGAGAATCTGGACTTTTTCCTAATCCTCAAGGGATTAGGTCGGCGAGGACTTCTTATATAAAGAAGAGGGTTTTCACCCAGAAGATCATTCAGACATTGGAAAAAGACTTACGACAAGTCAAACACATTCGAAAGCACAGAGAGAGAAATCGACTTCTCTCTAAACCCTAATTCTCTTGTAAACGAACTACGATCGGCTTGATCCCGAAAGGGTACGTAGGCAGCCTTTTCAAGGTTCAGCTATAATCAATAAAAATCGTTATTCGGTTTTATCTCTTTGATATTCTCTTAAACCCACAAACTAGATCTGTGCGAGATCATGGTTCAACACTAAGGAGCGAGTTTCGAAAGATTTGGTGAAACATGGATCGTAGGTGATTGATGACCAGAGCTTCGACACGCAACGTGATTTCGCAATAGATTTCGGAGGTAGCCGTAAGAGAATATCTGAGGCTAGATCGAGGGGAAACGATGATGTTGATTTTGACATTCGACAACGATGAAGATTTTTCTCTTCTTCTTTTTCGTGTGGGGTTTATCTTTGGTCAAATCTAGTTAAATTGATGAGACTAAAAAACAAAGATGGTAAAAAACAAAAAAAAAGCTAAGTTTCCTAAACAAAATATAAAGAAATAGGCGAGAACAAAGGCTTTTCTCTCTCTTATCACTGTTTACTCTCTCACTAGAACTAGAATCTTCGCTTTCTTTCACCGTTCTTCTTGAGTTCTCCGGCCGTCGGTAACCCCGACGGTCCGGTTTTTTGTTTTTTGGTGTAAATCTGTGTTCTCCCTCCGGCTTGTCCGGTTCTTTGGTTTCCGTTTTTTAGGATTTTAGTTCGGCTTGTCCGATTTGTGTAGTTTGCCTCTTTTGGCTTTCAAATCTTCTTTCTTCAGTTGTTTCAATTCAATCCCGTGATGTTTGAAGTTTCTCCTTAACATCGATCTATTAACCTCTTCTTGTTCTTGCTTAGTTGGAGATTACTCCACCGTCTTTGGTGGCCTTGATTGCCACGGATTTAATCTCGACGGTTCTTCCTTTTCGGAAGCGTAGCTGAGAAAGATGGGTCGTGTAGGTTGTTTGTTTAAGAGAAAGTTTCAAGATCCGGCGTTCCCTGAAGAAAGATTTGATGCAGAGTGTCGTTGAAGATCGGTGGCGGTGGAGCTAGATCATCGCGTCATTGAAGATCGGAGGCGGTTTAGCTAGGTCAACGTCACTTTCCCAAATCAGCTTTTGGGCTTAGTTGTTTATTTTACTTGGGTTTGGGTTTGTAAAATATTAATCTTCTCACTCTGTATTCACGTTCGCCCTGTTGGGTTTAATGAAATCTGGCCCATGTGGTCATTTGCCGAAAAAAAAAAAAAAAAAATATAAGAAATAGAAGTAATACATTTATAAATAAAGGTCTCGATCATTTAATACATTTATACTCCAATCATTTAATAATTAATTTCCGGTCTCGATTGGCTTTCAGCCAATCCCGTTTGATCTCTCTATCCGTGAATGCTAAGAGCATGATAACTTGCATGTTTATACAATTTAATGCTTTTTTTAGAATTTTCGTTAAAAGCTTCCAATAATCATGCTAAGTTGTTTAATTCTTGTGTATCTCTGACTTTCCACCTTCTTTTTTTATATAATACTAGGGGTTGTACGCAGAGCCGGCCCTTGGGCCAAGCAAATGAAGCTTGGGCTTGCGGCCGACAATAAATATATAAAATTTCGGCCACAAATTCATAAAAGTTTCCTTTAGTCTAGTGGTTGACTTAGTGGAAAATCACCCCAACTGAACCAGAGTTCAACTCCTCCAGCCCTCAGATGATAATTTTTTTTTTTTTTGCTTGTAGTGTTTGAAATCTCAGGACCGGCTCTGGTTGTACGCGCGGTTTGTTGTACCAATTTTTTTCGTTTTTATATTTGGAAAGAAATGTTTTTGTTTTTGAAATGCTAATAATAGAGATATTTTTGGTGTTTTAAAATTCGATAAATTTTTGTTTCACTAATTTTTCTTCCTCTTTATAGGGAATATCTTTCGAATTTCAAGATGTCGATAGTTGTATATTTTTTTTGTTCCTATACTTTAAATTTATTAATTTCATTTGTTTAGATTATTATTATTTTGTGTATAGTTGAAATTGATAACAGTTTTATATTTGTTAGAAAGATTTTTAGATCTTCGCTGTTCTTATTGTAGTAGTTTGTGACGGACAACAAAAATTTTATAGATCCACACATCTATTTTCCTCATACTTCATTGTCAGGACATCAACACGAGAGACATAGGATATAGACCAAATAAAATTACATTTAAGTAAACGATGTACTATTAACGATAAATATATACCCAAAATTAAGTTTGGACGTAAGAAGAGGAGTAGACAACTCCCAAGAATTAGAAGGGAAAACAACATATTCAATTTTTGCAGTGAACACCATACCACAGTACCATAAACCTATATATACAAATCCTTCTAAATAATTTAGTAGGTATGTAATGAAAAAAGATATTATAAGTGTTGCAACTCTGTTTTCATTGTTGCCTTTTAATGTCACGAACATGAAAGATGTTAATTTCTCAAAGGATAACAATGAAAGGGAGATTGAGATCAATGACGTACATGCCAAAGGCGTCAAGACTTAAAAACACCATAAACCTACTGCATAACCAATCTCTTTCTTTGTCAATAAGATATAAATATATAAGATCTTGGTAATTTTAAGTTTTAATAGGTTTGTAGTACAAAAAAAATTATATATGCCATTTGCGAGCGATTGTTTGAAAACTAAATGAAACCTCATGAGTGAGAATAGAATTTTCTTTCATATCAACGGAAAAATTTTCCCAGTTTCCTCTGAAAAATCACCTTAGTTGCTTTACACATCCATTTAAGCTTTGGTCAATTTCAGCTACATCATCGAAGTGGTGCAGTAAAAGGAAGCTCCTTCAGTTTTACGGGCATATCCAGCAACCACAATACTAAAAACACTGCATCAAGAACATGAAATGCCAAAGTGATATCCTTATCACTATCACAATCGAAACCTTTTTTGTTGATTGGGAGGGGGGTGTGAAAATTCTGAAGGACGCAGTCTGGAAGAACCAAATAGAGCAAATGTAACATATCTTAAGAAGAATTGATCATGACAAAAAAAGAAGAGAATAATTGATTAACATTTTTAAAGTCATTTAGAAAAATAAAGTCAAGGTTTCTGATTTTTTACTTTCTCAATCGTAAATAATTGTAGGAGATTCTAAAGAAATGGTAAATAATCAATAGAAAAAAAACTCAAATATTGGGAAAGGTTCTATATAGGGAAGTTTAAATTTTGAACAAATGGAACTAAGAGTGGAGAAGCGTAGAAGAGTGCAACCAAAGATATTGAACTTTCTCCAAATATTGTAGAGGAAGATCGCTGAAGGCAATGGTCAAGCTGATTAGACCACCTCAATGGACACGATAACTTGGCGGTCAAACTCCACTTCCGGATCATAACTTGGTCATAAGCTTCTTGAGCGCTGCATTATCCTCTATATTCTAAGGTCCCTTGACTTTGCTATTAGTTCAGCCACAGAAACCACCACTCGAGTGTCCGTCAGCCAAATCGGTGAGCTCTGCATCAACACACGCTTACTCAATCCAATTCGTGAGGAAGTTGATATGGATGGCTTTTGAATGCATACGCTAATAGTCTCTCCGAACAAAAGATACATCACACAACCCTTGAAAAAACAAACTGACCTAAATTAAGTTGGAGGAAAGACATGTTATCACACTAAAAATAAGAACAGGTCTAAAAGAAATCAACAACTAATGATAGAAATAAGTTAGAGAAAAAAGAATGGAAGTTACCTTACATCTTCATCGTTGATCCCTTCTCCGTTATGCTCTTCGGAGGAGTCTATAGATTCTCACCAGACCCACATCGAAAAAGCTAAACCTATTAAAAAATTGAAAACCAGCGAGAGACCTTGGCCAAATTTCGTTCATCCTAACGAATTTGAAAAATTCAACGTCAAAGTTAGATTTTGGCCCCATCTAACTATATAAATAATATATATCATAGATTGGTAAAAGGCATAATACATCAGAAGTTTTGCACAACTGAAACATGGATAAGGTGAAAAAGTATGAAGTTTCAACCACATGACTAAAACTTTTTAGGAAGATGTTATAAAGTTTTACAAAACTCTGATGACAATAATTACTGCAAAATTGGGAATCGATAAACATTGGGTTATGTCTGTTTCACTATTGCACCACCAACTCAAAATGCATATATCGGTAGCATGTGATAAAATCATATAACCAGAGGCAAAGAAAATGTCAAGACCTGAGCTTTTCCTTAACTTTTGCGTTTTTTGCTTTTTATATGATAATCATACAACAACCATTGCAAAATGCATTCTAAAAAAGTGAAAATGGGATAATCAAAACAAAAATACTGAGAGTTTGGAGCAGAAACTTACTGTTCCCAACACGTCACTCACATCAACCGATGCAAATTCACATGAAAGGACAGGAAAACTACAAAAAGGTAAGAAGAATCAAAAACAATTGTAAGCTTATAAAGAAAACCATATCTTTATGATTATAGTGATGAGTCGTTCATTTTTAACTCTAGAATATTCCATTATAATTAACCACGAAATAAATGTATCAAACCAAAATCAATTTGAAATAGCAAGAGCACCAGTAAAGGTCAAAGAAACAAAACAGAGCAAAAACATTTGGAGCTCTGAAATGAGAAAAGGAGTGATAATCATCATCACCAGAGAGGGGTTGCGCTTGGTGTGATCTTAATAAGTCAGCGACAAGGATATTTTGCCATGGCGGCTTGGCCTTTTGCCACATAGGATCGATAACGGTGAGGGTGAAACATACGACATTGACCACGCTACAAAGCTATTCAAGAGATTAAGATTTTTAGTGATAGTACCTTCACAGGCCATCGTAAGCTTTTCATTGAGTCCACCGACCGTAAAACACCATGTAATTCAGCCTCAAAACCTGAGATAATCCGGGAGTAAGTTCATGTACAATGAGAAACAGTAACTCCATTCGAATCATGCACCAGCGAAGCCACACCACAATTTCGATCATGTCTGATCCACGAACTACCAATATTGCGTTTTAAAAAATCATTAGTGGGAAGGAATAATATCTTAACAAAATGGTGTGTTTGTTCTACCTGTAAAAACACAACAATACCCATAAAAATCTACCTGTAAAAACACAACAATACCCATAAAAATCTACCTGTAAAAACACAACAATACCCATAAAAATCAGTTGCAATATCTAACCTGATGTTGAAAGCAATGCTTAAAAAAGTCCCAATCAGCGCTCTTACAGATTTGGTAGTGCTGACTTCCAAATAATTATCCATCTACATGTAGGCATATATTCATCAAATTGATTATAAAAAGCTAGAATTTAGAAAATAAAAACACAAAGACAGGGAATTTCTGTAGTATTTCGAAAGAGCAAAAAGGTAAAGCTTAAGCATACATTATGATTGTCTTTGTGATGATAGAGAAGGATATCCATATGTGTATTTATTCAGCCAACAAATCGATAAATAAAAATAAATTCTATGATCTTTAAAGAAATTCCATTAATTTCATTTTTCAACAAAAAAAAAAGAAGAAATTCCATTAATTTGGTATCTTGATGAACAACGTGATCTTAAATTTCAGTTAAACGATGATCTTACCACGATAAATTGCATTTTCGTTCCTAAAGGATCCTTATTTTCCAATTATCGATCCCCTTATCATGTGTTTTTAAGAAATCGACAGCAAAAACAGTAATAAGTTTCTTCGGGTATATATGTTTTGTTATGAAATTTTTTTTTAGATTTAAACTTTTTTGACTCTTTTGCAATGTGGCTTCTTTCCCTATAGCCTTTCGATTTTCCCTATGTTTTCCATTTTTAAAGTCTTCAACCTATTAAAAATCAAAGAAACTCTAATTTATAAACATTAAGCGATAGCTTAATGGGATCGTCTCTTTTTTTTTTGTTATGAAAATACTGTCACGATCCACTCTCCTCCTCCACCTTGCCTCCACCACTCATCACCACCCCTTTTCCCCTCTTTGATTATTAAAATTCCCCCCTTTTCTTTCCTTTTTGGTTTATAAAACTCATTCCCCTCCCCTTTGATCCTTCCACCGTGAGCAAAGAAGAAGAAGAAGAGAGAGAGAGAGAGAGATAAAGAGAGAGAGAGAGAGAGAGAGAGAGGAGGAAGAAGAGAAAGAAGAAGAGGAGGAAGAGAAGAAGCTAAAGCACATATTGCTCTGCCGTTCGCCGTCAATCCGCTCCTCAGGTAACCGAAAACCATAAGTTCCGATTTGCTCTTTTGATCAATTAGTAATCGATCATAACTCACTAACCGTGGCGTTTCTCGAAAATCCAAGGCCACCATCGGATTCAGCTCGACGAGACGAAGCCACGCCACCAAGCTCAACCTCCGTCGCCACCCACCGCACGCGCCGCCACGCGCCGTCAGAAGACCGGCGCGTGATTTCCACGCGCCCACGCGCCGCCGAACCAGCTGCGCGTGATTCCCACGCGCCACCGCCACCGACACCGCCGCCGTCACCGCCGGTGACTTTTCCGGTGAGTCTCGCCGTCGCTCTCCTCCGCCGCCGGCCGCCGGTAGCCGCCGCCGGTCGCCGCCGTCGCCGCCGGTCGCCGCCGGTAGCCGCCGGTGGTTGCCGCCGTGATTGCCGCCGCCGGTCGCCGGCCGGTCGCCGGAAACTCGCCGGCGATCTGGCCGCCAGTTTGGCTTAACCGACCGGTTCAATTCGGTTTAAATCGATTTGATTCTGGTTCGGTTCGGTTTGGCCGGTTTAATTCAATTCGATTTCGGTTTGGTTCAATTTCTGGTTTAAATCAATTGAGTCCGGTTTAGTCTGGTTCGATCCGGTTTAATCCGGTTTAGTCGCGGTTTGATTTTGACCTGGTCAGACCGTTGACCGTTGACTTTCTGACCGTTGACCGTTGACTTTGACCGTTTTGACCCGTTAACCGTTTTTCGCCGTTCGAAAGCCGTTCTGACTCAAAATTTCGTTCTGATTTCAGATTCAGCGTCCGTTTTAGCATCCGGAGTTCAGAAGCCGCAGTAATCATCCGTTTTAGCTAAGGTGAGGGCTTTTCGCGGACTTTCGTATCTTTCATCTAAAAAGCGCCGTAGATAGGATTTAGCACTAAATGTGTTCCGTTTCTATGCTAGAGTCTTTTTAGGATTGTTTGTAAATCGGACGTTGGAATAATAGATGATTCAACCCACTGTTTGTGCATTAAACTGTTAATTGATTCTTTTAAACCTGCTAGAACTAGGATTAGTTGACCATGTGGGTCGTTAGGGATTGCGGGGGTACAGAGACGTTATCTTTGTACTTGCGTCGCGTGTTGTTTGAGGAGATGGTGCTGGGCAGAATTAGTCGACCTGCTGTTCCAGTACCTTCGAGGTCGATAATCGTCTACGGGCGGTGTAGTGGGCACTATCCCATAAGTTGTCCTCCGGTAGGAGGGTGCCGCCGGTCACTGGATCTGGTAATAGGATGTTGGTTGTTCATTGGGTACTTTAGGTACCGTGATTGTGCATGTTTAGTCTATTTCCTATGTATGGCGTGCTATGGTCAGATTTACGTTTCTGTGATTAGCATCCCATACCTCACTGAGTGACTCCCCTGTTACTCACCCCTCTTTTTCCCCTTTCAGGTGAGAATGAGGAGTAGTAGACACTTATCGGATCTGGTGCTACTTTTGGGATTTATGTTATTTCGTATTTTCGTATTGTATTTCAGACTTGGTATTTACAGTTTATTTACGGTAATACGATTGTGAGACGACAGACGTATTTTATGGATTTCCGGAAATCTAAACGTGATTTATTTATGTGATTTGAATATATATTATTATATTATGGTTAGTGGCACGCCGTTCCCGAGTGTCGGGAGACGGGTGTTACATTTTGGTATCAGAGCCGGTTTGCCATCCCAGTTCTGACCTGGGAGGTGGATTTAAAAAAAAAAAAAAAAAAAAACTTTTTACGGTTTTCAAATTTTTGGGGATCGGGGGATTTAAAAAAAAAAAAAAAAAAAAAAAATTGCACCTATCCGGTATTAGTCTACTATTCTTCTATCTCAGTTCCGTCATTCAACAGATTCAACAGATCCTAACCAGTTTTCTTCCTTGTTCAGATGCCGCCAAGGAAGAGTACTCGAGTTACTAGAGGCAGAGGTCGTGGCCGCACAGCAGAGTCTAGCGGAGTCGCAGGAAATGTCGAGGTCACGCAGACCGTCATTCAGGATGGCAACCAGGATGCGGTGAGGCAGATCGCTGAGGAGGTAGCCAGGAATGTGGCTCAGGATGCAGTTCGGGTTGCTGCCCAGGAGGCTGCTCGGGTAGCTGCTCAGGAGGCTGTTCGGGTAGCTGCTCAAGAGGCTGCACGGGTAGCTGCTGAAGAGGTTGCTCGCCAATTTGCTGCTCAGGCGGAAAAGGCAGCCGCTGCCGCTCACCAGGTACCATTGGTGGGTAACGCTCAGGGTGAAGGTTTTCCACCGCCACCACCGCCACTAGGTGGAGCTGCAGAGAGACCTACATACTGGGTGATCACTAAGCAGATGCGAGATATGGGACAGGAGCACTTTATTGGAGGTTCCGATGCTGCTGCCGCTGACAACTGGAGGAGGTCGCTTCTTCGCAACCTTGAGCTCACAAGGTGCCCAGAAGAATTTAAGTTAGACTTGGCTACGCAGTATCTTAGGGACGACGCTCTGCATTGGTGGGAGGCAGTTGTCGGGAGTAACCATGGCCGAGTTGTGCTCACGTTTGAGCATTTTCTGAGGGAGTTTGACCGTAGGTTTTTCACCCGAGAGGCTAGGCATGAGAATGCCACCGCGTTCGAGCATCTGATGCAGGGGGCGATGTCGGTCAGAGAGTATGAACGGGAGTTCACCCGGCTGCGCAGATTCGCAGTAGTCACCATCGCTGAGGAAGATCTGATCCGGAAATTTCTGGACGGGCTGCGAGTGGAGATCCGCAACCGGTGCCTGATCCGGGATTATGAGCGGCTTGTCGACTTAGTGGAGAAGGCCGTTGCGTTAGAGAAAGGACTAATTGAGGAGCAGAGATACAGCAGGCCGACTCAGCCTAAGCCTGTGAGGGCTCCGGAGACTCAGAGGAGGACGCCAGACTTTTCAGGACTTCCTTTTTGTTCGCGTTGTCGTCGTCACCATACTGGAGAGTGTGCTCAGTGCTACATCTGTGGTCAGCATGGTCATATTTCCAGGTTTTGCCGGTCTAAGCCGGTAGATGCGCCAGTCATCAGACATATTCCACCGCCAACAGTAGCGCCAGTCGCCAGACAGATCGCAGCGCCAGCAGTAGCGCCAGTCGGCAGACAGATTGCAGCAGCACCAGCAGCGGCACCAGCAGTGGGACCGAGGGTTTGCTTTAACTGCAACCAGCCAGGGCATTTTCAGAGGGAGTGTCCGAGACCGAGAAGAGTGCCGGCATTACCTCCGCCACCAGCCAAACGTCAGGCGATTGCTCCACGAGTGTTTGCGGTCGGGGTCGACCATGAGGAGATTGTCGAGCCGATAGCCGGTACGTGTATTTTACTTAGTTTCTTTTGTTTCGAGCCTTTGTTGTTGTGGAGCATTTCGCTTAGTAGCGTATTGTGTAGGATCGGTTATGGTAGGAGGTAATGCAGCATTCACTTTATTCGATTCGGGAGCTTCAGGTAGTTTCGTTCACCGAGTTTGGCCAAGCATTGGTCTTTTCATGGTATATTCGATTCGAGGCTCAAGCGGGTTTCGACAGCTGGTTCTGAAAACTAGCAACTTCAGGCATTCATCGAGGAGTGCCGGTTGTACTCGGAGGAGTTGAGTTCAGCAGCGATCTATCTCAGATGGAGCTTAGTCACTACGATGTGATCTTGGGGATGGACTGGTTGTCGCGTCATGATGTGAGACTAGAGTGCCGGAAGGCGAGAGTACATATTCCGGGCCCAGAAGGGATGATTATCTTTCAGGGGATACGGACGGATTCAGGAGTCTCCATTATTTCTATGTTGCAGGCTGAGGAGTTATTGGAGCGTGGAGCTGAGGGATTTTTGGCTACCATAGCCATGGTCCCGAGTGATGGGGAGCAGGAGCTACAGGATATACCTGTTGTCGCTGAGTACGCGGATGTTTTTGAACCACTAACGGGACCACCGCCAGCTAGAGGAGATGCTTTCACTATTGAGTTGGAGCCAGGGACGACTCCGGTTTCTCGGGCACCGTATCGCTTAGCACCAGCTGAAATGGCTGAATTGAAGAAGCAGTTGGAGGAACTGACAGATAAAGGATTTATCAGGCCGAGCAGTTCACCGTGGGGAGCTCCAGTGCTATTTGTTAAGAAGAAGGATGGGAGTTTCAGGCTTTGCATCGATTATCGGGGATTGAACAAAGTGACAATCAAGAACAAGTACCCATTGCCCAGGATTGACGAGTTATTGGATCAGCTTCAGGGAGCTTCTTGGTTTTCTAAGATTGATTTGGCCTCTGGATACCATCAGATTGCGATAGCTGAGGAGGATGTACGTAAGACAGCATTTCGGACTCGTTATGGTCATTATGAGTTCGTGGTGATGCCTTTTGGGTTGACGAATGCTCCAGCAGCATTTATGAAGCTCATGAACAATGTTTTTCGTGAGTATTTGGATCGGTGCGTGATTGTATTCATCGACGATATCTTGATTTATTCTCGGACCAGAGATGAGCATGCAGAGCATTTGAGGATGGTACTGGAAAGGCTCAGGGCGCAGCAGTTGTTCGCCAAGCTGAGTAAGTGCAGATTTTGGCAGAGGCGTATTGGATTTCTAGGCCATGTGGTTTCAGAAGAGGGAGTCGCCGTAGATCCGGAAAAGATTACAGCTATTACCGAGTGGCCCACGCCTAAGAATGCTACCGAGGTCCGCAGTTTCCTGGGTTTGGCAGGATACTACCGGAAGTTCGTTAATGGGTTTGCCAGCATAGCTAAGCCGATGACACAGTTGACAGGCAAAGACGCCAAGTTCGAGTGGACAGACGCTTGTTCGCAGAGTTTTGCAGAGCTTAAGAGGCTCTTGACACAGACGCCAGTCCTGGTACTCCCGCGGCCAGGGATACCATATGCAGTGTACACTGATGCGTCTGGATCGGGATTGGGTTGCGTGTTGACGCAGGAGGGCAAGGTTATTGCATATGCTTCGCGTCAGTTGAGACCTCACGAGGCTAATTACCCCACCCATGATTTGGAGTTAGCAGCGGTTGTCTTCGCCTTGAAGATCTGGAGGGCGTATTTGTATGGAGAGCAGGTGCAGGTTCTCACCGATCATCAGAGTCTAAAGTATATCTTCACTCAGACCGACCTTAATTTGAGACAGCGCAGATGGATCGAGTTGCTGGCAGATTATAATCTGGAGATTACTTACCACCCCGGTAAGGCCAATCTGGTGGCAGATGCTTTGAGTAGGCGTAGGAGTGATGTATCAGGGACCAAGGAGGTGCAAGAGCTAGCAGAGACACTTTCTTGTCTCAGATTATGTGCAGTTACGTCAGAGGATGAGTCAGTTGGTCTTAAGGCCGTGGATCAGGCCGATTTATTATGGAGGATTCGAGCTGCTCAAGGAAAAGACGAGGCTCTTTGTAATCAGCTCGAGAAAGGGATTTTTGGTTATACGACTGCAGATAATGGGATGTTCTTGTACCGGAACCGAGTGTGCGTACCGGATGATGCACAGTTGAGGAGGGAGATTCTCCAGCAGGCGCATCATTCTCAGTTTTCCATTCATCCAGGAAGTAATAAGATGTATCGGGATCTTAAGCGATACTATCACTGGACCGGCATGAAGAAGGATGTGGCTACCTTTGTGTCGTGTTGTCAGACTTGTCAGTTGGTTAAGGCAGAGCATCAGGTACCGAGTGGTTTACTGCAGAGTCTTCCACTACCCGAGTGGAAATGGGACATGGTGACTATGGACTTCATCACCGGATTACCGAAGACAGTTGGCGGGAAAAATGCCATTTGGGTTATTGTGGATCGACTCACCAAGTCAGCTCACTTCCTAGCGATTAAGAAAACAGACGGAGCAGAGCAGCTAGCACAGAGATACATTGCTGAGATTGTGAGATTGCATGGAGTACCAGTCAGTATAGTGTCGGATCGTGATACGAAGTTCACCTCGACGTTTTGGCAAGCCTTTCAGAAGGCTTTGGGGACTAAGGTCCATATGAGTACGGCCTACCATCCGCAGACAGATGGTCAGTCTGAGAGGACTATTCAGACATTAGAGGATATGCTCAGGGCTTGTGTTTTGGACTGGGAAGGAAGTTGGGTTAAGTACCTACCACTAGCGGAGTTTGCCTACAATAACAGTTATCATTCGAGCATTGAGATGGCACCGTATGAGGCTCTTTATGGTAGACCGTGCCGTACACCACTTTGTTGGACAGAGGTGGGAGAGCGCAGAGTTATGGAACCAGCATTGGTTCAGGAGACAGTCGAGCAAGTGGAAATGCTCAAGAGACGGCTTAAGGAAGCCCATGATCGACAGAAGAGCTATGCAGATAAGCGTCGGAGAGATCTAGAGTTTGAGGTGGGCGACCTGGTATACCTTAAGATGAGGACATTTCAGGGAGGTTCCGAGACCCGAAGCTGAAGAAGCTTAAGCCGAGATATATGGGTCCGTATCCTATCATTGAGCGGATTGGGGCAGTAGCATACCGTCTAGCGCTATCAGCAGAGTTGGCTGGGTTTCACGATGTGTTTCACGTGTCGGTTCTGAGGAAAGTCGTCCGAGAGCCAGAGCTCATCCTTCAGCAGCCACCTAGTGACATCAGGAGAGATTTGACTGCAGTTAGCCAGCCAGTGTCAGTCCTAGAGCGCCAAGATAGAGTTATTCAAAGGGAAGTGCTACCAATGGTCAGAGTTGCTTGGGAGACAGACGGTATTCAGGAGGAGACTTGGGAGTTAGAGTCTCAGATGAGATCCGCTTATCCAGACCTATTTGAGAATGTCGAGCAGTTGACTCAGAGCTAGAATTCGAGGACGAATTCCTCGTTAGTGAGGGAGAATTGTAACGATCCCTCTCCTCCTCCACCTTCCTCCACACTCACACACCCTTTTCACTCTTTGATATTTTCCCCCCTTTTCTTTCCTTTTGGTTTATAAAACTCATCCCCTCCCCTTGATCCTTCCACCGTGAGCAAAGAAGAGAAGAGAGAGAGAGAGAGAGAGAGAGAGAGAGAGAGAGAAAGAGAGAGAGAGAGAGAGAGAGAGAGAGAGAGGAGGAGAAGAAGAGAAAGAAGAAGAGGAGGAAGAGAAGAAGAAAGACATATGCTGCTCGCGTTCGCCGGAATCCGCTCCTCAGGTAACGGAAAACCATAAGTTCCGATTTGCTCTTTTGATCAATTAGTAAATCGATCATAACTCACTAACCGTGGCGTTTCTCGAAAATCAAGGCCACCATCGGATTCAGCTCGACGAGACGAAGCCACGCCCCAAGCTCAACCTCCGTCGCCACCGCACGCGCCGCCACGCGCCGTCAGAAGACGGCGCGTGATTTCACGCGCCCACGCGCCGCCGAACCAGCTGCGCGTGATTCCCACGCGCCCCGCCACCGACACCGCCGCCGTCCCGCCGGTGACTTTTCCGGTGAGTCTCGCCGTCGCTCTCCGCCGCGGCCGCCGGTAGCCGCCGCCGGTCGCCGCCGCGGTCGCCGCCGGTAGCCGCGGTGGTTGCCGCCGTGATTGCCGCCGCCGGTCGCCGGCGGTCGCCGGAAACTCGCCGGCGATCTGGCCGCCGGTTTGGCTTAACCGACCGGTTCAATTCGTTTAAATCGATTTGATTCGGTCGGTTCGGTTTGGCCGGTTTAATTCAATTCGATTTCGGTTTGGTTCAATTTCTGGTTTAAATCAATTGAGTCCGGTTTAGTCTGGTTCGATCCGGTTTAATCCGGTTTAGTCGCGGTTTGATTTTGACCTGGTCAGACCGTTGACTTTGACTTTCTGACCGTTGAACGTTGACTTTGACCGTTTTGACCCGTTAACCGTTTTTCGCCGTTCGAAAGCCGTTCTGACTCAAAATTTCGTTCTGATTTCAGATTCAGCGTCCGTTTTAGCATCCGGAGTTCAGAAGCCGCAGTAATCATCCGTTTTAGCTAAGGTGAGGGCTTTTCGCGGACTTTCGTATCTTTCATCTAAAAAGCGCCGTAGATAGGATTTAGCACTAAATGTGTTCCGTTTCTATGCTAGAGTCTTTTTAGGATTGTTTGTAAATCGGACTTGGAATAATAGATGATTCAACCCACTGTTTGTGCATTAAACTGTTAATTGATTCTTTTAACCTGCTAGAACTAGGATTAGTTGACCATGTGGGTCGTTAGGGATTGCGGGGGTACAGAGACGTTATCTTTGTACTTGCGTCGCGTGTTGTTTGAGGAGATGGTGCTGGGCAGAATTAGTCGACCTGCTGTTCCAGTACCTTCGAGGTCGATAATCGTCTACGGGCGGTGTAGTGGGCACTATCCCATAAGTTGTCCTCCGGGTAGGAGGGTGCCGCCGGTCACTGGATCTGGTAATAGGATGTTGGTTGTTCATTGGGTACTTTAGGTACCGTGATTGTGCATGTTTAGTCTATTTCCTATGTATGGCGTGCTATGGTCAGATTTACGTTTCTGTGATTAGCATCCCATACCTCACTGAGTGACTCCCCTGTTACTCACCCCTCTTTTTCCCCTTTCAGGTGAGAATGAGGAGTAGTAGACACTTATCGGATCTGGTGCTACTTTTGGGATTTATGTTATTTCGTATTTTCGTATTGTATTTCAGACTTGGTATTTACAGTTTATTTACGGTAATACGATTGTGAGACGACAGACGTATTTTATGGATTTCCGGAAATCTAAACGTGATTTATTTATGTGATTTGAATATATATTATTATATTATGGTTAGTGGCACGCCGTTCCCGAGTGTCGGGAGACGGGTGTTACAAATACTTTTAGATTTAAACTTTTTAGTATATTTTGCTTTGTGGTTTAACCCGAAAATAAAATGAATGAAAATCTTTGAATGCTGCAGACACTAACCTGTTGCTTGCTTATTGGGTTAGTTCGTCTCATGATTTCCTTTTTTCAGTCTTTTTAGATTAAAACCTTTCTATTGCTTTGTGGCTATTCCCGAAGCTAAATGGAATGCAAAACTATGAAAGGTACATACAAGCTATCAAAGGTCACAACAGAACCACCGGGTCCTAGATTTGTAGTAAAGCAAGGTGACTTGCTACCATATTTGATTATATAGAAAAGCAAAGCTTTTACACTTTCGACTTTAAAAGTTTTATTCTATTCAATACTTTTTTGTTGTTGTTTATTCGATATCTAAACCTATGAATTAAAACATTTCTATTGCTTTGTGGATTTACATGAACCTAAATGGAATGCTAAACTTTGAAAGGTAGAGACAAACAATCATGCGTAAATGGAATTATCGGAAAACAACAAACCTCGAATGGGGAGAATCAACAGAGAATCCAATTAGAGAGAGTTTGAAGAGTAGGCAAACATTTTTTTATTATAAAGCATGAAAATTACAGAGGTCAAAGAACTTAATTTCGTACCTGGTCATCGATGAAGTCCGAGAAGCAAGTTTGCTTTTGTGATTTTGCAGACTTTCCATAAATGTATTAGCCGAGCGTGTCATCTTTGATGAAATCACCGCCGAGTTCTATGAATTTTTTGTAAGATTTCATAGCTGCTATGAAAGGAGATAATAGGGTTGTGATTGTGTGTCTGGGTTTTCGTTGGGCTAAATTTATAAGGGAGACAGGAATGGAGATGGGGGAAACGGCAGGCTTCAGTGAAGGTGAGGAGGCGGAGGAGATAATTATGAGGTGTGATTTATTGTAAGTGTGGGAGTTCATTTCGCCGGTTACGAATTTGATAGGTCGAATCTGATCGGAGCAGAAGAGAAGCTGAACGGAGGAGAAGAAGTTTGTCGAATCTGAACTTTTTTAGGGTTCTTAAGAGAATTGGGCTTCTATTGTGGGCTTTCTTTAAAAACTTAAAATGCAAAAGCCCATATAATCTTTAATTTTTTGTGTTTTGGAACTGCTGGCTTGGCGAATCTTGATTGGTTGCAGATTAAAATAAACTTTGCCGACGTGGACACTCTAACAATCCCTTTTATATATATTAGGGGTCTTCCCGCGACATACGCCGCGGGTTATGTTGTTTATTTTTTTTGTTTTTAATTTTTTCTTAAGTATTGTTTTGAAATATTTATTTTGGAAATATAGTATAAATCATAAAACAGTACACCATTTATATATTTATTATTTTTTAAAACCATGTCGTAAACATGTACTTTAGATTGCAAAGCTAATTTGTCCTACAAATTGGGCAATTTTTTTTTGGTTAAAAACCATGTAACAATACATTTATGGTGGTATATGTGGTTGCATAGTAGATTGTTGATATCATTTCTTCCACCGAATGTTTGTAAGCTAATTGTGCATTCTTTGGTTTCCTCTTTCGTAGCTGGCAATATTTTGCTGGAGATAAAATTAAATCCCAAATGATTGCAATCACAAAATGCAATCAAGATCAAATTTTTTTGCAAAGATTCTATAAAACTTTAGAAGACAGCATACGTATTTTCTGTATTTTTAAGCATAAAGCTCTGTTTTCCTAATCTAGGCCGTAAATGGTAACTATGTAAATGAATGGAAAACTGATATTAAAAATATTTTATAAAAGTTAAGCATCTATAATTCTGAAACAATTCATGAAACGAATTAAAAACAATTGCACAACTTGGAATTGTAGAATTTGAAGGAATTCTGCTAAATATTTCAAGTGTGTCGGTGTTACTATTTGTGTTGGAGGAATGTAGAGGAATATTAATAAAAAACAATTTATGCTCTATTATCATTATCATCATCACCCATCAGTTAAAAAATATATCTACATCTGTAATATTTTTCTTTGTTTTCTTATAAAAGTTATGCATCTTTAATTCTACTTCAATTTTTTGAAAACTAAAATTAAAAAGTTGAGAAATATTTTGTTAAAAAAGAAATAGAATTTCAAATACCATTATAAAAATAATATTATGTTACATTGTTGACAGAAAATCATAAGTAGCATTTCTTTTCATTAATTTGTAAATATTAATTATCTCTCCAATTTTTTTTATTTATATTTGATAGATTTTATTGATAAAATCTCTAATTTTCAATAAAATGAGATTGTAACGTTGAAAACATCTTAGTATAGGCGTTTGAAACAATTTGCAGCCATATCATAGTACTAATTTGGAGACAAATCTCCATATATTGTTATTGGAAATCATTAAGCACATGCGAGAGATTAAGAGTAAAGCTGAAATAGATTATAAAAGAAGAGCTACTGTCCTCTTACAAAAATAAGCAACTTATCTCCCAAAAATGGTTCGAATCATAAACGCAAAAAAAAAACAACAAAGAAATTTTAAAAAGAAGAAGAAGCAAACTTTTTTTTTTGAAACACAAACTTTCATTAAAGCCTCAAAAGGCAAACAGAACTACAGCCGATACTAGATCGGATCGATTGAAATACATGAAAACAAATTGAAAGCAGATAGGTTGATACAGGTATGAGACATGCTCATAGACTTGGAGACAATCATGAAGACTTTCCAGCCAAAACACTGTATTGTTTGCTCGAGAGAGCTGATAGTCGGATTTGAGACCGACGTTGAAACATCCGAAACTTCGGATTTGACCAAAAGCAGCAGAGAGCCTCGCCAATGGTAATAAGATTGGCTCCAAATTGGAGTCATATGCAAGGGCACCAACGATAGTAATTTGGATCTGATAGGATCCAATGATGGACAAGATATGAAAACCAGCAGCCTTGACTTTGAACATTAAGAGGAACCCCTCACAAAAAGAAGAAGCAAACATAATGTTTTATTTAAGCAAAATGACCAAACACAACTCTGATCTTCTTCTAGTCACAATCATTTTGCTTCTAAAAGCTGCACATCTAGTACGGCTCCACAAGGCTTGCGGAAGCTAGCTCCATCGTAAACTGCCTCTGATCCCAACTCCTCCTCAACACGCAAAAGCTGTTAATGTTACAACAGGCAACGAAACAGGTTTAAGTCAATAAAAGTCCGGCATGATTATATCCCGAGATTTGGTTTAAGATATGTATCAGAATTAGAAAGAAAAATGTGAGAGTTTTTCGCTAACCTCTGCGGGATTGAATTGTCTTCCTCGGTGACAACGTTGGTGCCGTTGCTATTAAGAATCCATGACATAGATTGAAGCTACTGTTCTAAAGGAACTTGAATCCCATCTTGCAACTGAAAGTTTGTAAGTCTGGACTTAAGATTCAGCTTGTTTGAGTGAGAGATCAATGAAGGATCGTTCAAGCAAATTACCGAGCAAGTTGACCCATCTTTCACAAAGTTTGCGTTTTCGATTTGCATTGCGTGTTGCTGCTGGCCCAAGTGTTCCTATCAAGAAATAGTTTTTGACTTGTCCGTTTTCGCAGATGAGCTAGAGTTGAGAAGTATTTAAAAACAAAGGATTACCTTTTGCACACGCAATTGCTCAAGGGATTGCCTGATCGAATTTTCGAGCTGTCCCAAATCTTCAACGTTGTTTATCTTATCTGGTTCTGTCCAATATCTGCAGAACATGATACATGCAAGTATAAAACAAACTACGAACATCAAGGAAACAAAGAATTATCAACTTCATAAAGATCTTTTACCTTCATCTTCCATGTATCTCAGAAATCCGAGCTAGCAGAATCCTTTCTTGAGTACTCAAGTCTGGTTTGTTAATTTTCTTACATTTATTCTCGCACCAATATTTATGAACTAATCAAGAACAATTAGGATGTGTTGCAACATATCAGTTAACATCATTTGCTTTGAGAGTTTTCTAATCTTGCATAATAATAGTTATCATATATTAAAGCTACTCTGAAACATTTTTTGTTACCTTTTTCCATAATATGTTGGTCTTGCACCAGGTTTCAACTCCCGGATGAAAAAATCATTGAACGTCTGCAAGTAAGAAAACAAAACTTCAGCTTAAGGATCCGCATAGAATGTAGACAAGTTCACAACTTATTCAATCCATCAAGAACATAACAAAGATGCCACTTGACGAAGTTAACAAATGGCTCTTTTATAATTAGTCACTTGCTTATATAGCTTACTCATAGTGTGAGTCTAAGAACACACATTTGGATCTAGTGTTGAGACTATAAAACAGATTCCTTGCGTACCTTAAAGTGCTGCAGAGAATACTTGACTTCAGACATGTTTATTTGATCCTACAACAGACAAAAAATCTTAATTGCAAACCCCACAACCAAGCAAGAACATTTTATTGCTTAGAAAATAGCAACTTTGCATGCCTTAAAGAACTCGAGAAAGCTTGGTATTTTTTGGGCAGATTCAACTGAGCTAATTTTCTTCCTCTGGTTCTTAGAAAGTCTCTGCAAAATCTCCCTTCCCCCTGGATGAAGAAGATCAACCAAGCAATGCAAAACCGTAATCAGTTTGTTATAATGGCACAACTAAATTTTATAGTGACAATACAATAGGTAATCTATCACAGAGGTTGCAGGTAAGAGGTAAAAGTCGTAATTAGTTTACCTTGATCCATAAGTCGAAGCTCAATTTTTGACTGGTAAATAGCTCTCATGGACAGAACAATCTTTGAGTCGATCAACTCTTCGACGAGCCTCTTGGTCTTCCGATCAATCACCTAAAGCAAGAACCGAAGAAAAAATTTACTTTGTATATGAATTCGTTTGCTGTGTGATTTATTTACTTTGTATATAAATAGCTCTCATGAATTCTGATTGTGTGGGTCGCACAGCTACCGAAGTCGAAGATGGTGTTTATAGGAGATGGGAGGTATACGGAAGGTCAAACGAATGAGTTCACTCTCAGAGTTAAGGTGGCAGTTACGGGAGAAGATGGTGGGGCAAGAGTGACTGTCGACCTTCGTAACAGTCACGACACTGAAGCCAGACAGCCGCCACCGAGAGAAATGTGTGAAGGAGACAATGGAGTCTCACTGGACAGGGAAAAAGTGGGCCAAAAAGGCCTGTTGTCATTGGGCTGCACGTTTGGGCCTATTTCTTTTCCCCAATCATTAAAGGAAGAAGGTATATATGTGAGAAGCTGATATAAGATGGGCCTCGGTTTTCTATTTCGTCTGCCGAACAAATTGTGTCGAGTAATAGGTGTTTTTTGTTTTGTGGACATAAGATTTTTGATTGGACAAAATTTGAGAAGCTTTTGATTGGAGAGGTAGCCTGCTGATGTGGATTTAATACTGACGTGGACACCCTAAGTAAGCAAGGATCCTCTCCCTTTGGTTCGGAGATAATACGACGACATTTGGTTCGGACAATTGATCCATTCAGGTATAAAGCGAGTATGGGTGGGTACGCGGTCCATCTTTTAGTCTAAGGAATTTGGAAAAGAAACAGGTCCAGCTTTGGCCCAATTAGAAAAACATTTTCGGCCCAGGTTTTTCAGCCGCGTCTTCTTCTGCGTATTTTCCTGTCGGCGGCGGTCTGGATTCTCCAGCTTGCTCAAGCTCCTTTTGCTTGGTTATCAATGTCGCGACTGTTACGAAGCTCGACAGACACTCTCGCCCCACCATCTTCTCCCATAACTGCCACCTTAACTCCGAGATTTAACTCATCCGTGTGACCTTCCATGTTGGTCTTATAAATCAGTTACATCCGAATCTGTGTTCAAGACTCTTTTTTGGTTTTAAGAAGATTAAATTTGATTTTCTTGCTACTCGCTCTCTTATGATAATTTGAGTTTTCTCATGTGTTCATTTTTCACTTCCTTGCCCGTTTTAGTAGCTGCGAAGGTTGGAGCTAATGTCACCCTTACCGATGTCCTGATAAGCTTCTTCATTTTTCATTTGGTTGATAGATTATGAGTTCATTGGATATTTTTTACTATATATATGCAGGTTTTGGAGAATATAACAAGACTTTGTGAGCTCAACTGTAATGCAATATTGTATACCGTTTTCACTTTCTTCTACTTAACACCTACTGAGTTATCATCACTTGCCCAGATCATCATCTATTGCATATATAACCGTCATATGCGTATATGTTTGCTTGTGTCTCCAAGATATTTGTTTCATAGTGTTTGCTGGGTTTCGATTACCATTTTTCATTAGCTCGTTCATTGAAAAGTAACTTGTGGTTGTCTATTGCAGGTGATGGGTCTCGCTTGGGGAGTGTGGGATGCAACGATATTTAATCTACGGCCTAACATTATACTTTGGCCTGATGTTTTATATGATTCAAGTGGTTAGTTCATCTGTTCTCTTTGTGTTGGCCTTCTCTTTTTCCCTTGTGGAGTCTTTGCTTATCGGTGAATTCAACAGCATTTTTAGGTTTCACTGCGACAAGGTGGTTCCGGACAGCTTCGCCTCCGTCGGAGGAGTTGGGGTTTCGAACGACAAGAACGGTGAGGGAAAATGATGCTGTGGGGTTTCGGTATCGGCCGAAGAAATTGTTAATTTTGATGAGTTGTACTGGTGGTGGCCACAGAGCTTCTGCGGAAGCCATTAGACCTGCATTCAATGAGTTTGGGGATGAGTCCTAGGTTCGTCTTGCATTCTCCTTTCATTTTGTTTTCGTAGATTCACATTGATTGATTTCTCTTTGACATTTTTTACAGCCTTTCATGGTACTCAGTTCTATGAGAATCTCGATTTAATATTCAGAAATTTACGAATTAATGGTTTTGAATGCCCTGTAACAGTTTCTATGTATTGTTCTGATACACGAGTTTTAACCCTTTTAATTCCTACTGCAAGTGCACAGCATACGAAGTAGTATTTAGGGGTCGATCCCACGAAGACCAGTTTTCACACTTTGATATATTGAGCTAAACTAAAAGCTAAGACAATTCAAATATGTTTTTGGTTTTTTAATAACTAGTAATGAAAGTGAAATCGGTTGTAAGATAATTTTAACAAGCGTTAGGTCAAGGAATATCGCAGGAGATTCAGAGCAACAGATCAAACAACTATTCAGACAGTGTTTAAGCACAAGTCTAGAACTCAAACATAAAGATAATATCAATCCACTGTCGTGGTATCAATAACTTTGTCTATCGACCTAGAAATCCTAACTGTCGTTGGTACTAGAAATCGTAAACAAGCATTAAGGATAGGTTCGATACGTTCACAATTCTCACAACATCTACTGTCGTAGGTAATGGTTAAATTGCTCACCAATGTTTATTCTAGCAACCTAGCAACTGTCGCTGTCTAAGTTAAACCTAATATCATAAAATCAAATGATCAATTCGATTTAAGCATTAAGAACAACAAAGGTGAAGACATCGATTCTATTAGCCTATTTGTGTTTAATCCCTTAGCTCATGAATTCCTTTTGACAAACCTTAACCTAACTAAGATATCTACTCAGACATATTTAAAGAAGAAAACAAAGAGATTATAGAGTTCATAATAAAAGCTTGAATAGATAACAAAACCTGGATATAAACTTATAAGAACTTAATTAAAACATAAATATAAGAACTGAAAGTAAAGCATAAATATAAGAACTGAAAGTAAAGCATAAATATAAGAACTGAAAGTAAAACTTAATTAAAGCATAAATGTTTAAAGCTTAAAAGAAACTAATAAAAACTTAATAAAAACATAAACATAAAAACTAAAAAGAGACTAAGAGCAATGCTCTGAAGCTAGAGAAGAGAGGAGGAAGAAGATGGTGTGTTTTGAGATTGATGTTGTGAGTCCATTATATAGGCCAAGGTGAAGGGGAGTAGGTGAGACGGGGAACGGTCGTTCTTCTTGGAGAACGATCGTTCTCCTTGGTCGATCGTAGTAGGTGAGATGTGGAGTCGGGGAACGATCGTTCTTCGTGGAGAACGGTCGTTCCATGCTTGGTTGTTGGTGGAGTAGGTGAGGTCTGGAACGATCGTTCTCTTCAGGGAACGGTCGTTCCTCTGCTTTTGTCGGCAAGGTTGGTGAGGTGTGGAACGATCGTTCCGTTGGGGGAACCGTCGTTCTGCATGGTCGTTCTACTCAAAGAACGGTCGTTCTTCAGTTGGTCCTTTTCTCGGTTTTTTCACGTCAACTCGACTCGAACATGTCCGTAAACGCCAAACTCCTTCGGAACTCCGTAAAATCTGTAAAAGACTCAAAACAAAAGAAAAGACTCGAAAAGCCAACAAAAGATGCAAATAAAAACTCAAACCGAATACTAAAAACGAATCAAAATACGTTAAAAACACATAATATCACTCTGCCCAACTAAAACCTTTGCTTGTCCCCAAGCAAAACCAGATATCTTACAAAGAGGAGAGGTTTGAAAAACATGTGAAACTCGTAAAACTTATAGGACCATACTCTAAATCAATTGCCCGTAAACCGCATTCGCAAAGTTCAGATCAAACCGTACTTCATTGTACTTCTCCATAACCGTATAATAAGTAAAATCTCATGATCAAGCATAACTCAATATTTAACATTCATTATCAAATGCGTGTACTCTCACAAAGGGAGTATCTAACAAGTTATGGTCTAGGTATCAAGGTTGGTATTTGGTGGCTCAAGTGTTTCGGTTTCTTTTAGCAGTACAAACGTATGCAAATCATTATGCAAAATCACAGTGAGACACGAACCAATTAGGAGGTACACAACTCTCCTTAACTCTAATCCTTCTACCCTTATTTAACAAAGTCACAAACAAGAACATGGTTTCTTTTAACGTTTTATGAAATTTAACGATATTACCTTGACTTTCCCGGTTCCTTCTGTTTCCTTTTCTTTTCTCTCTTCTTTTTTTTTATTCTTTTTTTATATATATATATATATATATATTTTTTTTTTTTATAGATCGGAGAATGGAACCGGTTTAGTCTCTAAGATCTGCATCAAAAGAATTTCAACGATGTAAGCTTATTTCTTGAATACAAACTTCTACCCATTTAAAAGTTCATCCTCTTTTGAAACGAAGATTTTCGATGAATATATTCAAAAAGAGATCACTTTTTTAGACACATCCCATGAGTTTAATCAGAAAGAGACCACCTATTCTAGACACATTCCTGAAGAAAAGTTGTGTCGGTCCATATACTCCATAGTTTTTGCACATGAATGCAATGACAGTAAACGAAAATAAGTGGGTTTCAACATGGAAATGGTAAGGGTGTGGTACTAGACTAAGGATAAGTCTAGCCATTTGGAGTTAGCAAAGATTGGTAGAAATGATGCAAAGAAAACTCCAAATGTAAAATCCAATACATGATTATCAACCCCCTAAGTGAGATAAATTAAGTCCATATTAAGTTCAAATAATTCGATTAAGTTCAGATGATTTGAGAAATTCACTAAATGATCAAGTTATGGATTTTTCTGCGTTTCCAAACTATCCTCAAACAATGCTAAACAGTCCTAAGGCAATGACATCGAACATGTTGCAATTCCAAAAAGTTTAACAAGTTCACACAATATTTTTGACTTAAAATTTTTTTTTTTTTTTTTGTTTTTTTGAAAATATAAACACACTTAAATAAAACCAAAATAAAACATAAGAAATAAAAATCCATAAAACACAACGTTAGTACACAATAAATCCCTCCCCCAGACTCATTTTTAACCGTCCCGGTTTAAACAAAACTGAAAGAGAAACCCGCAAACTGATAAAAATAAAAATGTCGTAAAATAAAAAATGGATATAACAAGGGATAGAAATAACCACAAGCTCAGTGGTCACTGGTGGAGCTATCGGTGTTGCTCTCTATCCTTCATCTGCTGAGTAAAAACCTGAAATAAATCCCAAACAAAAACAAGAAACGTAAATAGAACAAGAAAAAAATTCACGATATTTACATGTTACCTGGTGGGTTGCCTCCCACGAAAGCGCTTGTTTTACGTCGCTAAGCTTGACGTAGAGAGCTGATTATGCTTGAGGTGGGTCGCTTAAAGGAAAGGATTCCCCTTGTGTGATGGTTGAATCAGCGAGGTACGGCTTCAAACGCTGACCATTGACAACGAATTTTCTCCCCTTTTCGTCCAGCAATACCACATCTCCATAAGGTCGGACTTCTTTGATTGCAAAAGGCCCAGACCATCTTGATCGTAACTTCCTGGGAAACAGCTTCAGCCGAGAGTTGAAGAGTAGGACTTGGTCGTTGGGAGCGAAGTTGCGAGCCAGTATGCGCTTGTCGTGGTATGCCTTGGTTCGCTCCTTGTAAATCTTCGAGTTCTCGTATGCGAGATGCCTAATCTCCTGGAGCTCGTGTAGCTGCATCATGCGCCTTTCTGAAGCTGGTTTGATGTCATAGTTGAGCAGCTTAACTGCCCATGCGGCTTTGAATTCGAGCTCAACGGGGAGGTGACAGGCTTTGCCGTAAACAAGGTGGAAAAGAGTGGTCCCGAGAGGCGTTTTGTAGGCGGTCCTGTAAGCCCATAGAGCGTCGTCTAGCTTGGAAGCCCAGTCCTTCCGAGTTGTGCTCACCGTCTTCTGAAGTATGCTCTTGATTTCTCGGTTAGATATCTCTACTTGCCCACTCGTTTGCGGATGGTAAGGTGTTGCGACCTTGTGTTTTACACCATTCTTGCGCAACAGATTCTCGAAAATCTTGTTGATGAAGTGAGAGCCTCCATCGCTGATGACAACGCGCGGAACACCAAACCTCGGGAAAATGATAGATTTGAACATCTTGATCACCACCTTTGCATCGTTCGTGGGACTCGCCAATGCTTCAACCCATTTAGACACATAGTCAACAGCCACGAGTATGTACTCATTCCCGAAGGAAGATGGGAATGGTCCCATAAAATCAATCCATACGTCAAAGACCTCCACTTCGAGAATGAAGTTCTGTGGCATCTCATTGCGCTTGCTGATGTTGCCCTGTCGCTGGCATGTATCGCATCTAGAGATAAAGCGCTGAGCGTCTTTAAACATTGTTGGCCACCAATACCCAGCTTGCAGAACCTTGGAGACTGTCTTGAAAGTAGCGAAGTGTCCGGCATAGGAAGAGCCATGACAGTGAAACAGAATCTCCGGTATCTCCTCATCAGCCATGCAACGTCTGAATACTCCATCTGGGCAATGCTTGTACAGGTACGGCTCATCCCAGAAGTAATGGCAGATATCTTTTAGGAATTTCTTCCTTTTGTTTCCCATAAAACCGTGAGGTTCTACATCAGCAGCTAGGTAATTCGCAATCTCACCAAACCAAGGAATCTGAGGATAGTGGCTGCTTTCGGTTTGGTTGCAGAATTCAGATTGAGCGGGTGCTTCCTCGATTTGGAATACTCCGATCGAGTAAACCTGTTCTTCAGGGAGGCTGTCATTGAGTGGGAGTTCTTCATCAATCCGCATCCTAGATAAATGGTCGGCAGCTCCATTATCTATTCCCTTCTTGTCTTTGATCTCCAGGTCGAATTCTTGAAGTAGAAGAATCCACCTAAGTAGCCGTGTCTTAGCGTCTTTCTTGGTCAGCAGATACTTGAGTGCTGCATGATCCGTATGAACTATAACCTTTGATCCAATGAGATAGGACCGAAACTTCTCAAAGGCGAAGACGACGGCCAGAAGCTCCTTTTCTGTCGTAGCATACTTGCACTGGGCATCATCCAATGTGCGACTGGCGTAGTAGATAACGTGGAGCTTCTTGTCTTTCCTCTGGCCGAGAACTGCACCAACAGCATAGTCGCTAGCATCCGTCATAACCTCGAAAGGTAGGCTCCAATCTGGTGGCTGCACAATGGGTGCGCTGACCAATGCTCCTTTGATCGTATGAAAAGCCTCAAGGCAGTTGCTATCAAAATCGAACTTCTCCTCTTTGCACAACAGCCTCGTGAGGGGTATAGCTATCTTTGAAAAATCCTTGATGAATCTGCGATAGAAGCCTGCATGCCCCAAAAAACTGTGGATCCCTTTGACAGAAGTAGGTGGTTGTAGGTTCATCATAACCTCGATCTTAGCTTTATCCACTTCGATGCCATCTTCTGATATGCGATGCCCAAGTACAATCCCATTCCGGACCATGAAGTGACACTTCTCCCAATTTAGAACTAGGTGTTTTTCCTCACATCGCTGAAGTACCCTGCATAGATTAGATAAACAGTGAGAGAAAGAGTCTCCATACACCGAGAAGTCGTCCATGAACACCTCCATTATGTCTTCGATCAAGTCGGAAAAAATGGACATCACGCATCGCTGGAAAGTTGCCGGAGCATTGCACAATCCGAATGGCATGCGTCGGTAAGCGAATGTGCCATAAGGACATGTGAATGTTGTCATCTCCTGGTCGTCCGGATGGATGGGGATCTGGAAGAACCCTGAATAACCATCTAAAAAACAGTAGTATGGATGTTTTGCAAGTCTTTCAAGCATCTGATCAATGAAGGGCAAAGGGAAATGATCCTTGCGAGTTGCAGCATTTAGTTTGCGATAATCTATGCACATTCTATGGCCGGTTATGGTCCTAGTCGGTATCAGTTCATTCCTATCATTTTTTATCACAGTGATTCCTCCTTTCTTAGGAACTACATGAACTGGACTAACCCAAGTACTATCAGAAATAGCATATATTACACCGGCTTCTAGAAGTTTCATTATTTCCTTTTTAACAACATCTTTCAGATTTGGATTCAACCTCCTTTGATGTTCTATAGAACTCCTCGATTCATTTTCTAGATGTATCCTATGCATGCAAAGATCAGGGGAGATGCCAGTAATATCATCAAGTGAATACCCTATAGCCTTTCTATACTTCCTAAGCTCGCATAAAAGTAAAGCTACTTCTACATTATTCAAATCAGCGTTCACAATTACCGGGTAAGTAGAGTTTGTTCCAAGGAATGCGTACCTGAGCCCGGCTGGAAGAGTTTTGAGCTCCAGTTTGGGTGCTTTCAATTCACTCCAAGGGTCGTCTATCGGGTCAAGTGGCGGAGCAGGTGCTCGTGTTGTTTCTGCCGAGTTCTCCTCATCATCTAGGCTCGTGTGCGCTACCATCTGTTCCATTCTTTGGCTGGAGTCTAGCATCTTGGCAAAACTGTCGGCCTCCTCGCTTAGGAAACCATGCTCTCTTTCAGCTAGAGTTAGAGCGGTTTCAAGCGGATCCGGGCACATAAGCTCTTCAGCTGCCTCGTCATATACATCATCCACACCTTCCACAGTGAAGGTCTGTCCATCCATCATCGGTTTCTTCAACAATTTATCCATCTCAAATGACATTACCATGTCGCCTAGCTGAAGGTCAATGACTCCATTCTGTACATCGATTATTGCACCAGCTGTGCATAAGAATGGCCGGCCAAGAATCAGAGGGTCTTTCGGTTCTTCTTCAAGCTCTAGGACCACGAAATCGGCTGGGATGAGTGTGTCTCCAATTCGCACATGAAGATCCTCTAACATACCCACCGGAAGCTTTGTTGATCTGTCTGCGAAGACCAGTGAGATGCGTGTGGGTTTGAAATTGGTGAACCCTAACCGTTTTGCCACAGAGTATAGCATAAGGTTGACACTGGAACCGAGATCGCACAGAGAGCATGTGAATGTCATGGGGCCGATCTTGACTGATAAAACGAATCTGCCGGGATCGCTTCTCTTCTTAAGGACCTTGTTCTGCAGAACAGCACTGCACTCTTTGGAGACTACCATCACGTTTTCCTCCTCAGCAACTTTCCCGGAGACTAGAGTTTTCACATACCGTTTGAGAGCCGGTATCATCTGAACGGCATCCGTGAGAGGCAGCTTCACGGTTAGGTCTCTGAGCATCTCTCTGCATTTGGCATCCTCTAAATCTTTGCGAGACTTCTTGGGTCGTACAGGGTATGGGACTTTGGGTTTGTACACCCTTGCTTCCGGATTGCTGGCCGAAGTTGTTGGAGTTTCTCGGCTGAGTATGTTCTCGGTTGACGGACCAGGGTGCTCGGTTGGCGCTTCTTTTTCTTTCGCCGATTCGGAAGTTGTTTCCGAATTCAATGTTTTCCCGCTCCTTAGCTCGATGGCGTTGACAAACTCCTTCCTAGGTGCTTCAGCTTTTCCAGGCAGAGTCCCTAGTGTCCTTTTTACAGACTCGGCGGTTTGTGCAATCTGAACATCCAGTTGCTTCATGTGGGTCCATACAGCCTCATACTTCCCATTAAGATCAGTATACATAGTGTCAACTTTTTCTGCCGCCTTTTGTTGACTCGCCATCAACTGCTGCATCATGTTCTTCAGCTCGTCTTGGGAGCCGGTTGCTGAAGATGAAGGTTGCGGATTTGTGAAAGGCTGGGGCTGTGAGTTTGTGAAAGGCTGCCTTGGCTGATTCCCTCCTTGGAAACGATTCTGATTAGGAATGAATGGCCGGTTCTGGTAGTTGTTGGAGTAGTTCTTCTGAAAGCCCATCTGTGGCTGATTTCCTTGCTTAGGATAAGCCTGATCCTGCGGATTCTCCACATTGGTGCTCCTATAGGACAGGTTCGGATGAGTGTTGAAGCCTTGGTTGTTAAAACCGCGGTTCTGTCCGAAACCTTGTCCCGTCATATAATTCACTTCCATCTGATCATTCCCGGTTTCTTCCTCATAGGTTTGAGCGATAGGTGCTCCCCCATTCTCGTCGACAAAGTGGACTGACTTCTGGTCCTTTTTTAGCAAAAGATTAACCAAGGCTGTGAGCTCATCAATCTTCTTGGAGTCCACACTGTTGACCTTCCTCCTGTCGTACTCCGGGCTTTTGTTGCTGGAACTTGCGGCTAGGTTCTCGATCAGCTCCAGAGCTCCTTCCTTTGACTTAGTGTAGAAGTCTCCATTACTCGCGGCATTCAAAGCGTTGCGGTAGTCCCATTCTACTCCGTCATAGAAGGTGCTGAGCAGCTGCTCATCACTAAACCCATGGTGAGGGCACTCGTGCTTGTACTCCTTATACCGCTCCCATGCTTCATTGAAGGATTCGCCGGACTGTTGTTCGAATGAGGAGATCTTGTTCCTCAAGGCTGCGGTCTTGGATTTCGTGTAGAACTTATCCAAGAAGGCTGATCTTGTATCAGCCCAAGTCGGTAGAGAGCGTGGTGGTAAAGATTTTAACCACTGTGATGCTTTTCCCGCAAGAGAGAAATGGAAAAGCTTGCACTTCAAAAAATCTGGGGGCACACCATTGGAGCTGGTTGTGCTACAGATCTCTTCAAAGTTCTCGATGTGATCCATCGGAATCTCAGCAGGCAGACCATTGAACAGGTGTTGCTTCACGAGGGCGATCATTTGAGACTTGATCTCGTAATCTTGCCTCTGGATGGTCGGGGTAACGATCGCAGATCGATCTTGGTAGTATGCGTGAGCCGCATCTTTGTCCCCGAAAGCAGGTTGTGCAACTATTTGCCTCTCCTGTTGCAAGCGAAGCTGCTCCATGGCTGCCTGAAGTTGTTGCAGCTGAGCTGCGATGTCTATTTATCCGCCCATCTCTGAGTTGGCGGTGTCAGACGTTTCTGCTTCTTTAACGGGTGTGTTGCGTTTTCTGAGTTCTCGTTCTCTCCTTGCTAGCTCGTCGTTTGTCAAGCAAAGAAGGTCCTCGTTGTTTTTGCTCCTTGTGCTCCTTGTGCTCCTTGTGGACATGCACCTGAAACACAAAAACAAAGAAGAGAAGAAAACAAGTTCAGTAAAGTTCTTAGTCTAATAATTTGACCGTAAACCAAAAGTGAAAATTTGGTCCCCGGCAACGGCGCCAAATTTGATGCTGCGTATTTTCGGGTGTGAAAACAACAACCAAATGTTATTTTATCGATCCACAGGGAAAGCAAGAATAGGCACACCAAGAGTACAAGATTCTAATCGAGCTAAACGATTCAAGATTGTTTTTGGTTTTTGTAAATATCAAATAATAAAAGCGAAATCGGTTGTAAGATAATATTAAACAAGCGTTAAGTCAAGGAATATCGCAGGAGATTCAGAGCAACGGATTAAACAACTATTCAGGCAGTGTTTAAGCACAAGTCTAGAACTCAAACATAAAGATAATATCAATCCACTGTCGTGGTATCAATAACTTTGTCTATCGACCTAGAAATCCTAACTGTCGTTGGTACTAGAAATCGTAAACAAGCATTAAGGATAGGTTCGATACGTTCACAATTCTCACTACATCTACTGTCGTAGGTAATGGTTAAATTGCTCACCAATGTTTATTCTAGCAACCTAGCAACTGTCGTTGTCTAAGTTAAACCTAATATCATAAAACCAAATGATCAATTCGATTTAAGCATTAAGAACAACAAAGGTGAAGACATCGATTCTATTAGCCTATTTGTGTTTAATCCCTTAGCTCATGAATTCCTTTTGACAAACCTTAACCTAACTAAGATATCTACTCAGACATATTTAAAGAAGAAAACAAAGAGATTATATAGTTCATCATAAAAACTTAAATAAATAACAAAAGCTGGATATAAACTTATAAGAACTTAATTAAAGCATAAATATAAGAACTGAAAGTAAAGCATAAATATAAGAACTGAAAATAAAGCATAAATATAAGAACTGAAAGTAAAACTTAATTAAAGCATAAATGTTTAAAGCTTAAAAGAAACTAATAAAAACTTAATAAAAACATAAACATAAAAACTAAAAAGAGACTAAGAGCAATGCTCTGAAGCTAGAGAAGAGAGGAGGAAGAAGATGGTGTGTTTTGAGATTGATGTTGTGAGTCCATTATATAGGCCAAGGTCAAGGGGAGTAGGTGAGACGGGGAACGGTCGTTCTTCTTGGAGAACGATCGTTCTCCTTGGTCGATCGTAGTAGGTGAGATGTGGAGTCGGGGAACGATCGTTCTTCGTGGAGAACGGTCGTTCCATGCTTGGTTGTTGGTGGAGTAGGTGAGGTCTGGAACGATCGTTCTCTTCAGGGAACGGTCGTTCCTCTGCTTTTGTCGGCAAGGTTAGTGAGGTGTGGAACGATCGTTCCGTTGGGGGAACGGTCGTTCTACATGGTCGTTCTACTCAAAGAACGGTCGTTCTTCAGTTGGTCCTTTTCTCGGTTTTTTCACGTCAACTCGACTCGAACATGTCCGTAAACGCCAAACTCCTTCGGAACTCCGTAAAATCTGTAAAAGACTCAAAACAAAAGAAAAGACTCGAAAAGCCAACAAAAGATGCAAATAAAAACTCAAACCGAATACTAAAAACGAATCAAAATACGTTAAAAACACATAACATCATGTTCTAAAATAGTGTTATATGTGATCTTTATTATTAAAGAGTTAAATATTCTGACATTCTACATACCTTAAAAGTTAAGATATTGATGAATTGGAGCAAACACACTGCAAGTCTGCAACAAACAAAATTTGTATACCATTGCGAAGGATGTGCAAGAAAAGTAAACCTTTGATCTGTCAAAAGACAAGAAAAAAAATAAAAACATGATCATGAAAACATTCTCATATTCTTCACATAGTACTACAATTTCAAAGGGAATAATACAAGGCTATATAGCCTATGAAAAAAACAAACCAATTCTGTCGTTGTAATAAGAGAAGAAATCCACATCCTCTGCTTTTTTTCAATATACTATCTTTTCTTCCACTGTGCATTGCTAAAGCCATACGTGACAAAATAAGGACCTACGTTTAAACTCAGGACAAAACCAAAGAAAATTATAGAAATAATAGAGCTTCATCAAAGATTATTAAAAATCACTGTTCATCCATTGGTGTCTTAAGATGAAAGGGCTCCCTAAAGATAATTGTCTCTTCACCACAGTTGTTACAGATTTGAGCATTTGCCATCAGCTGCATATGTTCTATAGTTACGACCATGCTACCTTATCCGTTAAATGATAAATAAAAAACAAAAAATGCATTAAAATAATCTAATTGCGATTTAAGGTGTGATAGATAAACTCAAATAATAAACAAGTCATTCTACAACTATTTTTAATTTGTAGATGCCATAAATAAAAGAAAAAACAAAACTAACAAAAAAAACATAAATTTCATGTGAATTGCAATTTCATATAAATTTGAGAACATTTGTAATGTAAAATAGGTGTTTGTAAGACTAACAACTTCTAGTTGTAAAGTTTTGTTATGGAAATAATATGAATGTGTAAGTCGTAAATTTAGTTGTAAATTTGTAGGAAGCTTCGTGACTCAGTGGGTTTGAGATTCAACGGTGGGATTGTCGTTTCAACGGTTGGTTTCTCGTGAATCGGAGTTTTAGTGAAGCTGGTCGCTACAGTTCTTCAGCAGTTGCAGTCTTGAGTGTTTGGTAAATCTGACGGTGAGTTCTTCTCTGATTGAGCTGAAATTTGGCAGAGGTGTTGTTGACTTGTTCATCTCGGATTTGTACGGTGGGATTGTTCTCTGGTTGCCGTAATCCTAATGAGCTGAGGTCGTTTTGTATCTGCTAGTTTTGTAAGCTTGTATTGCTATCTTGTTGAGTTCTCTTGTGTTGGAGATTGCTCTCTTTGAGCCTTAGTCTATGGATCTGTTCTGTAGGAACAAGGAGGACGTGGTTGTAACACTCAAACATTTGATATAGTGGATTTTGAGTGGACTACGGTCCCGTGGTTTTTCCTTCTCACATCGAGGAGGTTTTCCACGTAAAAAGATTGTGTCTCATTTCGTTTTCTACTTAGATTATTTCTGTGCCATTGGTTAAGTCTTTTTCTCATAGGCTCACACAAGTGCGGAGAAATTTATTTCGCTGCACATTCCTGTGTTTTGTGTTTTCCCCAACAGATACAGCTTTGTAAAACTTCCTTTATCGAATGTAAAGAACGATAACCCAAAATAATCAACACAATGATTTTCATAAGGATCTAAAGAGACTCATGTCTGTCTTCCCTATCAGTTACAAAAGGCATGCACAAGAATATGAAAGAATAGAACTATTTATAGACGGGGATGCTCATCTACCAACATCCGCCTTATCAAGCAAATCCAAAACCTTCTTGTAAAAAGGCTTTGAAGTGGTGTGAGTATCCTCTAAATATCTCCATTGAACATAATATTTTTGAATAGCCAATCGTAATATTAAAAAAATTAAAAGAATTTGTTTATGTTTATGTGATTTAAGAAAATGGCAATGATTGGCACATGCGAGAGTGTATTTGAATTTTTGATTTTTTCTACTACTTTAGTTTTTAATTTTTTGTTATTTGTTTTTTTGATGAAATGTGAAATTAATTAAAATATGAAAAGATCAGTGACATTTACAGGTGGAATAAACGAAAAGGAAACTGAGAGAAAAAACAATTTGGACAACATTGATGCAAAATCGGAAATAATGAGACAAGCTAGGAAGAACAGAAATAGCCTCGTGTAAGATCTATGTTTGGACGACCATTAACCAGCGACGCAGAAGACCTTCGAGTTTATGCGGAGCTTTGAAACGTAGAGAGAGGATCCGATTTCTTAGAAGTCTGTCAATACTGCGAGTGAGTTGAGCGACAGGGAGCCATTGTCCTTGGTTCCGACGTGAATTCCTCTCACGCCAAATGTAATAAATTGTCGTTTGGAACAGCATCCGGAGCAATATACCATCCTTGAATGGGAATGTCCCCGTAGTGAGCTTAAGAACCGTGTCTCCCCAGTCCGAGGTTACACAACTACCAAGCAAAGGACCAGCTAATGAATTCCAGATTGTAAAAGTGTATTGTTAATTATTAGTTATAATACGTCACATTATTTTACTTATTTTGGTGATTACTTATTTTCATCATTTTTACTCTTTATATAATTCCAGTCATCTCTCTTGTTTTTAAATATATTTTGAAGAATTTGTCTTCAATTGGTCTATTTATAATTTTGTTAGGCTTATTATTAATTAAAAGTTTATATGTTTTGTTTAGTGAAATAAAGTTGTTTAGTAATTTTATTTGTTTCATATAATTTGTTATATAACTGCTTTTTTTCATTGTTTACGTGGATAATATTTTTCATCTAATAAGTTTTTTTCACTTTTAATATAATTCTGATCTGTTTATTTTTTTAAGTTACTTTTTTTTTCTTTGGAATAATCACATTTTATAATTTTATGATTTTTTTAAAAAATTACTTGTTGATGCTTTAGATTAATCTTCTTTGCAAGTGCTTGCATTTTTTTGAAACAAATGTATTTTATTACTCATTTTTAGTTATTCTGTAAATATTTATTTTATATCTTAAATATTAAGGTAGGTATTATTCTAGAAATGGGTACAGACGGAAGTCGTTAATTTTATTTTCCGAGATCCGATTCTGATATTTTTAATAAAAAGTTTGTTTACTCTTTTTCTAAAGAAAAAAATAGCTTATGGATATTTTCTATTGATTTTAAGTATAATTTGTTATATTTATAATCATAATTCATTGTTTTTATTTTATATAATTATCTATTATGTAAAATGTTTCGTTATCGTCTATCATTAAATTTATACTTTTGTTAAATTAGTAAAAAAAATTCATTTCTTTTATTTGGTTGTGTCATTTTCTTTATCTATATAATACTATCTTTTCCTTATTGCATTTGTGGATAATAACTTTCATTTAATAATATATTTATTTTTTCACTTTTAATATAATTCTGATCTGTTTATTTTTTTAAGTTACTTTTTTTTTCTTTGGAATAATCACATTTTATAATTTTATGATTTTTTTAAAAAATTACTTGTTGATGCTTTAGATTAATCTTCTTTGCAAGTGCTTGCATTTTTTTGAAACAAATGTATTTTATTACTCATTTTTAGTTATTCTGTAAATATTTATTTTATATCTTAAATATTAAGGTAGGTATTATTCTAGAAATGGGTACAGACGGAAGTCGTTAATTTTATTTTCCGAGATCCGATTCTGATATTTTTAATAAAAAGTTTGTTTACTCTTTTTCTAAAGAAAAAAATAGCTTATGGATATTTTCTATTGATTTTAAGTATAATTTGTTATATTTATAATCATAATTCATTGTTTTTATTTTATATAATTATCTATTATGTAAAATGTTTCGTTATCGTCTATCATTAAATTTATACTTTTGTTAAATTAGTAAAAAAAATTCATTTCTTTTATTTGGTTGTGTCATTTTCTTTATCTATATAATACTATCTTTTCCTTATTGCATTTGTGGATAATAACTTTCATTTAATAATATATTTATTTTTTCACTTTAAATGTAATTTTGATCATTTTTTTGTTTTAAAATAAATTATGTGTTTCTCTTATTGTAATTTATTTCTAACAATTCAATTGGTAGCACTAATTAAATAATATTAATTATATTTAAATTCATTAGAAAATATTAATGGATTTTAATGAATAATAAAGTTTTTAAAAAAAATTGAATTTATATTTTATTTAGTTTTTTTTTAAGTTGACAGATATCAAATTTTGGTTACATTTGGTTGCTGATGTGGAGGCTTGAGAGGGAGAGAAGTTGGCTAATTATATATAAGATTTTAGGATATATTGTTCTTCGTTTCTCTAAAATCTAAAATATATCGTTTGGTGTAGTGGTTTGGTGTGTTTTATCTTCTTTAAAGGTACGAAGTTCGAATTCTACGCTATGCATCTATGTGATTTTTTTCATTTTTTCACTTAAAAAAGGACATGTGGCAGCAAGATGTACAATACGAGGAAAGAGTATGGCTCATTATATATAAGATTTGATAAAAACAACTTATTGTTGAACTCAGTTTGTTTAGTTAAGACAACTTTATCAACCAACCCACTAAACCAAAAGAATGACATCGTTACAAAACACCATGTTTTCAATCTTTTAGTCTTTATATATTATACATATACTATTACAACAACTCATTAATCCAAATCTTCTAGAATTTATTTATTTCCATCATAGATATAGATATTAATATATTTTGACTTTTTTTGGTTTGATTAATATTTTCTTTTTTGTAACGGACGTTATTAATATTTTTGAATATCGGTTCAATTATAAAATGCTATTTTATTTAAATGAATTAATTATTTGAAAAGTCATTCTATCAATTTTTTATTTTCATGGTCTTATATATATAACTCACTAAATAAAAAAATTATGTGTTCTAATTTATTTTATTTTAAAATACAAAATACAATGAATAAATTTTGAAAATACTTTATAACATTTATTGCTAAGTATTTGAAAAAAAAATATTTATAATTTTACAATTTGTTATTTCAATATTTAATATTTTAATTAATATTAAATGTTAATATATAATTTGAACCCGGTAAACTATTTTTCTAAGTCCGCCTGGTCGTCTAACGTGTATAGAGGTTTGGAAGAGGATTGAAGGTGGGTCCATTGAGTTGTTGGAAAAGTCTGGCCACACAAAGAAAATTCTCAAGAACTTTAATATTCCACCAATCACAACTGTTATAATCGTAAGAGAAAACACATATGATGGTTACAACTTTTTTCTGGTGTCACAAAAAAAAAAAAAAAGATGGTTACAACTTTTTTTTTTTTTTTGAACTATGATTACAACTTTATTGCTTCCAACCAAAAACAAAACAGAACAGAAGCTTCGTTGTGACTTAATAAACGTATACACGTAATAAAATACCGAAAGCTATTTCAAGATCCATAAAATGTACAACGCGTGTGAATAATAATAGTAAAGGGCTTGTGATTGAGTACAAACGTAACCAGTGTGAGGATCGTCTAATCAATTTATTAGTTATTTAATTCTTCGCCTTTTCCAGCCTTCCTTTTTAAAATAAAAAATAGTAATAAAAAAACATAAAAATTACTAGGTTCAATAAAACAAGACACAGAGAAAGAGGTCGAATCATTTTTTGGTAGGTATAAATTATAAAAGGTCAAACACCATCACCTTACTTCTCAGTTTCATCACATCACTTAGCCTTAGCCATAATCATAGCCATTATAATCTGGACAAACTCCTCGTAGTTTAATTGACCATCTCCATCAGCATCTGCTTTACGGATCATCTCTTCAATGTCTTCATCAGTCAGTTTCTCTCCTAGGTTCGTCATGAGGTGACGCAGCTCTGCAGCAGATATGAATCCGTTCTGGTCTTCGTCAAACACCCTGAAGGCTTCTTTCAGATTTTCCTCCGAGTTTAATTCCATCAACTTCTCAGCCTTCATCTTCTCCGAGTTTCCTTCATCTTCATCCGTTCTGGTCTTTGTTTCCTTCATCTTCTCCGAGTTTGTTTCCTTCATCTTCTCAGCCTTCATTTTCTCCGAGTTTCCTTCATTTTCATCCGTTCTGGTCTTTGTTTCCTTCATCTTCTCCGAGTTTGCAGTTTCCTTCATCTTCTCAGCCTTCATCTTCTCCGAGTTTCCTTCATCTTCATCCGTTCTGGTCCTTTTTTCCTTCATCATCTCCAAGTATGTTTCCCTCATCTTCTCAGCCTTCATTTGTTTACGTAACTACATGTAATAAACAAACTAAATCGTTGTGATAATATAGAGAATTGTAAATCGATTACGTGAAACAAATCTGAAGAATGACAACTTTTAAAGGACCATGCATGCAAATACTTATATAGAGTTTCTAAAAGATATATGCAGTTAAAAATAAAAATAAAAAGATACATGCAGTTAAAATCTATCATATGTATTATTTTCTTGCTAATATGTGGAACAGAACAATTGTAGGTTTAGATAAATAAAATAAAAAGAACAGTTGTAGGTTGGTATTAGTTTTGTTGGAGATATGCCAATCACTACAGAAATCAGACAAAAAAAGAGACGTTAGCGAACCTCATATATTTTCACGAGTTGTTCTACCAGCTTGCCGGCCACGTGAAGGAGATGAGAAACCATGGATCCTGATTTGCAGAGGAAGAGATAAGAGTTACGAAATTTGAGTGTGAAGAGGAGATAAAGTCATATAGGTGGATTTATAGAGAGACTGAGTTTGACGGTTAATGTGAACCATAGAATTTTCGAGAAGATAAAGTACTCACGTCTATGACGTAATAAAAATGACGCCATAAAATAGCCATAAAATGACGTAGTAAAATGACGCCATAAAATAGCCATAAAATGACGTAATAAAACCTCTGTAAATTAATAACGTTGGAACCGAAGAATTTTATTAATTTATAAAGGTATTAATTTGAAAGAGGGATAAATCTTTAATCCTTATTTTCATGAAAAAAATATTTTAAATTGTTTACTTTTTTTTATATAATCGTGTTTCCATATTATTTTAGAAATCTTTTTTTTTATACCCTATTGGACTATCCAAGTGGAAATGATACATGTTCAGAAGTTGAGAGTTTAGAAGAAATTGTGGCTACAATCGCTAATGCTGATCATGAGACTGAAGATGATGTTAATGCACCTTCAGAAACGGTTACACGTAAAAAAAAACAATTCTTGCGTCTAGAGCTTTTCACAATTTTTTTTTATGTAATTCGAGAAGGCGACACCACAACTTGTTAGTGCAGTAAGAAAAATTAGAAATGAACTTCAGCAAGATTTGAACTTTAAAACAAAACAAACAACACTAGAGTCTTATTTTACTATATTGACTTAATGATGTATACATAATTTATATACATCATTATTAATTTATAATATTATTGGAACCATATATTTACACAGAATTTTTTTAATAAATTATTATCTTATTATCTTATCGAATTTTGTTAAATTTTACACTAGGTTTGACAGTATTGGACAGAGCATTGGGGATATCATTCGGTCAAACTTCCGGGAAATCCATCCCAATTGGTCTCTTACACCGCCCCATGTTCGCATTACTTGGTTCAAGTGCTTCGCGGTTAGTTTTTAATCTTAATTTTTTTAAAAAAATCATTTTAATTTGATAACTAAATATTTTCATGTTTTTTGTAGCAAAAATGGAATTGGTCAATCGCTATTACCGAGACGGTGAAAGCAGAGTTCAACCATAGGGTGTTGCTTCACCTCAAGAACATTGTTGGCGACTGGAAGGAAAAGTTGAGGGTTATGGGTGATGACGCAAAAGAAACCTACCTCGACAACGATGTTTGGAATGGCCTGAAGGAGTACTGGCAACAGGCTAACGTAGTACGAAGGTCTCTCACTTGCTCCAAGGCCCGGCTGACCTGTGATTCTGATGGTAACCTGCCAATTCCTCATACTTCCGGACAGACTCCACACGCCAAAAGGGCACTGCAAATTGTAAGTTTTTGATACTAGTAAATTTTTATTACATATATATATAATAATAAAATATTTATAAAAAGCCCTAGCTAGTTTAATTAATTTGTTTTTTTTTTTTAATATAGGCTGCCAAAGAAGGAGCACCACCATCTTTAGCCCGACTTTACAAGGAGACCCATCAGCATTCCGATGGCACCTTCTCCCATCCTCGAGCAGAGCAGATCTACAACGATGTAGAGACTCGGATTCAGGAGATTCAGACACAGCTCACACAAGAAAATCTGGAAGGTGCACCGGTCCAACTTTCGACCATTGAGCAAGACAAAATATTTGAGCAGGTAAATTAATTTTCAAGCTTTTTAATGTTTATTTATATTTTTAATCTTTAATTTTAATTATATAGTTTAATTTTACATATATATATGCATGTACTAATTAATATTTGATCCAATTGAAGGTTGCTCCGAGGAAAAGAGGACGTATAGTTGGGATCGGGAGTGTCAACGATGTCCCCAGGGCGAGAGCTGAACACGCTGCTAGAAGGCAAGAAGACTCCTCTATCCGGAGGGAGTTGGAAGCTAATAAGGACAAATTTAAGGTCATGGCAAATATGATGGATATGATTCTAGAATCAACTCCAAACGTGAACCCGGCAGTTGTGTCTACGTGGCAGAATATGCGTCCAAGCTTTATCCCCAACGATCCTACTCCGGAAGAGCAGGCGGAATTGGAGCGGCGTGCGGATGAGAAGAGTGCCGAGATGTTCAACGATATAAACCTAAATGCTTAGCTTTTCGGTTTTTATTATTTTGTATTTTGAATATTTTAATATATATTACATATATGGATGTTATTTATATTTATTAAAGATTAGATTTTTTTTTCAAATATCAAATTTTAAAGTTTTTTAAAAATATTATCGAATTTTTACAAAATTAAAAATTTTAAATATATTAAAAACAAATTTCGTAATGTATAGACGTAAATTAGTCGTAAGATTACGACTAATGAACATCTACTTTCGATGTAAGTTAGTCGTTAATTTACGACTACTTAACCTCTACTGTGGATGTACATTAGTCGTAACTTTACGACCAATTTACCTCCCATTTAATACTGAGCATTTACTTCTCGTTTACGACCAATTTATTTACGTCTTTTTTACGACTCCTTTATTTAGTCGTAACTTTAGGACTTTTTTACGACTAACATATTTACGACTAATTTACGACCAACCCATTTAGTCGTAACTTTACGACCAAACTGCCACTATCTGAGGATTACAACTAGCTGTTAACGACTAATCTGCTTTAATAGTTATTTAGTCGTAATGTTCATTTTACGACTAACTTGCTACCAATTGTGTAGTCGCTAGTCACCTCTTTTCGGGAAATCGGCTAATTAGTACCCCAACTATGTCTAAAAGTGCAAATAAATCTCTGTACAATTTTCCTGTGTCAATTAGTACCTGAACTTAATAAAATAAGACTATACATACCTATACTTTTTGGTTTCGGCCAAAAACAACATTGACCAACTTTCCGTCGGTCAAACAATTAAAACCGTTAACGGAGGTGTATTATTAAAAAAAGCTGTTTTACATATTGTCATTAATTAAAAAAAAGAATAAATAAATATTATCTTCGCCTCTTCGGCATCTTGTTGGGAGCATCTTCGGCATCTTGTTGGGAGCATCTTCAAACTAAGAATACTATGTAGCCTTCGTCATCTTCCATCTTCTTCTTTCTCATCGTGAAAGAAAGTTCTCGTGAGGATCCCAGTTTTCGTGTGAGTGCAATTAGATTACAAATAAAGGTGTTTGTGAATGTATTTGGTTTTCTGTGTCATCAATCGAAGGAAGTACAGAGTTTAATCGATTTCTGGGACATCTCAAACAATGAGGTAATTAAAAAATTAGGGTTTTGAAAGCGATTATTATAATTAATCTGTGGTTTATAATTGTTTAATTGATAGTTTATAATTGATTGATATCTGTTTTCGAATTTTTTAATCAATTGCAATATACTATTCGTCTCATATTATTGCATCATGATTTTTTTTTTCAGTGACTCAGATACCTGTTTTCTCATAAATTATGGTGGCAAGTTCGACAAATTCGATGATGGAACATCTTATTATAATGGTGGTTCTGTGACTGAGCTTGTTACACCGGCCAATTCATTGTATCAATCAATGCCTATGAGTTTGTATCGTCAGAGATTATGGTACAAGATGCCATATGAAGACATGTGTGAGCTTAAGATTTTGTTTCATGGTCTTGGTAACTTCTCGAAGATGTGTGAGGCAGCTAGATGGTGCAAAACAGTCGAAATATATATGGAGTTTGATGAAGAAGATGTCGCAAGAGCTGACAATGACGAGGGAGGAGATGGAAATTTTAGAGTTGACGGAATAGATCGTAATGAGGAACCACAAGAGCAAAGAGGAGAGGAGAGAAGAGATGACAGACGTTTAAAAGGAAAGGAAAAATATAAAGGTAGAAGCTGGTGTGATGACCAAGCTCGTGTGGAGGAAATAGTTACCTCATTTGTTGATGAGGAAGAGAATGATAACTATCGACGAACCCCTCCTACAGCAAATTGTGAAGATGCAGATAATGAGATAGTTCATTATGATAGTTGGATAAAAGGCAGTGGAAATCTGGAGATTAGGCAAGTGTTTGAAAGTGTCACTGACTTTAGAGAGGCTGTGTTGGAGTATGCTTTAAAAGGAGGATGGAATATCCAATTTACGAGATGGGCAGCTAAAAAATCTGAGGCTAGGTGTGGTATTGAGAATTGTGAATGGAGAATCTACTGCTCTTACGAGGAATCAGTTTGTCAATGGATGGTTAAATCATTTCAAGAGGATCATACATGTGACAAAGATAGGCGTTGCAAAATATTGACAGAAACTGTGATCTGTGATATGTACCTTAATGAGCTGAGAAAGGATCCTCTATTGAAGCCAATTGTCATGCTAGAACGTATCCATGACCGATATGATGTGGCGCCTTCATTTGATCAGTGCCGGAAGGCCAAGAAGAGGGCATTGCAACTCATTGAAGAGGAATTCAATGAGCAATATAGGAGGATGAAAGACTACCGAGATGAGCTTCTAAAGTAAGTGTAGATCCCTTCATTATTGTGATTAAATTTCCAGATTTAAATGTCAGTTTTTAATTTTAAATATGTTTTTTACAATAGGACAAACACCGGTTCTACAGTGGAACTTTTGACAACCATTGGTGATAATGGTAAAGAAGTGTTTGATAGTTTCTACATGTGTTTTGCTGGCTTGCGGAAGACATGGAAAGAGCATTGTCGACCAATCTTCGGAATCGACGGTTGTTTTTTGAAGTCCAATGAAAAAGGACAACTTTTGGCTGCTGTTGGTAGAGATGCAAACAATCAAATATATCCTTTTGCTTGGGCAGTTGTTCAAGTGGAGAATACGGACAGTTGGATTTGGTTCATTAAGCATCTGAAAAGTGACTTGGATCTTGAAAATGGTGATGGCTTCACCCTCATCTCAGACAGGCAGAAGGTAAGAATGAGTAACTTTGTTAAAACTTCAAAATGGTGTATAGATTTCTTATTAATTTTTAAAAGTAACTTTGTGTACATTTTAGGGATTACTTAAGGCTGTGAACCAAGAATTACCAGAGATTGAACATAGAATGTGTGCAAGACACATTTATGGGAATTTGAAGAAGGTTTATCCGAAAAAGCCAGAGATGAAAGGCTTGTTTTGGGAAGTTGTGGAGAGTTTCAATGTGCCTGATTATGAGGCAAGTTTAAAGAAGATGAAGGCTTATGATATTGATGTATTTAATGCCTTTATGCGTAGGAATCCGAAGAATTGTAGTAGAGCATACTTCTTGACGAATTCCTGCTGTGAAGATGCACTGAATAACTTTTCAGAGTCATACAACAATGCGATTAACAAAGCACGTGCAATGCCATTGATTCAGAGCTTGGAGACAATGAGGAGACTAGCAATGGTACGGATTGAGCTGAGGAGGAACAAAACTAGAAAGCACAAAAGGAAACATAGTCTGAAAGTTGGGTATGTAATCGCTGAAGAGGAGTTAGAGGTGTCAAAGCTCAGCTCAGTCCCTGGACGTCCAGGTATATTTGAAGTTAAGGAGAATGGACAAAGTTATAAAGTTGATATGAAGGAGAAGACATGTATGTGTAGGAGATGGGATTTGACAGGGATACCATGCCGTCATGCATTGCGTGTTGTCTTTGACAATAAAAAAACATTCAAGAGAGAAGACTTGGTTTCGGATTGGTATTTGACCACTACTTGGCAGGCACAGTACATTAATTCGATTGAACCTGTCAATGGGATGAAGTTCTGGAAGAACAGTGAAGAAACAAGAATTGAGGCGCCTGAAACCGCTGTGAAAAAGGGTCGAAAAAGAAAGCCGGAGAAGAGGATAAAGGGTATTCACGAGTCACCAACAAAAGGGAAAAAAGTCACCAAGCATGGACGCACAATGCACTGTTACCGATGCAGTATGGCTGGACACAACGCTTCTAAATGTACTAATATAGGAGTTCCTGGTAAGCCTAGGCCACCAAAAAAGATGAAGACATCAAACACAGCGGGTGAAACCATGACACTTGATGATGGGCCCTGCCCAACTCAACCAACACAGGGATAATTTGATCTTTATGTGTTTAGGTGTTTTTAGATATGGAAGAGAGAAGAATAGTTTTTGGACGTTTTTATCTCCTTATGTTGATGTTGTTTTGGATCATTTATGCATTTTGGTTGTTTAATGAGTTAAGCAGTTTGGTTATATTGAACCCATTTATATTTCAGGTTTTTTTTTTTTTGCTCGTTGAATGATAATCTGCAATATGCATAAATAAAGTTCCTAAAATTGAAACAATTGTCCTGGATTTTTGGTCGTTCCTGAAGTTCTTATTATCGCAGATTCTCCACATCTACAAATAGTAGGAAATCCCCTTCTACGTCCATGACCATGTACACTTAAACCTGCAAATTTTTAATCTATGAAGTTAATTTATACTCACACCAAAATTGAACAAATCCAAAATTAAAGACAGATTCTAATACCTGAATTTGCCGAAGATGACATTTGATTTGAAAACGTAGCCCTCCTCTTCTCTTTTTATTACTCAATTCTAAACCCTAATAAGAAACCAATTTTCCCCAAATTTCTTTTAGTTTGAAGACGATGAATGCTCCCAAGAAGATGACGAAGACAATATTTATTTATTCTTTTTTTTAATTAATGACAATATGTAAAACAGCTTTTTTTAATAATACACCTCCGTTAACGGTTTTAATTGTTTGACCGACGGAAAGTTGGTCAATGTTGTTTTTGGCCGAAACCAAAAAGTATAGGTATGTATAGTCTTATTTTATTAAGTTCAGGTACTAATTGACACAGGAAAATTGTACAGAGATTTATTTGCACTTTTAGACATAGTTGGGGTACTAATTAGCCGATTTCCCCCTCTTTTCTTGTAGTGAATAGTGACGTAAACAAACTCCCACACACTGACACACTCAATATAAAACTTACCAGAAGAGCAAATCACGGATCACCTTACATATCATATTGCTTATGGCTTTCATATCGAAAGCAAGCCCCATGCGTTTAACAATGAGGCGAGGAAATCTTCTCACACTGTTCCTGATGCTACTTGTTCTTGAAAGAAAGAAATTAAGATAATGATCAATAAGTTAGAGTATGATAAATGTACTCGAAATGATAGAGCAGAAAGCAAAGAAAGGGAAGCAAATGTTACCTTCTTTGTACGAGGCGGATGAAGTACTCACCAAGGCACTTCATCTCTCTCCGATTTGGAATCGCCGGTAACTGAGTCAAATCGGTGGAGGTTACCGTTTGAAATCTGCGTACGTGTTATCAAGTGAGTTGATGGATCCGAGCGGGATGATGAACGAAGGAGCACCGTTTAACATGTCGGAGATCTGGCAGTTTCCCATGAACGGAGATTCTTCGGCCAGGGCTTTCGCTGTCCCCCATTCGAATCTAACCATCACCGCCACAGTCGCCGGCGATCAGGCGTGTGTGGGCCACGGGCTATCGCAGGAGGACGAGTCCGAGTCCATGTGTAGATTGATTGGTATCTCTGGCGCGTGGAAACTGCGAGAGGACGAGTCCGAGTCGGCGAAGGTCGTCTCCACCAGCAACTACAATGGCTCGGTACGGAAAATAAAATTTTCTCTGTTTTCTGTATTCGATTCTTTGATGGTTTCTGTGAAAATAATTTGTATTTCTTTTTTGGACTAATTTTGTAACCGTTTCAGACAATATGTTTCTTCTAATGTGTATAGTTCGAATTTTTTATTACAATTCTTTTAAGTTCTGTAGTAGTGATTGGTAGTGTGATATTTCTCAAACTCTTCATTTCGTTGAGTTTAACTTAGCAACTTAAAAGTCGGAAGATAGATGAAGTGTGTGATGGGAAAACTGAAGCAGGATCGCCGGAGACGAACATGGATCAAAAGAAGCATCAGATTGAACCAATGAAAGATTATATTCATGTCCGAGCAAGAAGAGGTCAAGCTACTGATAGTCACAGTCTAGCTGAAAGAGTAATGATTGATATTACTATTATAACTCTCTCTCTTTCTTTGGTTGAATGAGTAAAACTTGATTTGGAGTTTTTAAGACCAATTTTTCTTTGGTTTTGTGATGTCAGGCGAGAAGCGAAAAGATAAGCGAGCGGATGAAAATCTTGCAAGATCTTGTGCCAGGATGTAACAAGGTTTTAATAATCATTAAACTCTGTTCTTCATTTCTCATGTATTTGCAGAGGGTTTATAGATTTGAAATTTTCTAACTTTTGCACTTGTTGTACATCTGTGAGAGGATCAAACACGGGGGAGAGAGATATGGGTAGCAAATAAGAATGATGAGTGGAGCAAAGTTTTAACAGTGGATTACCCTCGATGGCATAGGTCGGTTACCCTAAGTTTTTTGTTGAACGAGGAGAAGAAAGTAGCCTTGTTTTGTGAGAAACATGCATAGAAAGTAACTTTTGCACTTCATTTTACGAAGCAACCCGAAAAAAAAACTTAATTACTTATTTATTTAGTAAAATAAATGTACTTAAATAAAAATTAAAGAAAAATAAAAAAGTACGACCCATTATTTTTAGATTATATGGATGTGTAAACACACACACATATATATACACACATATAAATATACATATACATATTTAGTTTTTAGTATATCATATGTTGTAGTATTTTATTTTGTAAAATATTTTATCTTATATAAAATAATTATTTTAGTTTAAATGAATGGAATTTCACATTTATGAAAATAAAATAGGTCAACCCGTTAATTTAATCAGTTATGTATGTTTTTAAACTAAAACAATATATTAAAATGTCAAATATATATATATATATATATAATCAAATTTTATTGCATAAAATCTAAAATATAATATTTTTAAATATGTTTACAAGGAGGTTTTAATTTTGGACAATTTGGATAAAATGTCAGATAATTCAGGTGCTTAGTTGGACAATCCAAATTGTCCAAAATTACTCAAAAAACTAACCGAATCAAACACGTATTTTTCCAGCCTTGAAGTCAATGGCCTTGAACTCAGTGTTATTATAAGCGACACAACTTATCCCATAAATCTGTTGACTTTGAAAATAAACTTTATGCGAAGCATCTAGCTTATCTAACCAACTAGTAAATGTTATCTTCGTTGTGTAATATTTGCACATAAAAACTCGAGTTTTATTTTCCAATTCCAAAAGATATGATAGACAACTGTTTCCTTTATACTGATCCTGCAAGTTTTGTAATCAGATCAAATGAAATCAAATCAATCAAACTAAGATGTTCAAACTGAAAAGAAAAAAAAAACAATACATTTTCTTGATTTTGGATCAAACAACAGCAACTTTTGAACCAAGCTAATATGGTCTGTGTCATGAGATGTCTTAGCTTGGATATTGTTACTTGTATTGAAATTATAAGAATGACAGCCCATACTCAGCACATAATAGAAGATTAGCCCTAAGCTAAATATATCAGAATTCGTCTCAGTTTTGTTTTCATAACCTACCATACCTAACTGCTCTGGAGATTTCCAACAGTTATCAACTTCATCTGTTTTATAATATAAAACCGTCTTTCTATATTTTATGTTTACACTAAGCAAGTCGGAAATCCCCAATTTTAGCCGTAATACCTCAATATCTTTGACGATATGTATTGTCTTAAGCCCTAAGTCACAGTGTCTGATTTCTTTACTCTAAAATCTTCACAAATATCCATACAAACAATATAAAGTGGTAAATAAAACACTTCATGTTGAAATATAAAATTTATAAAGCCGTGTACCTCATTAGCTTAATTTGTGAATCTTTAGAAAATTCAACAACATTGTTAGGAGGATCAGTCGTGTTCTTCTAATAAGTTTCTACACATGAGTAAATATAGCAATCTTGTACCTCTTTGATATAAAATCTAAGAATTTTACTACTGTTGTCTCCTAATTGCATCATCTTTGTCTCATTCTTGATAAATCGTTTCTTCGTAGCATCACTTGCATCCACTTGTTTAATGCTAATAACTCGACTACTGAACTTGCCTCGACTTATCTCAATTAATCTTCTCTATGCTTTCACATAAACTCGACCAAGTGTAACTTGCAAATTACCATCATCATCGTTCAGAATACACAGCTTATCCCATAAATCTTTTGACTTTGAAGATAAACCTTATGCGAAGCATCTAGCTTATCTAACCAACTAGTAGACATTATCGTCGACAAACGAAAAAAACAAATATTCGTTGTGCAATATTTGCACGTAAAAACTCGAGTTTTATTTCCCAATTCCAAAAGATATGATAGACAGGCGTTTCCTTTATACTGATCCTGCAAGTTTTGAAATCAGATCAAATGAAATCAAATCAATCAAACTAAGATTTTCAAACTGAAAAGAACAAAAAACAATACATTCCTTGATTTTTGATCAAACAACAACAACTTTTGAATCAAGCTAATATGGCCTGTGTCATGAGATGTCTGTATCAAGGCCATAGTTTTGAATCAACTTTTGATCAAACACTGGATAAGAAAATAGATTTGTTTCTTAATGCAATGGTTTGATCTTGTATAGTGAGGAAATTTGTTGATTATAAAATATTTTTCTTAGCTTGTTCTGAAAGTTTTAAAGTTAAGTTGAAAATCTTTTAGTTAAATTTTTTAAAAATTTGGATTAAAAACCGAATGATTTAAATAGGAAATCATTTAATAAAATCTTCTCATTAATATAATATTTTATTAATTAAATTGAATATCCATAATTATATGTTTGTTTTTAAAGATAACGCATATACTATAGAAAATTATTAATAATAAAATAACAAATGAATATCTTTAATACATCTATCTATACTATTAAAAAAGGTTACACTATTAAAAAAAACAATTATACCATGTTATGTTATAATTTATGTCATTGTATTTTAATAGTTTTTTCAAATATCCATTAAGGATATTTTAGTCAAACGATACATGTCAATTATGATTAAAATTTTAATCAAAACCAAATCCCACAATATCATTTTAAATCAAAACCTCCTTGTAAACATATTTAAAAATATTATATTTTAGATTTTATGCAATAAAATTTGATTATATATATATATATATATATCAGAAAATGAGGTACATAATAATTTCACCGAAAGCAATCAGGAGTTTCAAGAGAAAAGCGATAGATTTCGAGTTAAACAAGATAAATAATGCGGGTTCTGAAGCTTCTTGTCAAGATGACATCCTTGTTTCTGCAAATGCTGGTTCAAGAAGAGGTAAGAAAAAGCTACCCGACCATGGTGCTGAAACACGTAAGAAAAAGATTTTATGCGAGCGAGCGGCTGCAAGACAGGAACGTCTTAGTGAGGACACAAAGTCCTTTATTAAAGAAATGTTAGTTGCTTCGTTCTCTACCTTACAGGAGAAGCTCGAGAAGACGATTGATGTGCGTCTAGGGAAAATAGAGAAAGATTTGTCAGAACTCAAGGATTCGATATCTACCGCTGGAAATACAAGGAACGCAGAGCCATCCACAAGACCGACACCCTCCAATCATAATGATGCTTCGCGTCCACCTAGGGTAAGTAAGACTAGCAGCTATACTCATTGAACTTTATATGTATTTCTCTTTCAAATGTAAGCTTATGTTTGTAATTTTGTAATTTTGTAATTTTGTAATTTCAGAACGTATATGTTGTTTATTTAATATTGTGAATGTGTAAAACTGTGGCAGCATATTGTGAACATGTAATGTTGTACTTTGAACGTGATTCTATGTTTAGCATGATACAGTTTTTTACGTTGTGACTTTTTGGCTACTTACAGGCCCAACATTCACTTGACGATGTTTCTATGGATGATGATGATATAATTTTCAGCCAATCGTCACCTGTAGATCTTAATGTGGGTACTCAAGAATATCTACATAAAAACAATGGGAAAGCTATATCAAGAATCTGATTTAACCGGGTTTTCTACACAAGCATGGGAGTCCAATGAAATTAATCATTTCTCGACCCCAATGCTTTTTACCGATACAAATCTGACGGATAACAAAAGGGGAAAAAACAAAGATGATCCGTTGGTTTTCGTTTCTGAACAATCTTTCAACGACGTAATGGATTGGTCTAAGAAGCACGAGTAAGTAGTTACTTTACTCTACTTGTTTCACTCGTTTTTAACTCCATTGTTATTAAATTCTCATAATTTTATGGTTTCAGGAAGTTGATGATAGGTCCAACAATAATTAACCATAAATTACTCGACCGGGTCATTGGACCGAAAAAATGGCTTCAAAACGAGGTAAGATTTGAATTACATCTTATGAGGAAAAACTGTGATGGCAAAGAAAATGTAAAACTTGTCTAATATTTTCAGGAAGTGGATGCTATTATGTACGTTTTCCGCGAGAATACTACCTTAGGTCGATGGAAACCAGCTCGAGTTGCCTTTATGAATTGTTGGTTTAGCATGCAAATCACAAACGAATTCAGTAAGTTTGTGAAAAACCGTAGAAAGTACAAGTTCAGTGATTTGCTATTAGCTTACGGCAAGGGGGAACTTCCTTCTCATGGAATGACTATGAAACTATGGGCTATGGACGTCGACCGTATCTATGTCCCACTAAATGTGAACAGAAATCATTGGATCTCATTGTGCATAAACTTTCTTCATAGGTCAATCGAAGTCTTCGACTGTGCAGGTAACGACAATAGAAGAAACGTCGAACCATTCGCAATAATCATCCCTCGTATTGTGAAGGCAGTTCAGTCCACGTCTGTTGGGAAACAACTAAATGTGGCTCAATACACTATCATAAATACACCGGTTCAGCGAGGACTCAATAAATCAGGCTGTGATTGTGGAGTGTATGCTCTTAAACACATCGAGTACTGTCACTTGCTTGGTTTAGACTTATCTACCATTAATGACGACAACATTGGAGAAGCAAGAATCAAGATCGCAGTTGACATGTGGGAAGCTGCAAATGATACTGTTTTAATGCATCGAATGTCAATGCATCAACCTACAATATATGACTCCAGCTTCGTAGATATTGAATGAGAGACGAGTTTTTGTAGTTGTAGTGAATCGTTTGATTTAGGATTTATGATTTTAGCAATTTTAGTGTTTTCCCTTTTTCTATGTTTTATTTCTATATTATGATTATAATTGAGCTGTTCTTCTCTTCACAAGGTGTCATGTCATATTCTTTTTGCTCTAGGTGTCTTATTCAAAATAGTGGCAAACGTATGCAGCAAACATGTTCAACAAACATTAAAAAACACTTTTTGAAGCATCAACAACCAAAATAATGGCAAAAGCATGCCAGAAATTCTAAAAATAGTGTTTCTCGTGAACATGAATTTTAAAATCTAGATATCTCTGCTTTAAAAAGCAAACTTAAATCTTAATGAACATCCAAACTTTAAATTGCTGCATCAGATGATGATGATTGTTGAAAACTTTAAATTGCTGCATCAAATTTTTCCTCGATCTGAAACAAACAAAAATTAAAACATGGCTACTAGAATCAAATTTTTCACAGTAAGCTAGCATTAAAAAAGAAAATCAAATAGAGTATAAACTTAAACATCACTTAAAAATCATGTTTATATAAGTAAACTTACCGATCATCACTATATTGGAATACTACATGTCGCTCTGTTATGTCCTCCATTACCACAACGGCTGCACTTGTGGTGTTTGGACCCTTGGGACGATCTTAGCTTGTCTTCAACAGTTTCATATCTTCGTTTTTTTTTGTCTACCAGGTCTTTTTCTTGTATATGGAGGTAAAACGTTGGCATCTTCAACATTTTTCGGGACACGCCATTCATCTTCAGGAACCGATATTGGATTAATGCTTTCTTCATAGGCCGATCTCCATACAGCAGTACTGTACACTTCATCTGCGAGTGGCTCGAGCTGCTTCTTCATAGAAAATGCAGCTTTAATCGCATGTCTACAAGGAATTTTTCCTAAGTCAAACTTTCGACATGTACATGTTTTCCTTTCTAAATCAACAACGCAGTCGAATCTGTCGCCTTTAACCTGGAATCGGTTGAGAGTAATAGGATAAGCAACCAATGTCTTAGCTTTCTCTATCCTTTTCGAAATTTTATCCTCCACCTCAATGGTTAAAGGATGCTTGTGATCTGCACTTAATGCCCTTCGTTCAAAAAACCAGCGCGTTAACATTTCTCTGATGCTGTCCAACAAAGGAATTATTGGATACTCTCTAGGTGCTCTCAATGCCGAATTTATCGATTCAGCTGGGTTTGTCGTCCTAATATCGAACCTGAATCCTGGAAAAAGACTGCGAGCCCATTTTGTCATGTCAGCCTCCTCTAGATATTTTCCAATTAGCGGACTACACATGCGAATTTGGTTGTAATACTTCTCAAAATCAGTAACTCTATAAGCTTTTGAAGCCTTTTCAACCAAGCCTGTCAAACCCTTTGCCTTGAAATATGTTACCACATTAGTCAACAAATGGTGAATGCAAATTCCATGTCTAGCCAGCGGATATACATTTCCAAGTGTTTTACCAATTGCAGAATGCCTATCTGACACAAAAGCCAAACATTGCTCATCCACTATAACAACCTTCAGTTGCATAAAAAACCACTCCCAAGAAGATTCATTCTCTGAATCAGCAATTCCCATGCTTGATTATAAGAGAGTTCACATCCATGCTCTGTACGCATAATATTGATGATATCATTGGGTTTAGGTCCTTCTCCTATACCCACATATTTATGCATGATAAGATTTCCAATTGTTTTTGCTGAAGCTGTTCTACCAAATTTGTTTTTCTGTGAAGGAGCACATCTATGTTCAGCCACAAACTTGTTAATTTTGAAATATGTAGACCCCTTTAAACACTCTGCACGAACACCCCATTTGCAAGCTCTCTCTTTGCAGCGTATAGACCATATTGTTGTGTCAGATTTTGTCACCCTGTAGTCAAAATTATACTTCATCGCACAAATCTCCAAATAAGCTTTTAGAACCCCCTTGCTTGTGAACAACTGATCCTTCTTGAAAGAGCCTGCCAACCAATGACTTTTACATTGCTTGCCATCAATGTTTTCAGACAGTAACCCATCATCGCAACCAACTTCAGCGGCCTTGGGATCGCTTTTGAAGTCATCATTCTGTTTAGACTCATTCACACACTCTGCAGACTTCTTACAGATATTAGGTACATCATCTTCATCACTTGAATCATGTGGATCCTCATTTAAATCAGTATCGACTCTACTCCCTCGCTCATCACCACTAGCTTTAAATGTCACACATAAGCTTATGACAACCTTTTTTCGTAAATACCCAACTAAATTTCTTAGTTGTCGATCGTTTGAGATCAGAATTGGCTGACATTTTGAGTTACTAACCAAATCAGCAGGTAGATAACTAAATTCCACATCAACTATAGTTGATTCTACTCCGTAGTCTTCAGAAACTAACATCTTAAGTTCTTCAAGAGTAGTAGAGGATTCCAAAGTAACTAATCTACCACCACGTTTTTCTTCATCAACAATAAATCTCCATTCAGCATTGTTAAACGATCTCCAAACACCACAACTAACATAAACCTCTGGCATATTTACCTGTGAATCAAAAAAATTGAATTCTCTCAAATAGAAGTCACACAAATAAAAAAAAATCAAACAGAAAACAAAATTATCACCACTAACTTTTAGTTTTGACGATTGATTGTAGCCTAGATGTGAAAATAAGGAAAACAGAAAGAAGACACGTTTTTGGAGAAGACGATATATTGAAAACCCTAAGAGTGGAGTTTTTTAAATTGTAAAAATGGCAGAAGATGTCTTCTGCAAGTCGCAGAATGTAACGTAGGCAGAACACATGTTCTGCGCTATTGTAGAATAAAGAGAAATCGCAGATAACATGTTCTACACCTAGCAGAATATGTAGAGTTGGCAGAAAATGTATTCTGCGGTTTCGTAGAATAAAGAGAAACTGCAGAAAACGTTTTCTACATTTCGGAGGATGTAGAATGCGTCTTCTGCTGCTCGTAGAAGATATTGAAAATATTTTGTTAAATATTTTCTTATACTTTTCGGAATATTCGAAATTTTTTCTTACTTTAAATATTTTGTTTTCCTTTTTAACATGTATATTATTATTAAAATTAAATGTAAAAATTAATATTAATAAAATAGCAGTCATTTTAAGGGTATTTTAGGCAGAATTGTACTTATAAAATTAAAGGTATAGATGGACAAAGATGTAGAAAAAATATCTTTTATTTCCAATTTCCCCATGTTTAATTCCAATACTTGCCTTATCAACCGTCAATCATAGTTCAATATTCAAACACAATTTCCCCTACAATATCGAAAAGGGAATACTGTCTCCTTAAATCACACACGATGCAGAAACAGAAAACAAAGCCTTCTAAATAAATCCACTACAAAGACATCTTACTCAGGCACGAAAAAACATCATAGGAGTTTCCCTTAAATCGGCAGAACGCGAGATACGTCCTCTCCGCTTCGTACCGTCTAGGCAAAGGTATGACCATTTCCACAAATTTGCCTCCACTGCAAGTTCGTTCATCTATAGGCCAGTTAAAGTAAACAAATGAACCAAACAAAATAACCCAGTACAGGTCAAACTATCTTTCGCAAAGACATTTCGTTTCTCATTCCGATATGAATTTAATCTGTTTATTTGGGTAAAACGTCCGGCTCAAATATAATGAACGTCTCCAATAGCTTCTTTAAGATTTATAATGACCACCCAAAACCAAAAAAAAATGAATAAATAACTGTATTCACCTTATTTGAACAATAGTAATTGCCTCCTTATAACTCCTTACAAAACAGAGCAGGAAAAAAATTAAAAAAAAAAAGAAAGAAAGAAAGGAATAACGTTAATCTTATAGGCAAAGTTAGCAAAACAAACTTGTTCCAATATATCTTCAAGTGAGAAACCCCAAAAAAAAAACCTGCTCTATATGAAATATAAAAAACGAACATGATTTCAGAGGAAAATAACATTGTCCAAAAAAAAAAAGAAAAAAAACGACTCTACTTATGGAAGCAGATATGTCGTAATCGAAAATATTTCCAGCTCCATAATTAAGTAAGCAGCTCAAATCATGCTAATTTAATATTACAAATTTAAATCCAAATTTCGGTAGTTATAAAATGTTCCTTAGCTCTAAGTGCAAAATAGCAAAATCTTTAGGAAAATACCTTTACAGGTGCTTCCTCCTCCTCTTCTGAATCATCCGATCCCATCCAAACCAAGTAAACAGGTAAGAAACATGTTTTAAGTTTTAGAATTCAGAGCATGAAGATCCATAGCTTTCTACTGGTTTACCAACTCATTTAAGAAAATTTTGTACTAATTATTTAAGTACGAAAGACAAAATCTACCTCATCATAGTCAGACTCAGATTCACCAGCTTCAGGGTTGGCCTTTTGATGATTCATCCCACTGGCGTTTGATTTCTCCAATTCTAAATTACAAAGTTGAAAGTTAGGATTCCTAACAAAGCCACAAAGTAAACTATAAGACCCCAAGACAGTAGCTTAGTAAAGTAAACCTACCACTCTGAAACCTATCCATGGGAATTTGAACCAAAATATGAAAGAAAGTTGAGCAAAGGCAAAACCATCATAGTCTCCAAATATTCTTGGAACTCACCAGAGTTAAGCTGCTCATCCATCGGATCAGGGGTCTTGTAACCAAGAATATAGACACTGCTGCTTTTGCACTCGTGAGAAACCACAAAATCTTGCTCGAACATGAGATCAAGAGATTCCCTATAAGAAGCTTTTGCTTACCAGCACCACCATGAACCCCAACAAAAACCTGAACAGTCTCATCTCCCACCTTCTTTAAATCACCAATGCTAACCTGAGATACGAACACGCAACAACAGATCAACATTATGTTTGTGTATGAATCAATCCATGTTAAAAGATGAGTTTGTAGATCGAAAACATCATCGTCTAATGGCATATTCCAATCTGTATGAATTGGTATTATGAAATGATATTTCCTCTTCGAGAGAGTGATTGCTCCACCCTATATCAATCCAAAAATCAAAGTTAGATATTCAAAAAATCTCTGTAATTCAATCATCAATCATCACCATACACAGAACTAAATACATCTCAAACCAATACTCAAAATCTCAATTTAGCAACAAACTCGTAAACCCTAACTGAAATGAATACGAAAAACCCAATTTCTTTGAATCTCCAATTGCGATATACGAAATCGATTAAACCCAACACGAAATCAAACCCAGAAATCTGAAAACCCAAAGAGTATCAATCACAAAACGTGTGCATATACAATGATACCAATGCTAACCTGAGATACAAACACGCAACAACATATCAACATTATGTTTACCTTCCATGCATCACTTTGTAGACCGGGTTTGTTTCTTCAAAATGCAAAATGCAAAATCCCTTTTATTTGACAGAGAAAGAAAGCGAGGCTTGGAAGACGAATTGATCTAAGGGGTAATTTGAGGATATTAAGAATTGGAGGAAGACAAATCGTCGTAACAATAAATTGGAGAATCGGAAACGCTCGTAAACGGACTGTTCGCTGTTGTTGGAGAAGATGGTGGGGCAAGAGCGACCGTCGAGCTTCGTAACAGTCGCCACACGAGGCTGAGGAAGCCGTAGGGTACAGAATGCTCGCGAGGTCGAAGACGGGAGAAGAATGCTCTGGCTGGAAATCCTGGGCCAAAAATGGTCTTCTATCTGGGCTAGATTTGGGCCCGTTTGATTTACAAATTCTTTAGAAAATTGGCAATGGGCTTCGAGATTGTGTTTTTTAATTGATAAAAAATGGAAGAATCTGATTGGCTAGATATGCCTAAGAAAGTCAGGATTATCTTCCTTTTATATTAGTATAGATGTGATTAATCATTTAATCTACTAGATTAAGGCGGTTATTAATTAAAAATAGTTTATTAATTAAAAAATAGTTTATCAGACAAAATAAATTTTGGATATTAAATAAACCAAGACCAAACTTCTAGTATTTATTAATTACCTGTGGATTAAAAACAAAACAAAATTTGTTTCGAAACGACGGCTCTAGCTTCAGTTTTGGGAGATTTCACAAAATTTACAACTACAACATGGTTTATCTTAACACAAGTACTCATATAAGTTTGGTATTATTAAAGTAATCTTCCGTTTGGATAATTAGGTTCTGTTCTTATTACACAACGGTCTGGTTGGTGGATGTGGAGGTTGAGATGTTCTTTAACTTCATTTTACTTGTCGCGTGGGTTCGCTCTCTTTACTCATTGGTCGTCACAAAAGACTTTTCTCACCCACCGGTCTTGTCCCAGACATAACAGTGTAAAGATGGTAAATTAGTTAGTCACCGTCTTCATCCTTAATCCGTTAGAAGCAAAAGCTTCTTCCTTACAAAGAACACAAACTTGTTCTGTTTCCTCTGAGAGAAAACAGAGTAATAACTGAAACTGATTTGATTGAATCTGAAACTTGTTATTCACATCATGGTTACAATGTGGTAAATAGGTAAACAACATACAAGTTAAGTCTCTTCTACTTGTGACTTTTAGACAATATAACACACACCTTAAACTAAAACATTACCAGTCTTAATTAATGCAAATTCAACATAGTACAAACTCAATTAGGAGTAACATAATCGTGATTAACGACAAATCACTTCTGTGAATTTTTGCAGCTATCTATAAAAAGCTTTAGTGTGTTCCTTCTTCAGTTTAAACTTCAACATCCTCAAGACACTTAAAATGGCCAACTCCGTTAATGGTTGCCGTCGTCCTCACTACTTGCTAGTAACTTTTCCGGCGCAAGGTCACATAAACCCCGCGCTAAAGCTAGCCAACCGCCTCATTCACCACGGCGCAACCGTCACATACGCCACCGCCATCTCAGCTCACCGTCGCATGGGCGAGCCACCTTCCGCAGAAGGTTTATCCTACGCCTGGTTCTCCGATGGATTCGACGACGGTCTCAAGTCCTTCGAGGACCAGAAAAACTACATGTCCGAGTCCAAACGTTGCGGTTCAAACGCCCTGCGCGACATCATCAGAGCCAACCTCGACGGAGACGCCGCCACAGAGCCTATGATCACCGGCGTTATCTACTCTGTACTCGTCCCTTGGGTTTCTACGGTGGCGCGTGAGTTTCACCTCCCCACTACGCTTCTCTGGATTGAGCCCGCCACTGTACTCGACATCTACTACTACTACTTCACCGCCTCTCACAAACAACTCTTCGACGAGGACCCGATTAAGTTACCGAATCTGCCACCGTTCTCCACCGGAGACCTCCCGTCGTTTCTTCAACCGTCGAAGGCATTACCGTCAGCTCTCGTAACTCTAAGAGAACACATCGAAGCTCTTGAGTCGGAATCGAACCCTAAAATCTTGGTGAACACTTTCTCCGAGTTGGAGCCAGACGCGTTAACCTCCGTCGAGAAACTCAGAATGATTCCGGTCGGACCGTTGGTTAGCTCCGACGATTCTTCAACCGGTAAAGCTGATCTTTTCAAATCTTCAGACGATGATTACATCAAATGGTTAGATTCCAAGGTAGAGAAGTCCGTGATTTACGTATCCTTAGGCTCACACGCCGACGGTTTGTGGGAGAAGCACATGGAGTCGCTCACTAGCGGCGTGTTGGCCACGGAAAGACCGTTCTTGTGGGTGGCAAAGGAGAACAAGCAAGAAGAGAAGAAGAGTCGGTTTCTTGATTTGATCAGAGGAGATGATCGAGGGTTGGTGGTGGGATGGTGTTCTCAGACGGCGGTGCTGGCGCATCCGTCGGTGGGGTGTTTTGTGACTCATTGCGGTTGGAACTCGACTCTGGAGAGCTTAGAGAGCGGCGTTCCGGTGGTGGCGTTTCCGCAGTTCGCGGATCAGTGCACGACGGCGAAGCTTGTGGAGGATACGTGGCGGATTGGAGTGAGAGTGAAGGAAGGGGAGGAAGGACACGTGGATGGAGATGATATGAGACGGTGTCTGGAGAAGGTTATGGGAGGCGGAGAAGACGCGGAGGAGATGAGAAGGAATGCGGCGAGGTGGAAGATGCTTATCCTTGATGCGCCGGCGGAAGGTGGACCGTCGGATTTGAATCTTAAGGCATTTGTGGAAGAGTGATTGTTTTTTTTATATAAGTTTTTTAAAATGAAGAGTGAGGTACGATGGTTTCTGTTTCATACTTCTCCAAGCTTAACTAATGGCATAGACGACATAAGTCTGTTGATTCATATTCTATATAACCTTCACGATGTTGATTTCTATATAACCTTCACGATGTTGAAGTTTGTTAGTGCAATAAGAAAGTAATGAAATTTAAAGATTAAAGACTATTGGACCCATACAGGAATGAAAAACTACACATATTAAAAAAAAAAAAATACAATCTCAAGTAACGGAGATGATAGAGTTAGCGATCCCAGATTGGTCAAAAGTGGCGTTAGCTGCATAGTCCAGAGTCTTGGAAGCACCAGGAATCGCTTGTACCAACTTAAAGGCCTTTCTCTCGGATGCCTCCATGTGAGAATAACAGAAAGACCAGAGAAGCTGAACTGGTTCGCTCTTGAGAAACTTCCTCTCGTTTCTTCTCCCATCTGGAAACCGAATGCAGACAGTGCACACAAGGCTTCGGTCGCAGTCTTCTTTTGGCTCTTCTGTCAAAGCTGGAAACTCTAAACAAGTCTCCTCTCTTTCATATTCTTCACCTAAAGAAGGAACCACAATATCGTTTCCTGATGAATGATTCTCCGGGAATATCAAAAAATTTCCTTCTGAACACTCTTCAAAATCGTCATCCCACAAAGTAGACAGGTCTACATCATCATTTGTATGGCTGCTTTCAAAACAAATCTTCTCTGTTTTTATGCGTTTGTTGTTTGTCAGAGAAGCAACATGTTCATGAGGACCATATTCGATGTATTTCATCAAATCCTCCACAAAACTCTGAGCTTCAATCTCGCCGCTCCAAGAACGCATCTTCTGACCAGTGATGGGATCTATCAAGAGCACCACAGATGGAGCAGACTCGACCTTGTAGAAAGCTGAGATTTGTTGTCCTTCGGTTGTATCATCATAGACCTGCAATAAGATGAAGCTAGACTCGATGGCTAGAGGAAAGGCATCGTTTGACCATAAATCTTGGTTCTGAGAAGCAAACTCGGTCGTGGTTCGAAGATTCACTAGCAACCATAGATTCTCTCTAGAAGAAAACGATCTCGCGCCTTCGAACGAACCTTCGAAAAGCACAACTAGAGGCCGCCGAGACAAAGAGTAAAATGTCGTCGAATCGGACGGTTCTGCTTCCGAGTCCCTAAACGAAGGTAAAGGAGGAAGGATTATGTGTTGTTGTTGTTGTTCTTCTTCTTCTACAAGATCACCACTCCAATAGTGTTGATTTTGTCTGTGGATGAGAAAGAGATTAATGGCTTCCTCAAGGTTCCAATTTGTCGCCTCTAAGAACTCTATGGCCGTTTCGATGGTTTGACCCATAGTGATCTTGCTGAATGATGAGATCAGTTTCTTTTCGTCATCACTCCATGTTTCTGTCTTCATTGTTTCCGTGAGAGAGAGACAGAAAAATATTCGAAGGGAACGCAAAACGAGTTTAATTGATTTCTCTTACGCTTTGCTGTTTGTATAGAGACAGAAGAAGAGGTCTTTAGGTTGTTTCCTTTTTTTAGTGATCTGATTTGTTTCAAATGAAAGAAGAAAACGGGAAGAAGATATATCTCCTTTTTTTCGGGATTCTTTTTCTTCTTTTTTGGGTAAATTTTTCTGGATTCTATACTTTACTTATTTGCATTTTGATAACGAAAACTTTGAGAAAATAAATAAAAACAAAATTCAAAAAATTAACGAAAAAAGAATCCAGTTGCATTATTTGTTGGTACGTTTTCATATATTCTTTAAAATTATATTAAAATCAGGCACTAATAGTTTCTTTTTTGGATTAATTTTTTAAAGTTGAATATGAAACTTATTGTTTTTTTTTTTTACCAAAACCGACAATCTTCTCCTATATATTATACTAGATGATACCCCGCACCTTGTGCGGTAAAATACATGATTTATAATTTTATATTTATTTGTTAGATAAACTGTTATCATAGTATCATAGTAGTCAAAGTTTTTATGGCTAATATACTATCTATAAATATAATATTCAGTAGAATATTTAATCTAATAAACAATAGCAATATATCATCAAGCATAACGTAAACTTTATTAACATAAAAATATTTATAATATTATAGTTTTGATAAATTTAAAATAATTCTAATATTTTCACAATTTAGGAAGTTTCTAATATTTAAATTTTTATCAAACAAAAGTATATACATATTTTTGAATTCAATTTAATAACATAATTCAAATAAAACTTGATTAAATCAAATAAAAACTTACAAATTTCTGCGTTTATTAAATACTTCATATACGTAATTCAAAATTCTGAGTAAATTTAATTATTTATAAGCAATATGCATGTCATCCCTTTTATTTTGTAGTCCATGTGGGATAAAAATTTGCATTTATATAATTTCTAAAATTTAAGTATCATATAAGCCATTAAATCTCTTAATTATATGCTTCTAAATGTTTGAATTTAATGATACCATAAAAAGGGAGAAAAAATCTAATGGAATATATATATTTCCATATATTAAAAAGTATATTAATTTTTTGTTGACGTGTCTGAATGTAACTATTTCATTGGTTAACTTCTTCTTAAGTTACTATGAGTGAGACACGTGTATGAATTTTCTCTCTCCGTCTTCTCGATTAATATATAGGGGATGAGAGTTACATTTATATAAATGCTTGAAAAGTTTATTAATTTACAATTCTTAAATCATAACACTGAATTAATATATCAAAAGTTTTTCTCAATAAATATAATATTGGATAAAATTGACAGAAAATACTCATTTAAATTGAACCGACAAATGAATCAAACCGACGACAAAAAATATTCACTTAATTGAACTGATAACTAAATCAACCGGTGACTATAAAGCCTATTTAAAAAAATTCGCTAAATCCCATTATATATGGGTCTGAGTTTAATGTTTAACAAAAATTCATTTGGGTTATCTATTTTGTATTATTGTTTAAAATCCAAATCAAAACAACAACACAAAAACCAAATTAGATATATATATATATATATATATATATATATTAGAATATTTATATATAAAAAAAATCAGCGCAAATTCCGGTTAAATCTTAGTATGTTATTACATCTCAATGTCATCTAGATCAGGTAAAAGGAACCTAAGAAGAGCTGCAATTCCTGTATGCTTTGCCAATTGTTCTCCTGAAACATGCAGCGAAGAAAATACAAAAGTCTCTCCTCCTAATTCACCGACTCCACAAAATCAACATACTTCTTGTATGATACAATCATGGATAGCATCACTGAGCTGAATCAGACAAGGAAGGAACATGAAGCTGAGCTCGTAGCTGAGGAAGGACTTGAACCGGAAATGGAGGAGAAAGAGGAGCTTGTAGCCGTGGATGCATTGCATGTACCAGCTGGAGCTATGACCAGGGCCAGGACCAAACAGCTTGCTCAAGCCCTGAACCAGTTGCTCAGAAAAACCCAGGACCAAACCAACCGTGAGAACGAAGAAGTGCAACTCGTGACTTTAGTAAGGATTCAAGAAGATTCAGGAGTGCCTTCCCAAATGCCGAATTCAGGAGGAGCATGCTCGAACTCAGGAAGGCCTTCCCAAATCGGCTTTTCAGGAAGTCAGAACAATGACTAAGGAAGCCCTTCCTAAGGACGAATCAACTTCACAAAACACAAGCAGTTTCGAAACTCAAGAGTCTAATCTCAACCGATTACTCAACTATCTTTTTCATTTAATTCTTTTCTTTATTTTCAAGAAAACTCAAACATCATCTTTGCTATATGTATTTCGAAAACTCATTTGAGAAACATCAAGTTATTTTCTATCATCTTTTCGTTTACGAAAACTCCCTTTGAAAGAGATTCTCATATGTTCTTCTTGAACAAATCTTGTTGTTTGGTGAGTCATATCCGATCAACACCCTTCTTCTATTGTCTAGGTGAGTCATATCCTAGGATAGTTGAAGTTAGGCATATCAAGGGAAATTCCGCAACCCTTGTGAGACCAATCAATCCAGCTTAGTTCTGTGAAGCGTTAGTAACCTTCTCAGTCCATATCCATCCTTAACCGACCTTCAGGTGCAATTCCTTGGGAAAATTGTATCATTGTAGGAGATGACTATGTATAATAGGAAACCACGTCTCCTCTGGCGTCAAGAAATATCTGAGAATTAGATCTACAGTGGTCAGGCAGAGAGTCAAGTGTACTCGGGATTCCGCATGAAGTTGCAGAGGATAGGTAATATTCCAATCATAGCATCAGATATTTCCGCGAAATCTTTGCCACTCCTGTCTGAAACAGAAGCAGTACCTCAAGCAAGAGGTTTATGGTCTTCTTCAATATAGCATTTGAGGCCGGACGAGTGCACACATAGACAAGGATTTCAAGAGGCTCACTGTCTTCATCCAATACCACTTCTTATTTCTTCCTCACTTCTTCTTATCCGATCCCATTCTAATTAATTTTATACTAAATACGCCTCCACATACCTTGAATAATTCAATATGCAGGCGACAATGACACATAGACAAAGATTTCAAAAGGCTCACTGTCTTCATCCAATACCACTTCTTATTTCTTCCTCACTTCTTCTTATCCAATCCCATTCTAATTAATTCTATACTAAATATGCCTCCAAATACCTTGAATAATTCAATATGCAGGCGACAATGACACATGGTCGCACTACCACTCCCAACTAGATGTTCTTGTAGACCAAAAAAACACCAAGGCTTTCCAGGCTCTTATCATCAGGAAATGCAGGAGATCTTTCCCTTTCAACATAACGACCAATTATATCAGGAAACTTTTCTTTATAACCATTCTTTATCCAATGTAGGGTATCCATCTCATAAGTCGGTTTCAATCCTTTAAGTTTTGGTTTAAATTTTTCAAAAGCTGTCTTCAATCTAGAAAAGGATTTCTCTACAACATAACCAGTGTCGGTGCAACATTTTGGAATGTCCTAAGCAAGTTCAAAAATTGTGCATTTTTATTAAAGAGCATACAATGATAACAATATAGTAAAAATATGTTAAAGTTTCATAAAATAATTCAACTCCATAAACTGTGTATAAACAAAAAGTAAAAAAAAAATTTGAAATATAACTCTTTTTGCATTTTTTCATGCAAAATCAGTTATTAAACTCGGATAGTCAAGCTTTTCAACCATTATAGTCTCAATCTTATACAATAAAGTTGGCTTTTTTTTCTCCTTTGGGGGAAGAATGACAGTTGTCCTACCTTCCATTTTTTAGTTTTGGGCCTCTGCAATTTTATTTGAAATTCATTTGCAACGAATTGGTCAATTGGGCTTACATTTGTTGCATTGGTTATTCGATTTCATGGAGTTGGGCTTCACCATTGTCGGCCCTTTGATACCATCATTCTCTTTCTCCATTCTGTGTGTGTTTCGTATTCCGTCGGAACTGAGTTACATAGGTGATGAAGATCTTCTGCCCACGTTATGACGCATCAACTGCATAGCCATCACTCTCCCTTCAGACGTGTTTAACCCACTCTTCTACATTGATTTCGGGTAATTGAATTCCTACAGTAAGTTACTTGAGTTTCAGCTATAAATAAATCCTCCCCCACGATTTTGAGAAAAATTAGAAGCAAAATCTGTTCGGATATCCACTTTTTGAAATGGCCAATTCTCAGGTTCTTCTCTCAGAATTGAAAGCAGGACGGTGCTCCAACATTGCCGAGGTACGGTTGCTGTGATTTTGGGAAGCCAGCAATGTTAGGAAAGGAGGTGAACTCATGAGTATCGAAATGCTCTTTGTCGATGAGAAGGTAAGCACTTCTTTCCCATAAAATTGTTTTGCGATTTTATCTACTTATCACTGTGTAAACGTTTACATGCCTCTTCCAACAGTCGATGCTTACGCAAGGATCTGTTAGTGCGAACCATCAACTGAGGTTCCGAGATCGTCTTTGTGAAGGATCTGTGTACACGTTGAGTGGGTTTGACATCGTACGCAGTAGCCCAAATTTTCGTTTTTGTGATGCTCCCCACTCTATTCGATTCAATGATGGCACTTCTCTTGAGCAGAGTCCGGCGTCTCTTAGGCCAATACCTAAGGAGGTTTTTTAAATTCATTCCCCATAGTCAGATACTTGAACTGGCCAACACTGGGAAACAACTTCCTGGTATGTATCTCGACTAATGCGTTTTATTGTTGGTTTGTTGTTACCATTTGCTAAAGTAAGTTTGTCACTTTTGTACAGATATCATGGGTGAGGTGAATGCGATCAGGAGCACTATCATGGACCACATACAGGGGGCTCAGCATGTGATTCAAACTTTGCGTCTTCATAGTACTTATGAATATATAATCTATGTTATGTTTGAATGAATACTCTTAGTGTCTACCCCCATTTGAGTTCTGAGCATCCTTTATTTGCAGTGGTGAAAACGTCTGTGTTGGTTTGTTTGACAATATGGCACTTGCGTTTCATGCGAAATTAGACAGTTATGGGAAGGAGCCCACAATTATGATTGCCACCAGCGTGAATCCTAAGATCGTTGGGGGTAAGCTTTTTAGTGTCTTTGAAATTTGTACAAATCATGCATACTTTTTTCAAATGGAACTGAAACCCTTTTTGGCTGACACGAACATACTCCTAATTTGACCCCCTCGCCTTCCTCAGGTCGCCTATATCTGAATGCTACTTCTGCCACACATCTTTACTTTGATGATGAGACATCCACAGGAAAAGAAGTCGTCCTCAAGTATGTCTCATACTACGACTTATATGAATTCGAAACTGTGAATTTGAGATATCATTAGCTCTTAATCTCCCTGATATGTTCGATCTCTTGGCTTTCCTTTCCCTTCCAGCTTGCCAAGTCAGGGAGCATGCGAGACAGTGTCTCCTTCGAAGGAGAAGATTGAGCCAATGACTATCTTCGAGCTTAATATGTTTACAAACACTTGCGAGAAGAAACGATATCAACAAACTACAATGTAATCACCTATTCCACCATCTATGTCTTGCCAATTGGCTGTACCAGAGGCTAAATTGTCCAGTATGTAGATGCAGTACTCTTTCAAGTGTACAAGTTACAGTTATGAAATATAAAATTGCGATAAATTTTAACCATAACTTAATATAATGACAATATTAATCTTCAGGTTTTTCACATTACTTCTATTGCACTTTTAACTACGAAAATACATAGGAGTTTCACAAAAGAGTAGCTTATATAGTTCGAAATCCCTCATACATAAGATTTGTTAAAAATACTATGTTTATTCTTTCCCGGAAGTGTAAAAACAATATATAATCAAAATCAAATCCTCCCACACTAATCAAACGTCCTCCAAAGCTGCTCCTTCTAACGTAGCTCAACTTAAAACAATGAAAAATCAGAAAAAATACTAATCCAACAAGAAGGTAAAATATTATAAAAGAAATGCGCGGGCCGATCCCTAGTTGACAATAAAGCAAACTCATTTAATCTCTCTTTTGACAAGGTAGACCACAAATAATTTTTTTTATTGAAAAACTTCTTTTAGTTGTGGCGATAGATATCGAAATAGTGAATAATATGCGATTAGCAACTTCTATGTTCTGATAGCAATCCTCCATTTTTTTTTTCTAAAATCAAGCATTTCAAAAGAGTAAATCTGGGTTTGATCAATTTGGAAGTAAATTTTTCTTGAGAGAAATATGTATTTCAACCATTTGTATTTCAACAAGATGTTTTAAAAAAAAAAAATTAACCATGACATTTTTTTGGAAGAGGAAAATTGTTTATTAATAGTAAAGAATTTCAAAATATGAGGATAAATGGTTAGATTTTTGAAAACTATAATTTATACATGAAATTAGATTTAAATCCATTCAAACTTTTCAAATCAAATGAATTGTAAGAGTTTTTCAAATATGAATAACACAAGAATTCAATTCTTATATCCAAATCTTTAATTGAGTAACAATAGATTTTGAACTCTATTAATGATACGATTGTAAATACAAAAACCAATAACACTAGATTTTAGAATCTTTTAATACATATATCTAAAATACAATAACCAATATCAAAAAAAATTAATAAAGAATTTAAAATCAGTCATTGGATAACAATGGATTAGGCCTGGGCATTTTTAACCGAAATTCGAACCCAAACTCGAATCCGATTCAAAATACCCGAACCCGATCCGATCCGGATTTTAAAATATTACCAAATGGGACTTAGAACTAGGTATTTTGGGTTACGGATAATACCCGAACCGAACGGAAACCCGAACGAGTATCCCGAAAAATCCGACAATAACCATTTTTACATAGTTTGTATAATTTGATTACTTTCAAATATTTTGAAAATTCAGTTTTATGACTTATTTTTATTGTTATGTTTAAGATAGATGAGTTCGGACATATTTTTATAATATTTTAGAATATTTCATTAGTTTTATAGTTTAATTTTATGTGTTTTTAGTTAAAACATGTTATTTTTAAAATGGGTATCCGGACCCGAAGTGGTACTATCCGAATCCGAATTGAGTTTGGATATTAAATGGGTATTGTATGGTATTACAAAATAGATCCGAACCCGAAAAATTACTAACCATACCCGACCCGAAAATTTCTAAAACCCGAATGGGTTCTATAAGACTAAATCCGAAAATCCGAAAAACCCGATCCGAACCCGAACGCCCAGGGCTACAATGGATTATAAAATCAATAGAGTTGATTTTAAATCATGTATTGAATAACAGCACCTAAGTTCAAACATGATACCTTTTAGGGGATGTAGTCAATCTTATATTTGAAAAGATTTGAGAAGATTTGATTTTTAATGAGTTTTGAGATGATTTTGGGTGAACTAGGGAAGTTACAATGATTTTAATTAAAACCCATCTAGAACCATATAATTTAGATTTTAATATTTTAACTAAGAAATTCCACCAAAACACTTTCAAATCCAAAAAAATCTCCTAAAATTCATTAGTTAAAATATTTCAAATAACAATAGATTTTAGTATACATTTTAAAATCAAAAGTTCAATAACACTGAATTTTTAAATGGTTTTTGAAATCCATGTTTGAATAACAGTGGATTTATGATTTTGAAACAAATCACCTCAAATCCATAATTGACTAAAGTATCATTTTTAAAAATCAAACTAAACTCCCAAAGTTTATTCATACCTTTAGAATTAGTACAATATATATATATTTATAACTTATTTTTTTATATAAAATGGATTCCACTATAAAATGGAAGCCCTAAGCCTTTGTTTCACCTGTTTGCCTTATAAACCGAGTATGTCCTTGTTTTCACGTCAGAACTCTTGAACAGCTCATCCGTAATGAGAAGTGTTTGGATTGCCACTCGTTCATGAGCAAACTCAGAGCCGGTCCTGAGATTTATCAGACTAGAAGTTGAAAAAAAAATTTGGCCCTTTAATCTTTTTTGGTAAAAACTTTTAACTTAAAAATGTATTAATATTAAACGATATTAGGCATATTAATATATTATTCCTGAAATATGAATCTTTTTGCATTTCTACTTGCAAACTCATCCATCAAACTTGTATACTCAAGCTCTTTAACCATAGTTTTTTCATTAAACTTGTTTGAATTGTGAAGTTAAAACACTAATGAGAAATTATGTTTTTAATTTTGTATCTTTTTTTGGTTGGCTTTGATAACTAATATATATTTTAATATTTTCTTTTTTTACAAGATTAGATTTACTAAAATTTAGAAATTTTGATGTGTTCTTTTTTTTTCCCAAAACAATTTCCTTTCTTTAACATCATCCAGATTTAAAAAAAGAAATGTTACTGTCCTAGGTTGATCACAGGTTGTGTTTACATACACACTTGAGGTTAAACCATTTGAACTAAGTGACTTATTTGAAATTTTGGCCCGAAAACAGTAATGACCCCAAGCTCATGTTTGATGGGCCTGGACTCAGGCCCGTCCCTGAGCAAAATCCACGTGTTTTTGTCGGTAACATGCCCGATATGGATCTTTATCAAACATGGTGAAGAAATCGTTGAGAGCTTTCATCACCTCTTTTGCTGCTTTAGTATCTATGATCATATTCATTACTGTTGGGTCGTGCAGAACCTCCCGTAAGGTAATGTCCATATCCAGAGTTTGCGTGCAGCAGAAGTATACGTGATCTGTTCTCGATAATAGCTCTCAACTGACTTCTCGTTGCTTCCAACAACAAGTGGCTATGATCTGCTCCTTTGTAAAACCTGGACTTGCGAATCACCGCACAGCTAACTAAGCCTGGGCATTCGGGTATTCGGTTCGGTTTCGGATATTTTGGTTCCTATAATTTAGGTTCCAATAGGTACTTATATTTTTCGGTTCGGGTCTGATTCGGTTCCTGTCGGTTCCGGTTCGGTTCGGTTCCATAATTTGAGGATCCATAAAGTACCCGAAATTTTCGGTTTTTATACGGTTCCGTGTAATATATATACCCGATATAACATTTTGTACCCGGAATACTATTTTATACCCGAAATTAACTAAAATTACCCGAAACAAAAATTAAAAACCCAAATTAATTTAAGTCCAACAACAAAAATCCAGAGAAAACCACAATAAAAATTCAAAAACTAAAATGAAAACCACATAGTTCTTCAAGTTTGATGAACTTATATATTAATATGCTTATATAGTTATATATTTTCGGTTTTTCGGTTCTTCATTTCGGGTAATAACCGGTTCCGCGAAACTTTCTCAACTCAAGATCCAATATGTACTTTGGGTGGAACCGGAACCGAACCAAAATTTTTCGGTTCTTCGGTTCCGGTTCTTCGGTTCCAGTTCTTTATGCCCAGCTAACGACGCTGAAGTCAACGTTGATTCATAAGTCTTTCGTAATTTTTATTTATTTTTCAAATAAAAACATATAAAGTACACCGGTCTACAGAGATTATTACAAGGTTAATAAGTGACCATAATCTCATTTATTTACCCTTCTCCTCTTGATCCTAGACAAAAAGAAAGCTCTTTGTTAATTAACATTACAAAGCAGCCTTCTCTTTGTATCCTCTGAATTCTCCTAAAGCTCCACCATCTGTAGACAAACCCTTCTTCTCTCCGTTGAAACAATAAACCGGCGCTTGCCATTTCACATCCTCTAGAACCGCACCAACCTCGAATGTCATCACATGAGCCTCCCTCCCTGCAACAACAGCTTGAGATGAAAATTTGCTAGAACAAAAACAAACCATAACTAGAACAGATTGGTATCGATCATACCTGTATAGAAGATCCATTGCACTGGTCTCTTGGTTTTAACATCTTCATAGTACCATATAAAGTCCACTTTCTCCCATACATTGCAGTGAAACCCACTCACATTTCGTTGGCCTAGGTACTTGGCTCCATCTAGCCAGTTTGGTCGCAGGATCCCAACCTTATGTCACATCAAAGTCCAAAAGCCTATTTAGCTATTACAGGTTCATAAAAGGACCACTTTAAGTGAACTTAACTATTACCGAAATCAAACTCTCTAGTTTCGTTAGGACCTAAAGGATTTCAATTTCGCATTCAAATTGAGAAACACAATCACAATAACTTGGCCAATTCCATCATCTCAGGCTACTTGTTGCTATAAATTGGAGCAATCTCTGTTTTTTTTTTTTTACTCTCATTTATCCATGAAAAAAACTCACATAAACCAAGAACGACAAGAATTAACGAACTCTATTAGCCTTTGCGCCTAGAATCTCTACAGGCAAAAAGGTATTCTCAGATCTGTGACAGAGAAAATTACAGACCTCGAGCTGAGGGGAGCGGCACTTTCTTGATTCGTCGAGCGAATAAATGAAAGAGGTTCCGTTGTTCCACTCGAGGTCGTAGGTGATGCCACCGAGCTGCTCCTGGATGATGTTGAAGTTACGACCATTGGGCCAGTCGTACCAAAGGTCAATCATCGAGA